>JAVJGJ010000001.1:74667945-74700272 GCA_035590215.1 Microhierax caerulescens
TTCATCTGGCCACCAGCCAGCACCCCCAGGGCCTTTCCCACCAGGCAGCTTTCCAGCCGCTCTCCCCCGGCCTGTAGCGCTGTGGGGGGTTGTTGTGACCCAAGTGCAGGACCCAGCACTGGGCCCTGCTGAACTTCATACACGTGGCCTCAGCCCATCAATCCAGCCTGTCCAGACCCCTCTGCAGAGCCTCCTGCCCTCAAGCAGATCAACACTCCCCCGCAGCTTGCTGAGGGTGCGTTCGATCCCCTCATCCAGATCATTGATAAAGATACTAAACAGAATTGGCTATGATACTGAGCCCCGGGGAACACCACTTGTGACCAGCCACCAGCTCAATGTAACATCATTTACCGCCACTCGTCAGGCTTGGCCACCCAGCCAGCTTGTTCTAACAGAGTACAGCTGTCCGAGCCACGAGTAGGCACTTTCTCCAGAGGAATGCTGTGGGAGATGGTGTCAAAGGCTTTACTAAGCTCCAGGTAGGCCTTTAGGTAGGCTATACCCCCATTACAGGAAGTATTCAATTAACAGAGAAGTCATCCTAAGTAAATGTGTTTAATTGACCATTTAGGACATAAGAAAACATTTTTCTTTGCTGTTCCCTCTGAATGAGCTCTATGAACTCAGACAGCCTTGTCTGTGAACGTAAAGGGTTTGAATCGGGATAAGTTTCTCTCTAATTGTTAGACTGCAGGTTTAGACATATGTGAAAGTCAACAGGTTTGATTCAAAGTGCTTTGATTCAAAGTGCTTTGATTCAGCTTTTACATCCTCATTCCTAGATTAATAATGAGCTGTTTTCTTTACTGCTGATCTAACTGTAGGTGTCTATGCAGAGGAACTGGAATGTCCTAATTAGAAAGAGAAAGAAGGCAATCTACTATGGCAGCAAAGCCAGAAAGTATTGCTCTCAATGACACACGTACACAGTTGAAATTAGCAGCAGTAATTGTGCATTTTTTTTTCCTTAGAACACTCACCTCTTGAATGGTAACTCCAAGTGAGTATGTGCTCTATTACAGACCTTCCTGACATGTGCTGGAGAGGTTCTTGACCTTTTTTGGCCAAAAGAATCTACTGCTCTACCAGACAACGACTCACCTTTTTTTGGGGGGTGGTGGTCTTGTTGACCTAAAGGTCCTGAAGACACTTGTTGCATAAGTGAAATAGAAAGCTATTCCTCCCTACTCAGCCTTTGCTGGTTGGCTTTTATATGGTAACCTCTCTCTCTCATGCTTGACATCTTCCTTTTACTGCATACTTGAGAGTATTGCTTGACATCCACTTTTTAGGAAGGGTGAAAGAAAGTGGTTAAACTCCCAAAAACATTGTAACTGATATCTATGTGCATACAGAGGTATTCCATGTTACACATCAAAAGTGAACAGCCTTCAGGCTTAAAGAAATGATTTTTCTTCTATCAAACAATCCCTGCTTTTCCTAGTTATCATTATCTTTCTTAAACATCTGTCAGACTGAGTATATCCATGCACAGTAACATCATTATGGAAGTGTGAAGCATTCAACTACCCTTCCATACAGACCAACAGCATTTATGGTCTGATCCGGAGGCGTTGTGAGCACACCTGATTTCCACTGAGTTCACTGGAGTTTTGTAAAGCAGGATGTAAGTCAGAACAAAAGGGTAGATTCAGATGTCAACAGGTTTCACAGGAATGCCTGTGATCTCAAATCATTCTTGACCTGTCACTGAAACATAGGAAGAACCACACCTCAGACATCATGTATGTTCCTTTAGAAAAGTTCGGGAAAGAGCAGAGCCCAGTTCCAATCACAAGCAAAATTTCAGTAAAAAAGACTAAGTGTAAGCCACTTACCTTGTGCAGGAATATCCTAAAGACCTTGATAATGTTAGAAAAGAGACATAGAGGCATTTTTTATCATTCTTTTCTGGAATTACTGCAACTTAAGAGTTATTGTGTATTTAATATAGGCTTTTTATTTTCTTTTGGATATTGGATTTGGGGAAATCCTTTTTAGTAACATATGCTAATGGATAAACAGGAAAAAACAGATCATAGGACTGAACTATCCGCTCAGCCTATGTATTGTTCTGGCTGCCGAATACTTCTCTAGATAAAAAGTTTTTTCAAGTGCTTATTGCTTGCTATATTTTAAACTGTCTGGGTTGATATTTCCCATCCCTCAAGCTGACTTTTAAAAAATGTGAAGCTAAAATAAGTTGGCTAAGTTTGAGAACAGCATCAAAGCAAAATACTTCAAGATAGAGTTCCCAAATCAACACCATTCACTTCAAAGTTTTAGTGCCTCAGAGTAAGGAGGTTAGAGAATCCTTCTCTGTGTTTCTTGGGTATGTCCTTTTTCTTTCTTAAGGAAAGGAACCCAAACTTGGGCAAATTACCAGCTACTGAAAAGCCTTCACCCAGCTTCATGGTAGAACAGTTATTTGGCTTCTACATTTTCTTAATTTTTTTCCTATCTTCAAAACAATCCCTATTTTCTCGTGTCCCTAATGCGCCTACAATGCTGTGGGCAGCTGACGAGGACTTCACTGGCACTCATTCCTCCCACCAGATGTCCAGGGTTTTTTTTTCTGCAGTTCTTAATGTGCTCCCAACCCCCTTCCTAACCCCCAATTATCCTCTTATTCCACAGAAGCTCACATAGTAAGGAAAATGAAAAGGCACTGGGTTTAAGACAAAGAATTGAGGAGAAAGCCAGAAGAAAGGCCACAGGATCCAGAGTGCACAGAAAGAAATGGAGAAAGAAGGCAAGAATCATAGTGGAAGAATACATGTACAGACAGTATATAAAGATGTTAGAAATCAGATGCATGCTGAAACTGCAAAGTTGAAGAGAAAAGCCTAGAACTACTAGACTTCTTATTCTGGGACAAAACCAACCTTCTTTAGTCTCACCTGCCACCGGTGAAATTTTTTTATCCCCATCAAAACTGTTGTTCCTTGGTGAAATAAAAAGTTTCATCAGAAATCACTGAAGTTACAAAGTCAAACATCGTCAAGAGAGGAGACACTGAATTTTAGGTACTTTGTATAGCCTGAATGTACAGCATATTGGGGTGAATCATAATGCAGAACCTGATGGCCATGAATTTTCCTTATACCACTTTTCCGGTACCCAGGGTAGGTACTACCCAGTGAATGACCACATCTGTAGAACAGATGAACCTCCTGTCTACACATATCTTTAATAAGTAGAAACTGGAGACAATGAAGTTACTGAAGAGTACCTATTGAATTAGATCCTTGCTTCCACCATCAAGTTTTTAAAAGCAGTGAAGCCAACACTCCCCCCGAGTTTCCACAGCTATCCACAAGCCTATATCTTCTACATTTGCAGAATAGGATTTCTTAGGGTTCTTTCTAACCCTAAATAGGAGGCATTTAGGGATTGATTTGAGAAAGTACAGAATGCTCAGGAACGCAAATTAACACAGCTGGATCTGTACTTTGAAAAATAGAAAACTAAAACCAAAGAACCCTTAAAAAACAATCCAGATACAAAACTTAAGCATTTTTGACAATTTCAAGTGTTAGCATTCCTTTGCCTCAGTTTTCTATATATAACACAGGCATACAGCATTGCTGCGATAAAACCATTATGTTTGGGTGCATCTACTACAGAATAGCATTATGGGACTCAGTTAAGGTTGCGAGAACTCTAATTCCACCGGTTCTAACCAAATTTGAAGTTGTAATAATCTTTTAATATAGCTGTTGAAATGCAATTTCTGAACACATTTACATACTAAACATAATAATGTGCCGTTAAACTTTGTAATCCAGGTATATTCGATATACATGTATATTCTAATAATGTGCCCTAATATGATCATCATCATGTATTACTGGAATCTGCAGACAAAAATTTAAGGTAGCACATAACAATGACAAACAGAACTAAAAACACAGTTTACCATCATAAACCAACAAAAAAATAATTCAATTTGCAACAAGTTTCTAAACGTGTGCGGCATATTTCTACCTAACATTTTCAAAGCACTGCATGGATTGCTTCCAAGAGCTCAGAATGGAAGCAAAGGGATTGTTTATCTTTTGGTAAACAGTTTCATACAAACCAGCACACTTTCAGCAGAGCTTAGGAGAGGAAAAAGCTGATGTAATGACATTAGAAATTTAATGACATTACATATGAGCAAATACACAGGCTTTCTATTTAACTGGGGAAAAAAATGAAAATATTCATCTTGCTGCTAACATCTATCAATGAAAAATGATAAAAATCTCTTTTCCATGTGCCTTTCAAAAACCAGTCAAGAATAAGATCATATATCTAGCTGCAACTTTGCTAGACTACAAAATGACAATACAATTAATAGCTCCTCTAGCTGTCATAAACTGATTTTACAAATTGCCTTTGTGGTAGCAGCATCAAACATCATCTATATTCCCCAAAAGCTGTCTGGAAGGACAAATAACTCAAGAACTTCAAGCTTACCATTGGATTAACAATAAAATGACAGATGTTTGGAGCAAAAATTTCTTACACTGTATTTACAGTGTCACCTGCCTATGAACAGGAACTGGAAATAATGACTTTTCTCACTGTCCTAATGAAGGAAGATGAAGATGGAATATATGTTACCTTGGCTAATCTTTTAGTCAGGGTGCACCATTTCAAATGACAAAGGTAAATGAGACAGAGCCCCAGAAAACACTAGTATTTTCTCTTTGAGAAATAATCAGAAAAAAAAAAAAAAAGAAATACTAGGGCAGGGGGAGTAGGGGGAGCAATTAACACACATTTTAAAGTTTCCTCATGGTTTTAGTTAATTATAAAATATAAAGATAAAAAGTTGAGTGTGATAGGTAGTAGAAAAATTTCCATTCAAACCCAAGACAAATAAATGGGGATCTAAATCTAAATTCAAGACTTGAAATAACCCCCAAAATAAAAAACTAACTTCCTCAAAATACCATTTTTCCAACTCATTTTGCATGAATACCATTTCCAAAACATTTCGTTTTTCAAAGGTAGTCCTGAACACACATTTCAGCACTAGATCCATTTTTCCTCAGTTTCATTTTGTTTGCTTTTTAGATGAAGTTTTATTCCAACCCTATATAGAAATAAGGGTTAGTAATTCATCTGAGATTGCACAAAGACTAATTAAGGAGTTTGGGGGTTTTTTTGTTGGGTTTTTTTAGGCATGTTCTGCTACAAAGCTAGCTAATTGTCCCTTTAAAGGACATGGCTCAAAGACCAAAATGTGCTTTGAATCCCCAGAACCTCACCATTATAAAATTACTGTTTTTATTAGAGGTGGGCAAGAGAAGGAAAGACAGACAAGAAACAACTAAGAAGCCAACAAAAAAACCAGTCCAGCCCTAACAGTTCATGTCATACGGATGCCTCTTTGACCTATGGCTTCCCCTTGAATCCTATCAGAAAACAGTCGATTCAGAACATAGTGTTCAATGAAGACAAACTTCTGGGTTGGGTTTTTTTTTTCTTCTTCTTACAGGCATATCAAATTGCAAATCACTGTCAGAGAAATCCAATCCCTTTAAAATGGAATTTTTAAATTCTATTTTGAAAATAAATTTGCAAATTCAGCTAGAACACCAAGTACACTCTACTTAAGATGGTGGGAAAGAAAGCCATAATCATGCATAGTATAATAATATACAAACTAGTACAGCAATAACAGAATGACACAACATAGTTAAAAAATTAATTGTTATCTAGTTTTACAGTAACATTACAACCTCAGGCCACTACAATATCAGAATGCTTTCAAGTTTGAACTGAGGCAGTAAGCTACATCTCTAAAATCATTTGCTTTGAGGAGCAAAATTTGCATAATCCAACAGCCTCTTTCAGGGCTGTGGATGGAAATCTCTTTAGATGATCACAGCTTGTCAAAGTCTATGCTTCCTGTAACAGAAAGTATTTTCCAAGTAGAAGAGACAGGTGAAATCTTCCCTACACAATTCCCCGAGGATTGGCAGCTATTGGCAGCTAAGGAGCTTCCTCAGCTATGGAAGAGTAACTATTTCTAGAGCACAGCTAGTGAGAGCTGCTCAGCGCAGCCCAAGCCTTGGGATGTATCTAGCTCATAGAAGAAGATATTTTCTACCTCTCACTAGAGCTCCAGGAAAGATTTTCATTTATGCTTCCTTAACTGGAAAACACTGTATAACAATTAAAACACATAGTGACTGTTCAAATAGACTCATGTTTGTCATCACCTACAAAAAAATTAAAACTATTAAAAATTTTTCAAAACACTAATATGACCGCTATAACCATAATCTCAGTGTTTATGTAAAGTACTATGTATCATGCAAGTCTGTAGCTTTTGTGTATGAAGATTGTTAGCGTAATGCCCTTCCTAAATATCCACTTAACTATCTCATACAGCTACTACCAAAAAACCGCTAGCACTTCCACTGACTAGGAATATAAAGTTATTGCCTTTCAAACTGTCTTTGAGACAGGGTATCAATTAGAATGTCAATATAGTATAATTATGTACTGAAATCCTAAACCAGATAAACACATGATTACTAAAGATGGGCAAAGACAGATGGCCATGAAAAGTAGCAGTTGTGCCACAAAATTTTATTACCTATTTTATATTTTAATCTCCTAGAAATGTGCTGAATTCCTGAAATCACCACAGTACTTTAGACACGGCAGACATGACATTAGGTAAAGAGGGATGCATGCAAATACTTTAGCTTCCCCTTTTACTACTATCGTCTCTTTTTTTTTTTGCATAAATGTAAACATGCCACCTTTCCTTCAGTTTGAAATATTATAGTGTTTAAAGGCATTGTAGTTAATTTTTTATTTCTAAATTATTACCTCATTACATTTATAGTGTAGAGGATCGGCTACTGCAAACCTAAAGCAGTTATCTTATATCAGCTTTATTTCTAAAACAGTTTTTAGTTTGAGTTGATACAGGAAAAAATAATTGTTAAAACAATGGACAGTTCCAAATCAAAATATATTTGAAATGTGGTTTCTTTCAGTGGAAAGACATCAGATGTTCTGCAAATAGTCCAAGTAAGTCTTTTATCCAGAGAAACATCTTTTTAAAGCACAAAGTACCAGCCAACAGTTCTGATTTTTCACCAGTGGGAAGGAATACAAAAAATTTCTTCTTTGCATCATCTCCCAGGACCACCCCCAGAAACACACTGATACACATCTACTTCCCTTGCTGAATGGGGACAGCTGCTGGTCTTAGCTTTGAAACATTGATCTAAAGACTGTAGGCATTCCTTTGGCTGGGCTGAATTATCATGCACTTACACTGAAAATTACTGGTGATATTCAAAGAGATTGTTATGGCAGAATCTACAGGCTTCCAAGGAAACCTTCAGCTTAATCGGTCTGAATGTCAGTGCCATTAGCAAAAGGGAGACTATGTTAACCCAGAAATCAGAAAAACAGTAACGGGTTGCGGGCATGTCCAAACTAACATTACCTGGTGTGTACATACATTAGCTTTCCATGATTATCTGCCTAGGGTCCAGGATATGCATCACATCATACATTCACTGCTGCTCCATCTCTAATACCAGGACACACGCAGTGGCTCAAGCTAAAAATCCAACTTTAGCACAGCATACAGTCATCACTGAGAATTAAGTCATATTTTCCTGGCTGAAAAGGAGTCATAAAATATTAAACATAATGGACCCGAGCAGTAATTTACGAGCAAAAGCTTTGGGCTTCCACTAACATCTGCCTTGGTAAATAATAGGCAGTAATAGCAATTTTTGATAATCCACATGAAAGAAGCTTTTGACAGTCCTAAGAAATACTCCTTGAAAAGCTCTTCAGAATAAAAAAATATGTATGAAATTTTAAGCAAAAGACAGACACAGATATTATAGGAAAGAAAAAAAGTCACAGACTATATGATTTTAAGAGTTATTTTAGAATTTTAAATTTTGCACTGGTTTTGAATTTTTTTAGGAAAAAAAAATCTGCTAATTTACAATGTGATAATACAGCTTTCAGGAAGCAAAAATCTATGTCCTGCTGAATCACTGCAGATCATCTGTCTGCAGCCCCTAGAAACAGTACCATGGGCAGATACTTTCTCTAATAACCTAGCAATCATCAGAGCAAGGTATGAGTTTCAAAGAAAGCATATCCACTTAAATGTTGCTTTTATTATTTTGAGGAGAATATAAAGTCTGTCTGCATTTATCACTTTTCCTGGAAACCCCAAATACCCCCAAAATGCTACAAGGGACTAAAAATAAAGAATCTGACAAATTCAATTTTCTGAAGGTTTTTAAAACTTCTGCCTAAAGTTTCACTTTTACTTGACCACAATTTATATTACACAAAGTGTAACATCAACCTGTATTTTAGGTTAAATAACTTCCTACATTGAACTAAACTATTTTCAGCATTGCAAGCACCACTTGCTGAGGTTAAAATCCAGTTAAAACCTAAGTAAACTTTCTAATGCCCTACTTACCCAGCTGATAAAGTTAATTCTTCTAATGACAATACTTAAGTATGAGTGTCAGTAATACAAAAACAATTTGTCTTCCCTCTGGTTTGTTCCCCCTGTCCTGGCTCTCTACTTCTGTTCTCTCATTTCTGTGGTACTAGTCAAAATACACGTGATTTGCTAAATGACATGAGCTCTGAATATCTTTGAGATTTATCACAAAGGCTGATACTTGAACTTAAAACTTTAATGGCACACTTACAGTCTTATAAGTCAGAGATAATTTCACCAAGGGTAATTCACTAAGATCAATCAGATCTAAAAAAGGATGGGGGGCGGGGGGGGAATGAAACCTGCAAGTAATATACCAATGAGACACTCTTTAACAGAACACCTTTCATTAATCCAAATTTCTAATTAAACACTGAACACTTGCAAATCATGGACAATGAATATCTACAAATCAACTAAAACGAAAAAAACACACTGAGCTGCCCACGGAGATCACCTACTAGTCTGTGTAATCTGAACTAACACACTATAAACATGTTCCTGCGTATGTAGAACCCAAAACCTGAAAGTCAAGCACCACCAGAGCTTTGGATTCTCATTTATCATTTTTCACATCCACACTATTTTTCATCTCTAAATTACGCCTCTGTGTTTACTGTAAGTTATGCACAACGACTTCCAAGTTGAAACAAGCTTAGCAGCATCCCCGCTGGCTCTGCCAGAGGCAGGCTTTGCTCTGGCTCACCCGGCAGAGCTGTACTGATGGTTGTGCCTCAGAACCACCCCAGGTCTCAGCTTCTGCTGTGGTAACGTGAAAATTGTACACTCTGTGGAGTTTGCAAAGGATGCTGTAACCCAAATTATTGCATGGCCAATCATTCCCCAGTAATCATCAAGAAAGTGCTTAGCATAGCATTTTCTATTATGACTTTGACAACTGTAGCTTAGATTTTACCCTGGTTTCCCCCTCTTGCACAGTCTAAAACCAAAAGCGCTAGTATCTAGTTATCTAGTCCTGCCTTGTTTGAAATTCAAGATATGAAAATAAAAATACTTAGAAACTTGAAGTGGGCGAAGGAGAAAATAAAGGTGCATCACCTGAGCATGAGAACACATCCAAAGCCACTACAAAAGCAACACATTTCATTGCACACAACAAACACTTCAAGCACAGAATCCTCTTGCTACATCCACCTGCAAAATGAGTGAATAAAATTCCTGCTCACCTCTTAGAGAATCCCCTGCACGGGCACATTTCTTTTTCTTCTCTTTTCTGGATGGACCTTAGCAGAAGACACAACAGCTAGCCTTAGGAACTGGAGTATTTATGCTTTTTTTCACAGTCTGCCCACTGATTTCTAACCCCACAGAGCAGAAGGAGAAGCACAGGGTCACCCTTAATACCTCACACAGTCCACCTGAGGCAGCTTTTTTGCATGACTGCATAATGGCATAGGGGTACTTTGAAATAGTTTTTTCATGGAATATTAAAGAATTGAAAATTATATACTCTTAGGAACTACAAAGAGGAAGTAAACAGTTGTATCTTTCCCAAGGGTAGAGAAAGTTGACATGTTCTCAAATAAATAAAACAGCTGTTCAGACTAGGGATGATTTAATTCTGCCTTGATTTTTTTATTTTTTTTTTTTAACCTTAGGAGAAAATGGGTGGCAGATGGATTTGCAACGAGGTTAACTTCACAAACCTGTGTGATTCCCTCTCCCTGTACCCCTGCTGGACGCTCCATCCCCACCCCCACCCTCCCCAGGAGCCTGTGTAGCCAGGACCCTGGCTCTGACACAGCCCAGCTGTATTGCCTTGACTCAGGTGGCTAAAACAGACCCATGGAAAAATCTGTAGAGGGATAGGAAGGGTTAAATTACAGCCAGAGGGCAGACTCCTGAGATGGAATTGTTGTCATCTTTGTGATTCAAGAGGGGGAGTACTAGGGTGAAGGCAGTGCTGGGTCTGGCTGGGATGGAGGCAGCCCTTGGTCACAGCAGCCCACAGGGTGCTGTGCTTTGCCTTTGTGGCTAAACCAGCACTGACAACACACCAGCGCCCTGGCTGCTGCTGAACAGCATCGGGGCTTTCTCTCTCCTCATGGCAAATAGGCTAGGGGTGCGCAAGAAGTTGGGGGGGGGGGGCACAGCCAGGACAGCTGACCCAAACTGATCTAAGTGACCATATGACATTGTGCTTATCAATAAAAGCTCAGGGAAGGTAGGTGTAAGGGGTGGGGGATGTTTGTGGTTATAGTGCTTGTCTTCCCAAGCAAGTCTTGCACATGCCAAGGGGTCCTGTTTCTCAGGAACAGGGTCAACATCTGCCTGCCAAGGGGAGGTAGCGAATGAATTCTTCTTTTTGCTTTGCTTGCACGTATAGTTTTTCTTTCCCTACTAAACTGTCATTACCTCGGTCACTGAGTCTTCTCATCTTCTATTTTCACCTTCAAGTGAGAAGTGAGTGGGTGTGGGCTGGGGTCAACCTGCCACAAAAGGTATATAATCCTAAAGAGAAAAACCTTATTTGTTTCTGTCAATGGAGCCAGTGAGATTCAGCCACTTGTGGATGCAGTCTTGACAGCTGTGGAAGCTGGACCTTGCCTGCCTGCCTGATGCCTTCCCCGGCCAGCAAAGACTCTTTGGGTGCCTTGTTAGCAGTGATGAGCTAAAGAGCTCAGTAAATCCCTGATACCTTATTTGTGTGTTAGCCAATAAAGAACTGCTTTAGGTTTTAAGTTGTGTACATCCTGGTTGCAGAACATTCTCTGCATCGAGCCAAAGATGCCCAAATAAACTGGCACATGCTGCTACATAGAACTCAGATATCTTGACAAGCGGCATGCAAAAAAATCCTATTAAATGTACAGATGCTGTGCAGAAAATTTTGATCGGTTCTGTGCAGGCAGTTGCTATCGGGGGCTCTAGCATCTCAGAAAAACATATTCTACATGGCCAAGTTATGCACTTTCAAACCAACCAGTTTATAAATAGTAATGACATGGTGTGCTGCAGGTCTGCTGTGAACAGACTATTGTACAAACTACACAAAAATATACCTAGCAAAAGTCTGCTGTCAATATTCCACAACTCATTCCAGTTAATCAGACTGCTCTGCTTACTATCGCACCAAAACTTTTCACCAAGGGGCTAAGTATGAGATAATTTTTCCATTATGTCAATGTTTGTTTTATGCCAGCTAAGAATCTATTAATGAAGAAGAAAAAAAAAACCAAAAAACCAAACAACCCCAAACTCAAAAAGCCAAAATAGCTTCCTCTGGATAGGCAACAGCGGAGGGCTCAACGCTTCCTTGGGAAATAAGAGCACAGTTCCAGACCTGCTGCTTTGAGACAGACCTCAGCTTTTCTGCCGCCCACATGTCACAGGAGTCCCCTGGGACCCAGCCACAGGATACTCCAAGGTGCTCTGCACTTTCTCCTGAGAGCTCACTGAATATGCAAATGAATATTCATTAGAACAGATAACTGAATCTTTACCTCCCACTTTGTGGGTGACTACTGTAAAAAGCAGGAGAGAATCTCATCTCTCCATTGCTCTAGCTGTTTCTTTACGTATAAATAATTAGAAAGTAATTTTAAAAAGCTTTATCAGAATATTCCTACCAGTTCCAAGTCATTAGCCTCCCCCCCTGCTGCCAAGACTGGAGTTTATAACTATTCCAGTCTCTGGTTTACTCACTCATAACAGATCCATTTAATCTCATGAGAACACAAAGTTTTTGGGGTGAAGGGAGCCAAAGGCTTGATAAAGGCAATGGTAGAAGAAAACAACCTTGCAGCTCAGATTTTAAAAGTTTCCTATGGATTTGGACACTCAAATCCCTGTTAATTTTCACAGTATCTTAAGGAAACTATTAATATAAACTCTTTGGAAAAGCATCATCTAATTCCCTAGATACGCAGTTCGCACCATGTAATGAAGCTCATAAGAGAAGCAGTGCTGAGATGAACAAGGAAATGAACTAGAATTTACTCCCTGATTTATCCATATGTTTTCTGTGCAAGCTACTTGCATTTAAGTCTGAACACAAATTTACATTTTCTCTTTCATAGATTGCAAATTTAAGCACAGGCTATATTAAGTCATTTTCTGTAGACCATATAGTAGGTCTGTAAAAGGACAAACCCTGTAACTCAATAGGACAAGCAAACTGATGGCACTCAGCAGTAAAATACTGCACTCAGCTTTATGGTGATGAAAGGGATAAGTTATACCACAATATAAATGATGCAATTTTAACAAATTACATCGGAAGGTATAATAATGAACTAACAGCAGCATTCCTCTCAGATATTTAAGAGGTTTTTAGTAATACTTACTGGTAAAAGACATTGTTAATATACGGACACATCTTCATACTTATGAGTTATAATGCAAGTGACACGGAAAGCACCATTTAACATTATTAAAATTGATACGCTAATGAATCAATGTACTACTATTCTCCACTTTTAAAATAAATTAAATTAGATTTTAATCTTTTCTTCTTAATTTACATTTGTATTCCACATGCTGTCTAGCAATTGATTGGGAGTATTTACTCATTAGCTGATAGTATACAACTGCCTGCTTTTATTTTCCAAGCATACCTCAACTGTTGTCATTTCCTCCAAGAAGCAAACAAAACTATTTGTATTGACACAGCCAGCAGTCACCTTAAACCCATCCAGTAATAGATGCTCGTAACGTACCCATGACTACCCCATGGGAAACAGCTGCAGTTTGATATGGAGTAAATCAGTGCGCCACAAGAGGCAATTATTGCGATGAAGCTCCGAATTTTAAACCTGCAATTCTACAGCGGGAGAGTCGGCCCAGGTGCCAGGCCAGAGCCGCACGCCGTTCAGCTCAAGGTCTCTGTAGCAGGCCTGCACCTGCGGCACACCTAGATGGCAAGGCACAAACCAACTTACTGTCCAAGTTAGTCGGTGACCTCAAAGGAAACCTGCAGATAGACCTGGCTTAGCGCCGGCCGCGAGGAACCAAGGCTTCTCATGGAAAGACTTGGGCTAATCAATCTTTTGGACGTCACACCTATGATGCCACACTCTGTGGATGCGCGTTATGAGCCACACTGTCAGCTACCACGATTACAAATCACAGCTGTTTTATGTAATCAGTAAGGTACATCTGACTAATGGCCATTCCTCGATGAGGTTCAAACTTGACAGGGCTCCTTAGGATCCTACCAGCTGGGCAACAGAGTAATTTGCTTTTCTGACTCCTTTCAGCAAATCTACCCAGTCACCATACAATTTCTTGATGTTACATATCAGCGTAATCATTACTAATTTCCCATAATGGAGTCAAATACCTTCTTCAGAGTTGGTGTTCCATTAATGTCTTTTCCCAATCAAATTTAAAAATCAGTCTATAAAATAATTACCAGTTATGAGGTTGATACGGATAATATTGAAGGAAATTTTAATCAAAATGGAAACACTGACTCATGTCTTCTGCAAACCAGTTTCATGCTGAAAAATCATATCCATACTATAAAAATATTTTTATGTGCTATAAAAACCATTTCTGTGTTAGTCTTGCATGTGTTTGCTAACTCACCTCTATGAAAGTACATAATTTTCCTTGTACCAAAAATAGTGGTGAAGGGTTTTCCTTTGCTACTTGTGAAAGTTGTACTGAATTAAAAAGTCAGAAAAGCCTACGCATGTAGTTTTGGCTTACATGTCCTTTTCCTTTTTATCCTTTGTCCTGACCTATTTATGGCCTTTCTTGCAATAAAGCTTGAGTTACCTGTACAGCTACACTTTGAACAAGAGTGTAACTTGTAAGTATCTATCTTCCGTAAGTAACTATCTTCCAGCAAAATGGCAGTCCATATTTTAATAACATTTCAGCTGTAGAAAAGGAATCCAGAAAATGTCAAAAGCCCCCTTTAAGAAAGTTCTAAATACATTTAAATCTGTATCTTTTTGAATGCATCAACATGATCACACATGAATTCTCCTGTACATGGATTCCATGTGTCATTTGAGCCATCTTATATAAAGGCCATATCAGAAACTAGGCCTTATCTAAATATTGAAGTTATTTCACCCATCTCACCTCAAGGCACTTGGGTAAACTTATCAGAAGAAAAATCAGGACAAGAATTATGTGCATAGCTTAACGACGGCAGTCTTATTACAGTGAGGAATGCTATCATGTCAGTTCCTGCATTCTCCATGCTCCAAATCTATCAATCAGAGATGTCTGGTCCGTCACATAAACTGGGACAAAATTCAATTGCTCTCTGTTTATGAAACACAGACAATGATATTACCCAGATCTTCCAGTCCTGTATTTTAAAGTAAATGAACTATAAAGGAAAAAAATATTTGAAAACCTGAAGACAAATGTTTTTTTTAAAACTTCAACCACAACCCCTACAAAAAAAAAAAAATAAAGGGAACATATAATTTTTCACAGCATATATTAAGATGAACTAGAACAACTTCAAACAATCTAAGCTCAGGAAGCACCAATTTAAAAAATATTATTGGTGTGACTTTTAGGGCCAGTGAGATTCTACTAAGGGTAACCTAAGAAAGATTTACTTCACACTGCATATTATGATACAGTGTCTCAATACTACATATGAAGGTACAGAAGTCATTTGAAAGCCAGAGTACTCTGCTAATAAACAAAAAAAACATAATGTCAAATAATTAAATAATATAGACTGTTCCATGTCTGTGCTATTTCACAGACTGCAGTGCAATTTATCACTACTCTATCACACTCAGCCCACAGAAAAAATACACCTTCTCAAAGCAGATCACTGAGAATGAATGAGACAGCCAAAGAATGGAAGAAGAAAACCATTAACATATCATTTGCATAAATAGACGAAGTTAGATAATGAGGTCCAGAAATACAAAACCACATGACCGATGTCACACAGGAAGCCTACGGCAGATCGAAGATGTTAAGACAGATATGCCAAACCCTAGTTTGGTACCCGATCACGTACAACTTTCCTCTCTCTAAGCTCATACCTGTGCAGATATTGAGAGAAGTAGTTCAACATTAAGAGGAAATGCAAAAAATATATACTAAGTTGTTCAGCCTGGACATTATTTTAGATATGCTAACTGTGCTTTGCTTGAATGCTTGATTTCTTTTGTTTTAAAACGTCTGTTCCAAGAAGACACTATTTTCACTGCAGCTAATCACAACCGAACCATGTTCAGGTGTCCCGAAGGTTGATTTTCTCCGGGGCAGCTGGTGCAGAGCTGTGTTTGGGTTTGGTGTGAGAACACTGCTGACAGCACACGGACGGGTTGGGTTGGTGCTGGGTGAGGGTTATACCCAGTCAAGGGCTTCTCAGTTTCTCGGGCCCTGCCAGCGGGAGGGCTGGGGGGGCACGGGGAACTGGGAGGGGACACAGCCAGGGCAGGTGACCCAGACTGGCCACAGGGGCATTCCATGCCACAGAACATCACACTGCACGTATAAATGGGGGAGAGTTGGCTGGGCCCTGCCAATCCCTGCTCAGGGGCTGGCTGGGCAGCGGGTGCTGAGCAGCTGTATTGTGCATCACTTGTTTTCTTTTCTCCCTTCCCTTTGGATTTCATTCCTTTCTCTCTCCTTTTCATTATAATTGTTATAATGATAATAATTATTATTGGGTTTATTTAATTTTGTTTTAATTATTAAATTGTTCTTATCTCAACCTTTGATCTTTATATTCCTTCCTGAGTTTCGTCCCCATCCCTCTGGGGAGGGGCAGGGGAGTGAGCGAGCAGCTGCGTGGCACTTAGTTACTGGCTGGGGTTAAACCATGACATCAGGAAAGCGTTTTATTAAATAACTCTAAGTGGGGGGTGGGGTAGGGGTGGGAAATCAGACGTTACTCAGCCTGCCTGGACTGATACTGCTAGCTCCCTGTTTAAACAGGAAGGCAGAAAGAACTGCTCGTACTTGTTATTCAGTGGGAAAAAAAGATGAATGGTAACTTGTGCCAAATATTTTTAAGTGTTATGAATTTACATGAGCTCAGAAGTATATGCTTTTGAACACTGAATTTTGAAGTGGGTTAGGGTTTTTTCTTTTCATTTTGCTCAAAATGCTTTTCCCCTGTTAAAAATAAGAGAAAAATATGATGTTGCAGTAAGAAAATGAAAATACAACAGACTGACTTCTATAATCCAGGATGTGTGACACATCTTCATGATGAAAGCTACAAACTGCTGCTTGCTTATGCTTTAGTTTTTCATTAATAGAAAATGACTGATAGGTCTTGTCTGTGAGCAACACCTGTACTGGTAATTCTGAGACAGAAATATTACCTAGATGAAACGACAGATACTGAGATGTTCCTTGTTTCTCTTCCTATATCATCTTGAAAATGAAGTCCTTTTTATCTTTCTCCATAAAAAAATAAAAGTTTGCTATTGCTTACTTTACAATTACTTCTGCAATCAATATAAACGATTGTTTGTCAGTCATACTAAGAGATCCAGCCATTTTGAAAATGGCAGTGTTTAAAAGATAAATAAATATGTATATATATATATACACAAAACAAACCTGGCTTTTAGTTGTCATCTTTTCTGTCAATATTAAAAATGCAAACACCAGTGTGGATAATGGCTGAACTAAACCAATCATATACTGGGTGCCCAAAACACCTACAGAACCAAGGGAAAACTGGGAACTCAAACCAAAGAAATAATTACAAAATGCACTCAGAAACACCAATTGGACAATGAATGCAACACATGACTAGGTGAAAACAAGTTTTGATTCCAGGAAAACATATTGGGACAACAGTGATTTTTTTATTTCATTTTTTTAATTATTATTTTTTACTACTATATCAATGCTTTGTGGAAAAAAATAATTTTCTGTGTAAGTATGAAGAACACAATTCCCAAAGAAAAGCACTACTGTATAGTCAAGATTTTCTGTATTCTTTTAGTATTTTGGTTTCGCTTCTTACAAACACAGTTCTTAAAAAAAAAAACAAAACAACAATGCAGTCATACTTAACAGAAACCTTCTACGTTTAATAACGCGCATCGTTCTAAGCTTCAGCTCACTTTCTTGGGAAAATGGGAATGGCAGGCAGCAATCCTTTCTGCGTGTGGCTTACATCAGGATGCACGGGAGCTGCATTATGCCAGCTGTTTTGCTCAGGGATGAATCAATATTGTTAGAAGGGTCAGAACAACACATTGAGCTGATATTTATTGTCCTATCTGTCATCCTTCTCTCTACCCTCACTCAGTCAAACCGTAGAAAAACTGGTGGATCACAGTGAACGTATCTGTGAGGCTGATGTCACCAGAGGACAACTCAAAGCCAAGGCGGGTGCTGAAGCCGCACTGCTCACCCTGGAAGGTGCCTTTGGCTGTGGCCCTCTCCCTCCCGTACCCACACCCGCCCAGTCTAAAGGAGTTTCCATCTGTTTCATTTTCAGATGATCTAGTTTCTGAGATCATAAGTCAGAGCAAATGACGCTGGCATTTAGAGGGGGATTACTGGGGGTGGGGATTATACATTTCGTTGCTTTGTTTCATTTCTATTCATAACATTTTAATGTAATTATTTAAGGGCCTGAGGCCAACAACAGGTAAGGCTGGGTGCAAACACAACAACACCCACAAACAGAAGTATACCACCTGCACTGTGGTTTGACACACTTAAAGCCCCCCCCCCCCCAACTAAGTAATCATTTCAGTAGCGTCTTGATTCAGGGGAACATATATTTTGTTCCCACTTTATACAATATGATGGCACCTGATCCTACAGGGTGACAGAGACAGCGACCCCAGACTATTGCTTATTTGCAATGTTAAAAGTTCATTAACTTCTGTTTTCACAGCTCCGCAGTAAACAGGCACAGTACGGTTTGCCAGATAATCCTCTCCTTGCAGAGGCTTGTTGCTGTAGCAACCTGTTGGAACAGCTGGGATGCCAAAGTGGCCACACCACACGTGCACGCAACGCACAATAGTTCCAGGAGAACCAAGTTGAAACAACAGAACAAATCCGGCTGCAGCGCTGCTGAAGTACTTCTGCAGTCACAATATTGTTTAGGTAGTTAAATCCACCGAGAATGGGTCGCTTTGTGCAGGTGAGAACATCAGGAGATCTTATGTAGATGGGAATTGCCGTAAGTGCAGTCTATTAATTTCTGGTGAGTTTTTCCCCTCCACTACAAAATGTAGTCCTGAATCTATCAGAGATTACCTAAACATAGACTTATCACCCTGACGATTCCATTTTCAAGCCAACTGGCACCTAGATGTTCTTTGCAGCCAAGTCTTACAGCGACCTTGACTACGTCTCAGTTATGGCATAATTCCTATGCAAAGTTTGGGTATTTACTAGAACTACATTCTGTTAATAATGAAGTACCAGGTTAATAAATTAATAAATAAAACACAGCAAAAGGATAGGTAAGTGCTGATAACTAGGATGAGTATAATTCATGTGACAAGTAAAAAACATATCCTTTATGTATTAGCCAGTATAGTTAAAAAATCCTATTCACGCATTTCTCAAATTTGCTAATCTTAGATACAAAAGGCTGCTTAAAACAGCGTCTCCTTACAACTCTTGGCAGGAATCTTGGCTTTGGAAACTGCACAACCTCACCTCCCTGTCTCTCTCTTATTCAATTTGCACATGCAGGGGTTTCGTGGGTATTTTTATTACCTGGGCTACCCCAGTCTCTCCCACTGATCATGCCATTCAAGAGATATGCTTACATATTCACGCATATGCACACATACCTACTTCTGAAATAATAGTCCCTGTGTGCATATATGTATACATACCTGTATACGTAACACACATGGAATATTATTCATATGCATGAGGGATGGAAACACGTACATACAGAGTACTGTAGGCCTACAAAACAATAACAGGATTAAGACTACAGTGAACTCTAGTAGGCTTCTAAGAAACATGCAAAATATATTAAAAGAAATAGAATATTTATAATGACTGAGTACGTAAGAATGGGGATATGATCAGATACATTTATTCAAAGTAGAATAAAACTTTAGATATAATTCCCTATTGAAAATGAGAGAGGAAATACATTTCCATATGGAGGTGAGCAGACATACCTGGACGCATCTAACATGCATGTTTTCTATGTATGTATTAATTATGCATTCATTACAGAAACACAGAGTGATTGAGGTTGGGAGGGATCTCTGGAGGTCATCTCATCCAACCCCCCTGCACAAGCAGACCCAACTGGAGCCGGCTGCCCAGAAACATGTCCAGGCGGCTTTTGAATACCTCCAAGGATGGAGACTCCACAATGTCCCCAGGGAAATCTATGCCGGTGCTCTGTCAGCCTTGCAGGCAAGAAGTGTTTCCTGATGTTCAGAGGGAACCTCCTGTGTTCCGTCACTGGGCTGCACTGAAAAGAGCCTGTCTACATCCTCTTTCCACTCTCCCTTCAGGTCCTTATCTACACCGGTAAGATTCCCCCCGGAGCCTTCTCTAGGCTGAACAGTCCCAGTTCTCTCAGCCTTTCCTCATAGGAGAAACGGTGCAGTCCCTTCGTCATCTTGGTGACCATTCATTGGACACTCTCCAGTGTGTCCATGTCTCTCTTATACTGGGGAGTCCAGAACTGGTCCCAGCAGTCTAGGTGTGGCCTCACCAGTGCTGAGCAGATGGGAAGGGTGCCCTCCCTTGACCCAGTCAATAATTTGCCTGAGGTGGCCCAGGATACCATTAGCCTTCATGGTGGCTAGGGCACACCGCTGGCTCATGGTCACCTTGGCGTACACCAGGACTCCCAGGTCCTTTTTTGCAAAGCCACTTTCCAGGAAGCACCTCTCCCGGTTGCCAAGATCATTCATAGATTACTAAGAGTGGCATCACAGTGACAATAACCATCTCCCAGCACTTGTGGGTGCATCCCACTGGGGACCATGGGTTTATGTATGTCCCATCTGATGAGTATTCTCTAACCTGATCCTTCTCTACCAAGGGTAGTAGCTGTAGTAAATTAGTTACATAGAGATAGTGGATGTACACATAATTAGTACCTTTGTACAGATCAGAAACCTAATTACAGAGGTTATCTAAATTTAAAACAAAAACAAAACCAGAAGTGAGGTTTTAATTCAAAAACTGGGTCCCAGCTTACTGCTGCTATTCCCTTCTTTAAGGCACATCCTTCCAGGCAGCAGAAGAGACTTTAATCTTTTCTGCCTTGAATTCAGCAGCAAGGGTCCTTTCTTGCTCAGAACATTTTTCTGTATTTGTTTAATGAATAGATTCACTTTATGAAACAAAACACAATCTGGACATTTAATCAAGCTGATTTAAGTCCCTGCTTTTAATTATAACCAGATAAACAATCATAACCAGTGGAAGTTAGAGGAGGCATAAAAGATAGTCTAATATGACTAATTTTCTCCATAAAATGAAAATGTTATCTTTTCTAGCTTATCTTGCATTGTACCAGCACCAACATCTGTACATCCAGTAAATATTTGCATGTCAATATTTTAATAACATTAAAATCCTGCTTAATTATAACAGCACAGATCAGTTTCCCCTGAATTGTATTACCAAAAATGCTTCTCAAACATAATTGCCAAATGGCTTGTTCAGATCTCTACAGAAAGGGCACTGCTCATTGAGAAACAGTGTCAGATCTTTGCTATCAAAATCATCCGCAGGGGACATATTTTACTGTCTCATAATGTTTCTAAACCTTTTGAAACATTTCTGTGGTCTCATAAAGATTTCCCTTGATACTCTGTAAACAAAAGGTCAAATCTGCATTTACCCAGGTTCCACAGTTATGGCAGATTTATCACTGCATTATCTGAAGATACGGCATGGGCGAGCAAGCTGGAGCACTGTATTGATTTCAAGCAGCAGAGGACTCCAGCTCTTATTTTGCCTTTTTTTTGGTGGGGTTTTTTTTTTTCCCCCCCTCTTAGCAGAAGTGAAAACAAGGCTCAATAGAACATTTTGGTTTGTGAGATCACCTAAACCACTGCATTCAAATGTTAGAGATAAACCAAGCCACCCATATGAAGAGGAACCAGCAAGAAATTTTGATTCTTTTTCTAGCTTTGGCTGATGAGCAGTCCTGAAGTAAACTAGTTATCCAGAGACACAGTTCTGGCACAGAAACTATTCCAGATTGTCAAGCAGTGAAGGAGCAGAAACAGTTTAAACATCATAAGCGAGCCTGGAAAAGCTTTACATAGTAGGGTATGGTTATCCTAAATCACATAGCAAAGAAAACAATGTTTGTCCTTTCCCTTTTGTTTACTTTAGGCATTTGACAGAACTTTCCGTGCAGTTTGTTTTCTCTGCAGTGCCAGTTCTCTGTGTTGTTTCTATTGTCAGCCAGCACCAGGCATAAGCAAAGGACCAGAAGCTATTTTTAAGTTTTTCCTTCCATCCCTCTCCCCACTTCCATTAATTGGCTAGGTTCAGGTCCACATTTTCCCTTGAAGCTAGAAATTGCTTGAGCTTTTAGTGTTAGGGTTTAGCAACAGATGGTACACTTCCCTCTGAGTTAATTCTGAACCAGTATCTCAGGGTTGAGATAGCTAGAGGTGTTATCTTTCAGCAGAGATCCTGATTTTATAATCATTACCAATCCAAAGCTGACTTTAAAGAAAAAGTTGTTAAGCTTTTCTGTGGCATTATTCTGTGTCAGACAGCTGCTTCAATCCATCTAAGAAAATGATGCTACCAGAATGCTGAAGATGCAACAATGAAACAGGGTATTAAATGAAGAGTCATTCACTATTTCCTACGGAGTAAAATACCCTCTCCCAAACTCTCCCTCCAGAAAAGCCCAAGTTCCTGCAAGTTCTTTCCAATACCAATGAAACAGCTTTCCTCCGCCTGGGGTGTAGGCAAAAGTAATAAAATAAATTTGATATTAAAAAAAAAAAATCCCCACAAAATGGGGAAAAGCAGGGAAGAAAACTGAGTAAAAAAAAAAAAAAAAAAAAAAAAAAAGGATCAATCAACTGTGAGGTCAAAGCTGGAGAGAAGGTTAAGACAATTTGATAAAGTTAAAAGGAGAACAAGAGAGAGTTCTTGGCCAATGAAAATGTGGAGAGTGGTGTAAGGAATCGACAGAGGCCTGATGGGATGAGTAAAACAGTAAAAGAAAGACAGCAACAGTGGGAAGGGCAGAGAACACAAAATCACCTCATCAGGAAAATGCCAATAGACTGAACTATGAAATCGAGATCTGATGTTAGGAAATTCAATAAACTCTAGAAAGATGTTGAGAATTTAGCAGATAGGCACAATAAATACATATTTTTAATTTAACATGTTCTTACAATAACTCCAGTATTAGCACCATGGGTCATGAATCTATTAAAAATATGGAAATAAAGGGAAAATGAAAGGAAATGAGTTTGGCTCTCAGTACTCTTGATTTCTTGCATGAAGAGCAAAATTCAATTGAAATGTTTCCTGGGGCAGAGAAAGATTGAAAGAAAATTGATGGTACTCTATGGGCACAAATAATGTTTCATAGGTTTGTCTGTGGTTATCATAGCTAAAGGCTAAATAAAATATTAAGTTTGAGTGAAAGTTCAAATCATACGATATGCAGCTGCTCTTACTTTTTGTTGTCTAAGTAAATTCCTTTGCAACAACAAATAAAGAGCTGAAACTGTAATGAGTCATACTGTTTTGACCTCTGAAGAAAATCTTTATATTTAGGTATCAGAAGGTTAGATAACCTGTTTGGACTGTTGGGTTTTTATTTTTTCCCCCAAGAGAGGCTGTGGATGCCTGATTTGGACAGATCTTTTACACAGCAGCCTCTGAATTGTCCCAAAGGCAATCTCATTTGCCTTTCAGCTACTGTCTTTTGAGCATACTGACCTTTATCCTTATTTATGTCCAATACTTTCAAACTAGCATAACGTTATGCAGAATTTCTTTTGTAAGGGACCCTTAAATTTGTCTGCAAGTAGGACACTTTCTCTACAGTAATTTGCAATCAAAATTCAACCACTTATTCCCATTAATTAGATTTGTGGAACAACTGGGAACTCTTAAAACATGTATGGCATGATGAATAACCTTTGCACTAAACATTATTCTCTGGTCTCCTTTACTCCTTTCAACACGAAATTCACTATGTCATCACTACTCACTTCAGTAGTTCTTCTCTTCACCTCTCTTCCTCCCCTGTTCATAAATCCTGTAATGCATTTACTAGCGAAATTTCTGCCAGACTGACCAGTTTGCATTTAAAAATGCAAAACCTTTGGGGAACAAATAAATAAATAAATCCAGAAAACATGCAGCGCAAATTACTTAACAGCGTTTTCTCCCAAACAAGTTCAGCTTTGATCTCCCTGTTTATCCCGCTGGTTTATTTCCTAGCATGATGATATACTTTGAGCACAGAACTGCATTTGTGGAGCACCAGACACAATGTCCCAGCCCTGTCCCCTAGAAGTACTTAAGGGCCATCACAGTATGAAACCTTAAAGGGTTTTCATTACTTTCCTGTACACCTATCACAGCACTGCTGAATAAAGCTGTGATCCTCTTCAGATCTCCCTAGAAACCAGATGTTTCATGAGGTTTTAAATTGGTACCTATTGTATCATACTAAAAACACGCTGTGAGAAACGTATTACGCACTTAACTTGTGTGTGCTCTTGCCCTGGCATTTGATTACTGAACCAGGACCTCTAGATGCCTTCTTACTAGCTTTTGCTTTGGAGAAAGCAGCACGAATGAAAAAAATGAAAGCTTTAATGCACCATTTTAGATTAAATGGGTTAAGGAATATTTTTGTTTAGTACTGGTTTCCTCTGAAGACATCTGGGCCAACTCCTGTTGCCCTGTCTAGAGCTAGCAGATAATCAGGACTAGAATTTTTCATTGAATAAGATACCTATCCTCGGCAGGAATTTCTTTTTCAAAAACATGTATTTTCATCCAAGCAACCTTTCAGCTGGCAAGTTCTGACCTCTCTTCTACACTAAAGGTTTGGATTAGGTTTAGGGTTGACAGTGTCTGGCTGTTGCAGTCAATACAATACACTCAACAGAAGTGAGAAGCTTTCTGGAACAGTGAGACATTTATATTGTCCACTGAACTGTATATGACGCAATAAACAGAAACATTAGACTTCAAATCTCTTTTTTCAAAGCAGCAGGATGTGCATCAATAGTGCCTATCATGGATAGTAACAGCCTGTTTTAAAATAATTTTGTTTAGTTTTTTGAAGTGGAGATACAAAAATAGAGCAACCCAGGTGCACAGACAAACAGCCAAGATTACTTCAGTCAGGAACAAAATCTCTCTCAAAGCGTAAAGTTCAACCCTATTATTTGCGGAAGTGGATAATAAATGTTCACTTTAAAATAAGGTCTATTTATTTTAATAGCAGACAATCTCAGCATTCTGGAAACATATTAGTGTTGAATATCTTATAGAATTTTTCCTTGCATATGGAAAAGTTGTAAGAATTAGTGCAACTTCACCTCCTCCCCACCAAAATCTTACAAGTAGATTTCTCATTTTGGACATTGGATTGCTTGCCAGCCAGCTTTTTTCAGGAAAACCTTTACAGCTCCCAGTGGCAGGTCTCTCAAGCCTGAGTATCTCTCTTCCCTGTACGTTGAACTTTTATGTTTAAATGCATTAGAAAGAGTTCTGAGTATTTAAGCAGAGCAGACCAATATGGACAACGTGCTGCAATTTTTGCCCCAGTAGTATGTGCAACAACATAATTCACCCTACATGTAGTTAGTGCTGGCCCAATCCTAAATGGCTCCAATCCTGGAATGAACTCCATCTGATTCAGCTGGTGTTTCCAGAACTTAAAAAGAAAAATCCTTACCATGTTTAGAATACATAAGAAAAAAGACTAAATTACAAGAAAAGTTTCTCAAAGCTCATACACTTCAAATTCAATCTGGACTTAAATTTAATTATACTCACAACAAATTATTTCACTCTTTCATAGTTTGGCAAAGCAGGTGATATCCACAGAGTGCTAGTAACTAGAGCAATGCAAGGGTAATGAAAAGAGGAATGTGACCTCCTAGATCAAGAACATCTTAGAGAATGTCTCCAGACTGTTTGGATAGTCTCCAAGCTGTAGTCAGACTGCAGAGGACGGACAAGCTCAGCTCTTTGAAATCTTTTATGTAAAAAGGCCACACTTCTCAAGATGCTTGGGTACTTCAATCCCAGCAAAATCACGGATCGCAGAAGTGCTCAAAAGGGGTTTGAGGATGTATGTAGTTGCCAGCAACCTAATGGGGTAAGCATACAGGCTTTTTGTTGAAGATGTAAAATAGGAGGAACATCAGGATGGAAACCACAAAAGGCAGGATGCTGAACAAAAAGTTTCCCCAACAAGACAGTAGAAACAGGGGGTTTCAACCTGAGCTCTAAGAACTCATAACCAAAAGTTAAGTTGTTAGAACATGCACTCAGAATGTGAGAAAACAGTTTGATTTCCCTGTTCAGCCTCAGGAGCTGAATTCTCCCAGCAGGGTGCTCTAATTCGCAAGCTGTCCCCTCTTGTGGAGTGGGAAGCTTTGATCTCCCCCACTGAAACTATGTGACTTTTCAGAGAACAGGAACAGTGCACAGAGACAAGACTTCTTCCCCCTGCTGCAACCGGTACTCAATATACCTGAAGTGCATTAATGCACCTCTCGCTTCCCCTCCCAGGCACCTGTCTCAATGGCTATACTCATAGCATCACAGAATAGTTTGGGTTGGAATGTAACTTTCAAGGTCATCTAGTCCAACCCCACTGCAGTGAGCAGGGACATCTTCAGCTGGATCAGGTTGCTCAGAGCCCCCTCCAGCCTGATCTTGAACGTTTCCAGGGATGGGGCATCTACCACCTCTGAGCAATCTGTGCCAGTGTTTCAGCAGCCTCACTGTAAAAGATGTCTTTATATCTAGTCTGAAATTCCACAAACACTACTTACTGCTCAAGCAAGTCTTTAAAAAGCTGTGAAAATTACAACAGGTTCAACAGAGGGACTGGCTGGGAGCATCACAGACAAATAATACCACAGCCAGTGGGTATTATCACCTTCTGGGAGGCCAGTGATGGGCAGTCTCACCTCCTCAAGAAGGAAGGTGCACAACTACTTGGTTTCCTAAATCCTAGGGGACAGCTCTATTTCCTCAAAGAGGTAGCAGGAGACCGTAAAAAAGTGGGTTACAATCCAATGCATCTGCTGCAAGAATGACCGCTGTGGTGGTTATTGCAAGAGAGGCGGAAAAACACTGCCTAATTCGTGGAGCACGAAGAGCAACAAGAATGAGATAAGCAGCAGGCACCTCAGAACTGCATCCCACAATATCTAATTTCAGAAACGCATGTACCCTGCCCCAGGAAACAGCAACAGCTAAACAGGCTTCCCAGGATAAACCTTGCACTAGGATGTCCAAAACAGCTTTTAAACATCTTGTGCCTTTTGTAGATCTCCCTTCTGGGCTCCTAGTTCTCACATGAGATCTTACACAAAGTTTCTATCAACTGCTGTTGGCACAGGAGCAGACAGCCTAAGCTGGTAAATGACTGGTATCTAAGGATATGAACCTCTGAATTTTCCAGTGAAGGGCTGATTAGCCAAGGATATAAAAATGTTTTGAGATCTTTTGATGGAAGAGGAGACACTTGTGCATTACACTGATGCATAAATGCCAATGACCCTTTGTATTTAATGAGACAACATATGTATTACATGTTTACAAAAGTGGAAAGAGGGTTCCCATCTTGGAACCCTTCTGACAGGTATGAAGTTTTGCATGCACACATGATCACGGCCCTAGGG
The DNA here is from genome assembly GCA_035590215.1 of Microhierax caerulescens. Taxonomy (NCBI): domain Eukaryota; kingdom Metazoa; phylum Chordata; class Aves; order Falconiformes; family Falconidae; genus Microhierax; species Microhierax caerulescens. The sequence continues at coordinate 74,695,228 of JAVJGJ010000001.1, forward strand.
AAACTAAAACAAGTATTAACAACTAACACACCTCTTCAGTAATAAGCAAACAATTTCTATATGGTGACGAAAACTTTTAAACATCATCCCATGTACTAATACTTTTGCTCTGCATTTCCTTTTTTTTGCATTACAGTTTCTTTTTTTACGCCAAGATACGGTACTTTGATATGGAAACTTGTTTTGTGGTTTGACCTCCAAAAAGTCACCTCCAAACTTGAATTCTTTTAATTGTTATTTGACACTGTGGGAACCAACCTGGCTTGCAAAGGAGGCCAGGTGAATCCCCAAGGTTTAGTGTTCTGTTTCATTTCTATAACCAGTCGCTAACTGTGAGACCATTTGGCAGCAGCAGTCTTTAAGCTTTCAAATAATTAGTTCTTGCTAAAATAGGCAGAGATTGTAGAAAGAACATAATATGGAAGACTAAAACAGAAAAGAAAAAAAAAAAACAAACAAAAAAACAACTAAACCCCACAACCCACACTTCTGCAATGTGCCCTACTTGGAAATAGTTGAAGAAAACTTTGCCAGCTAAGATTGTACCTGTATATACCCTTACATTTCTATTAAAAGTGGTGTAAGAGAAAGAAAAATCTCTCAGAACTGGTATGTGTACAAAGAAAAAAAAACCCCACAATTAATCTCAGCAATTAAAATTAGCAGTAAACAAGAGAATTTGAGTGAGGAGTAATTTTCTCTTTAAATATTCTGTACAGCTCCACAATGTTTTCACAGGCTACTTTGAAGAAATATTAACATAGAGAAAAATATATTAAAAAACATCTTTTAAAATCTCTTACTTGCTTAAAAAAAAAAAAAAAAAAAAAAGGACCTGTAAGAATTTCCCATAGTTAGATCTGTGGGGTGTTTGTTTATTTGTTTGTTTGAGGTTTTTTAATCACTATTCACAATACTCATTTATGTCTAAGAAGAAACACAGCTTTTCTGATACCAGCAGAAACTTTCTTGGTGGCACTGCTGGAGGCAAGATCTCATACCTGGATCTTAGTCTCCTAGTTATGAAAAAAGTGGTTTTTAATGACACGGCCACTGGACTGAGAACATCTCAACATTAAACACAAAAAAGGGAGGACTGGGGATGGCAAGTACAGACAATCCACTAGATGACATTTACATCTTAGAAACTACCTGTGGGACTGGTGGCTAGAGACAGGGATGCAGGTGGGATAAAGGGTCTTAAAAAGCTACAGATTTGTCCACAAATGATGCCAGAAAATGAGGGATGTTCTTCAGAACTGATTCTTCTGTTGTTTGGCTGCTAACATTTATTTCAACTGTAGAGCTGGACCCAGCATCATGCTGAGTATAAAAATATCTTGGAAGATATTCCTTTCCCATACAATTGTCACTCAGCATGTTGGCAGGTTCATTCCACCCCTGGAAAAAGTTACCTTTTTTTTTTTTTTTTTTAATAATTCAAAATTAATTTCTTTCTCTGCTCTCACCACTGCTCTTCACTCCCCTTTTAATCTCCAGAAAGTATACATATTGGAATATCTATAAAGTTTGATATTAGTTACTCCATTTTTTTGGGTGGGGTTTTTTTGGTGTTAATATTTGTCATTTTAAAATATTCTTAATATATTTGTTTGGGAAAGAACAGATAATGAGATGGAATTTCTTTGATGTAGCAGCAAACTGGAAACTGATAACTGGGGATTTTCACAGCAACCAGCTATCCTAATTTTTCTGGTTTATGTACAAGATAATGGAAAAGGTGAAAGGCCAAATGGTCAAAAGACACTATTTCCTGCTGTTTCTCAAGTGTAAATCAGTGTTTTGAGGTCTCAGCTTCTGAGTTGTCCCCCTGCCCCAACCCCCGCAGTGTATTAAAATGCAGTTGAAAAGCAAACAGTGGACTTACTGGTTCCTGCTGGTGGTGTTTACAGTTTAGATAAACTGTTTCTGTGGGCAAGAGCACTGCCCATCATTTTCAGCTTTCCTGCCTGTGTTTGTACATCAAAATTCACCACATACACAAGATCTCAGATGAATTCTATGATATACTCAACTCAGCACGCCAGAGAAACAAAAGTCCAAGTTTTCCAATGACCTGTGCTAGAATAAGGAGAGCAATATGATTTTCTTTTCTAAATTAAGCAGCTGTTATATATCCTGCTAACTTCTTATTCCAGCTGGGGTACAGGACTTAAGGGTTTTGCCAATGCTAACAATGTGTACACATACTTATAACTTCTAACGATCTAACATTGACAAGTTTGGGGTGTAAAAACCAACTATACCCACAAAGAACCCTCCCCAAACCCCTTTGTCTGTTGTGATCATCGAGATACAGAAATGAACTCCGGAAATAAGCATGTGATCCTGACACTATTTTGATATTGATGTGATTATGTTATAATCTTCCTCTTATACTTATCAAATTTCAAGTCGCTGGAGAAACACAATGCACCTGCAAAAGAAAAACCCAGCACTCCTCCTTTCAGGTGATCCTTCTGGACTTAAAACATATGTAATAAAAAACAAACTAGCCTATGTTCAGGGGTTGAAATCATGTTATGAAATAATGATGTTTCAATAGAAAAGTTATTCATTATAAACTGTTGGCTGCTGCATTATCAACAGATGGCAATCTACCCATGACAAACTCATCCTGCTCAAGTCCATTACTTACATCTCCTTATGCTCCTGACTATTTGCTAATTCCACATAGAGTCAGACACTTTAAAGAACCATAAATGCACTTTTTAAAAGTACAGAAAAGGCATTCAAGGTATTAAAAAAAATGAATTTTAATTTATGTTTAGATAATGGAAACATTCCACTGATGTCTGGAGCTGGGAAGCAGTGAAAGGCTCATTATTTCTTATGAAGTCAGAGAATAGCTTCAAACTGCTGACTCGGGGATGTTCACCTCAGGACACCATTTTATTTTCAGTAACTACTAATACCAGCTGGAAGTAAAGGATTTTCAACAATATCTAGGAAATCACCAGCAATCCTATAAAAGTCTCCAATTCTGTTTATATATCTACACAGCTACAAAGTGTCAGTTTAGAATTTTGTTATATTTGTATAAAAGCAGGAAGATGTCAGTGGTTCAAGACTGTACCCAGTCATGGGTAGGGGGGAATCACTCTGGGAATCATTCTTTTTAAAACAGGTGAACATGGTTTTGCTTTAATAACCACAACAAACTCAGAAGAGCAATCTGAAATACTTAAGATGACGTTACATACTTTCCAGTGTGCACCCCAGTTCAGTGTGCGCAACATGCTTACAAACACCCCCATACACCTGTGCATATATGAAACTGCCCAGTATTTTTTGTAGCTTTGGTCAACTTTGAACAGGTTTTAAAAGTGAGACTCAATTTAACAACTAACGTAGCTGAAGGGATTATTATCTACAAAATAATTAGCTTTCTGTCTTAATTTTAAGAGAGTCTGTCCTGGAATACTTTTAATATAGGCCAAGTATAGTGGAGGAGAATTTTGTCTGTTTGAAACAGTTGATCAAAGTCTTTCCCATAAAATGCCTGAATTCTGACAATTATATAACTTAACCCTCCCCATATATTTCATAGCAGCTAATAATCAACTATACTATTAAATGCCCTATGGGTGATATAATAAAAATTAATGCATGTTATTCAACAACTAACTGATTAGAAGTATTTACTGTGTTTACCATACTGTGTGATAGCAGATCAGTGATTTCAATGAATGCACTAACATAGAAGGTAATATATATAAGGGAATTATTGTCATAAATTTAAATAAAAATAGTATCAGGGGATCATAATTCTAATCTGCATCCTATATTCAAATTCTTGTTAGAGTCAGACTATTATCAACAATCCAGAGAAGATACTCTGTCAATTGCTTGTGGTAGAAACATAGTATGAGTCCACAAAGATTAGAATACAGGGACAACATGGGAGCATTGCCTGCCTGTCTTCAGAAGTTTCTGAGAAGGAGACAGCTGCAGGTGGTGACAGCAGCCATGAAGAAGCTGGCTCCTGCTCCTCCACCCCAGCAAAGCCAGCGAGCTCATCAGAGCAGGGATGAGTCTCCTGATAATTACACATTGCCACCAGCGCCCTGCCAGGCCTGCAAGACTCTAACCCCCAGCACAACTTTCTACGACTCCATACATTCCCTAGGAGTAAAATATCAAGCAAAGGGGGAAGGAGACCTGCATGGGTGAGCATGGAGCTTCTGGGAAAGCTCAGACAGGAGAAGGAAGTTTATACGATGTGGAAAAAGGGACAGGCCACTTGGGAAGAATATAGGAATGTTATCAGAACATGCAGGGAGGTGACAAGAAAGTGCATCAGCAGGAAAAGGACAACTGTGGAAAATGCGGGCCTGCTGCTGAATGAGGTGGGGGCCCTGGTGACAAAGGACAGAGAAGGCAGTTACTGAATGCCTTCTTTGCTTTAGTCTTTACTGCCAAGGCCAGCCCTCAGGTTTCCCAGACCCTGGAGGTAAAAGAGGGAGTCTGGAGAAAGGAAGACTTTCCCTTGGTTGAGGAGGATCAGATTAGATATCATTTAGGCAAACCTGACACCCACAAATCCATGGGCCCCAATGGGATGCACCCGCATGCTGAGGAGCTGGCAGATGTCATTTCTAAGCCACTCTCCATCATCTTTGGAAGGTCACGGAGAACAGAGGTGTCTGAGGACTGGAGGGTAGCCAGTGTCATTCCAGTCTTCAAAAAGGACAAGGAGGAGGACCCAGGAAACTACAGGCTGATCAGTCTCACCTCCATCCCTGGAAAGGTGATGGAACAGCCCATCCTGGAGGTCATCTCTAAGTATGGGGAGGAAAAGAGGGTTATCAGGAGTAAACAGATTCACACAAGAGAGACCATGTTTGATTAAACTAATAGCCTTCTGTGATGAAATGACTGGCTGGGTAGACAAAGGAAGAGCAGTAGATGTTGTCTACCTTGACCTCAGCAAGGCTTTTGACACCGTCTCCCATGACACCCTCACAGGTAAGCTCAGGAGGTGCGGGTTAGATGGGTGGGCAGTGAGGTGGATCGAGAACTGG
>JAVJGJ010000001.1:74709954-74753981 GCA_035590215.1 Microhierax caerulescens
CCCCCCCCCCCCCCCCCCAACAAAACAAAAACCATTTCAGTTCATTTCAAACCCTTCTCTAGTGGTTACCTCATATTTTACTCTGCTTTTTTCTTTGAAATCTATTCATGAAATGGGACAAAACATAATGAAATAAAAGACCTCTTTCCAAAAACACGCTGAAGGTATGCCACTTTCATGCACTCTTATGCTTGACATACCACTGCCAGCGTATTTCACAGTACACTAAAAGGACACCTGTGGACATGCAGTTATAGTTATTTATTAAAAAAGACAGAGCTGCTGGGATGCAAGACGCACCGTATTAAAAGATTGCACTGTAATTCCATATCACAGGGTGCTTACTAGCCCGCTAGCAGGTGATGTCAAGAATTGCAACAAGCCTTACATCTGTGTCAGGGTTCCTGGGATTTACCGTGGTGACAAACCTAGGTCACCCCTTCCCGAGGAAAAGATGTGACAAAGAAATCACAGACACTTTGACAGCACTGGGAAGGGACCCTGATCAGAGATTACATTCCTACGAGCTGGGCTCTGGCTGCAAGCCAAACACATGCTCGAACAATTTTTCCAGGAAACTAAAATAAATATCTTCTACTTTCATCATTATTGCCCAATAAACTATACTTTTTATTACACACCTTCCAGCTAATGGTGTGCAAAAACATGGCTTCTCACTTCAAATAGGAGAGTTTAAATCCGTTTAATAGCCTTTAGAACTTTATGATAGGTATTAACTCAGAAAGTACTTACGAAGTTTTCAATTCTTACAAAGTCAGGTACAACTGAGGCAAAATGAAAAATGTTGACCAGTCACTATATTTGTTGCGTGTTGTTGGGTTTTGGGTTTCGTGAAATAACTTGAATTTGTTAAAAGTCACATACAGAATTTGCAGCACTGTAATCACAGACTATCACGCCAGCAATGCTTTACACTTACAGCTTGTACGGCCAGGAGGACACGGTAGTTTTACATAAGCGTTTAAACAGCTACTACTGTTTCAATATACTGAAGAAAATACATGCAGTAAGAAAAGTATAATTCATTCCTGAAATTTCTTCACTGGCAAATTCCAAACAATCTCGTATTGGTACAGATCTATAAGCATGGTATGGACAAAGCTAGGTGTTTCATATCCAAGTGTGTTTTGGGGACAGAAGTTCACAGCATGCAAAGGGAAGGTAGAAAGATGCAGTGCCTGAATGAAAACTTAAAAATAGATCTTGTCTTTGGATAGTGCCTCTTGGTTAACTGTCAAATAAAGTAAATGGGATGGATGAAGATGATCTCTTCAGAGCCAGGATAATGTTTTTAAGTATTATGGCTACATTTCTAGCTCTGCTATAAATCTCCCTTCAGTTTAGTGTCTCCAGTCCAGCTCAGTAAGACTCCAAAGAGTGTGTTCCCTTCTGTCTAGCTTGTATTTCTATCAAATGAACACAACTTACAAATACATTAAATATGTTACTGAGTTACAGGCTGTTTCTCATAGACCTCTCCTACCTCTCTGGGCTTCTTAAGGACTTTCCTTAACGAGTAAGGGTATGTGTACACCTTCGACTCATCTAGTTTTTCTTACATACATAATTGAATCATTAAATTTTTTAGAGAAAGACAAACTTCTAACATGTATCTACAAGATGGAGAAGAACCGCTAGCTTTCAAATTCAGAAAGCTGCAGCGGCTAAAAAAAGCAGAGGAGAGAAAATATTTTAATAACAATAAACAGAGGAACTATCATGCACAGATGCAGGATCAATGGGACCTAATTGTTTTAATCACTCAGATTTGTTTTATGTAGAGGAGAAAAAAAGCCCTACAAATTCTGGTAACTTGTTTAGGCTGCACCAAGTCACAATACTTAAGAAAATAATAATTTGAGTGAGGATCTTCATTTTGCCTGATTTTCTTAGGTAAATACTTGGGTTATTAGTGTTAAGACAGCAAAAACAGATTGGAAAATTGTACTGATGGCCAAATAAAACTCCATTTGTCTATTATATTAATTAATTGAATTTAATGTCTTTATTCATCAAATTAAAAATAAACCAATTTAGGCCATTAAATCTTCTCATTACTTGAAATTTTCAAGTTAATGACAACCACAAAGAGCTTTAGAAGTGTAAAAATCTAAATATATTTTATAAATATTTAAAGCCTTCATAAATACAGTCAAGGAACTTAGGCACATCTCTTTCTCCAGTACTATTTTTGCCATTTAATACAGAAGAGAACACTGCTTTTATCCATGGCACATTTAAACTGGATAAATTGGGGTGTACACTTTGAATACTCCCAAGGCAGCGCTCAGGGTCACTGGACCTCAGATTCTGTTTGTTTGAAGACTTCTGCCTTCAAAACCAATTTTTCTAATTGCTTTTTTGTCTAACTGGATGCTTGTAAAATGTTTAATTTTCACAAGTCACTTAAAAAGATGTAAAAATCTCTGGAACTACTCATGTTCTTGATCTGAGACATTTTATTACATTTAATAAGCAATACAATGTGACTGTTAAATCATGTCAGGAAGTTTAACAACAAAATTAAACTAACTTGGCTTGCAAGCATCACTAGATGAATCACAATCAGTGACAAACCATAAGTAAAATTGATCATAACAGAATTCCATCTAGCGCAGATGAAAAGCCTACTCCACCAGTGGCTGGATGAGTGTTAAAATACCATCATTCTACAAGTATTCATTAAATGAAGAAGCCATTAATTAAATCTGCAAATGATGCAATACGTGGGAAGATAGTTAAGTGCTAGACAGATGAAAAGGAAAGAAAAAGTGGGCCTATGCTGAGAAGAATTACCAAAACGAGAAAGAAAAAATGCTACTTAACACCTCTAAGGGAGATAAGTGAAACTTTACATGTATAAAGGCATTAGATTTATGTTTCTATATAAATGCAAAGTAGCATTAATGGTGCACTGAAAGATCTAAGGCTGAAGATGGAACCCACAGCTAACTACTCCCCACACTCACCCCACCCCACCCTGCTAAACATTAAAAACTGTAAAATCCACAAAAGCAATTCCGAAAACTGAAAAGTAGGGTGATGTTCTATAGCGGAGACTGCTCCTTGGTTCGTAGCATGGAAGATATTGAAAAGTCTCCCTACAAAATCTGGTAGTATTTCACAAGCTGCCTCATGGGGGAAAAAAGTTTAGAAAAACATTGGCTGCTCTCGTTCACCTCCACCTTACTCGGCCAGACTGATTTGTGATTATCAGTCTCTGGAGTATCAGTCTCAAGACTCACCAGGTACATTCGAACAAAAATACCTGGTGCAGACCAGTAATTTAGCCCTCAAATTCCTACGGTCACCAGAAATCTGTATCAGTGTCATCAGCTAATGAAGGTTCAATGAAAAAACTGCTGCTGCTTATACTGCCCTATTGAGTAGGATCCCTGTAGTATTCCCGTAGTATTTCTTTCTGGGAATGAAGTGAACTGTTCTGATATGCAGATAGGCTCTCCCTGTATCGCCATACAGTCAGCAGACCGAATACCAACCGGCATGAATCAAAATCGCTGTTTTTTTCATATGGCCAGTCAGTTAAATGTTTGGGTTTGTTCTTCACAGAACGCAAGTTACTGGATCTACGTAAATTACTGTAGCACAGAAAAGAACCCTAAGTTTGCCTGTTTATAGTGGGCTTTGATTGTAGCTTGTGGGTTTGTTTTTTTTTAAGTAGAAGTAGAAATTTCTTTCCTTCTATTTTATGTTAATATTGCTGTGTCTTTTATGGTATAACTCGGATTTTATAGGACATTACTACCCTGTGCTTCAGGAATAGCATCCAGATCTTCACCAATCCCCCACAGTGCCTTACATAAAGCTGCATATTTTATCCCATCTTACTTGCCATTCATGCCCACCCACATGAGACACATTACTCAGATCCAAGGAATATAGCATTGTTATGCTGATGATACCTAGATTTATTTCTCTATTAAACATTAATGATGCAGCATCCCAGCATAAAATTAGAGTGCATTTTTAGATGTACAAACTTGAAGATAGCCATGAAATATGTCTTTTCTGCAAAACAAATTATACTGTTGATATATAGTTAACGGCTACTATTTTACCTTGTCTCTTCTAACTAATTAAACACAAAACCACATTTCTCTCTGTATTTTCAGCTAGCCCTCATAACACCGCAAATCAGCAGAGAAAAGTAACCTAAAACACTTTGTAAGAATTAATACTTCTGGAAAGATGATATATAAATTAGTTATGTGCCACATTGTTGAAGCTTGCACTCATACTGGCACATTAATTTTCTCATATCCTTTAATAACAGAATTAAGACTTCTGATTGACACACAAGAGGGCAATGCTTTTTTTAAAAAAAAAAAACAACAAAAAACAAAACGCATAAGAAAAGAGTTTTCACAATTAAGTTTAAATTGAAACCCCAGCCTTGATCAGACACCCAAAGGATTAACCAGTACAGTACTTGTTAATCCTCCACTATGGAGTACAGCAAGAGAGACATGAGACATGTAAACCAGCCCAAACTGGTTTGGGATATCACCATTTCTAGAAGTGTCAGCAGGGGACACTCAGTAAAATGGTTCCTGTGACCTATCACTCAGCCCATCTCTCACAGTCGAAACAATCTGCTGCCTCAGCAAAACGGCTTGCTTGCAGGCTTGCTTCCGATGCAGCTAACGTTCTTTATCACGGCATCTGTGTCGTACGGGAAAAGCAGAGGTCTTAGCTGCTGCAAAGGCAACAGCAAACTATGAAGGCAAGCGAGGAAAGAGTAATAGGAGGTTGCTGCCTTCCACAGCATTCTGCATTTTATTTATCCCCAACAAATGCTGTTGCAGAAGTCAGTTCTGGAGCCACCACTTGTTCCAGTGAAACAGGACACAACTTTTTGGATTGCATTCCAAGCAAATGCCAGACGTCTCACTAAACTGGCTGTTACATTAAGATATGTACTATAACAAAATATTTTTTAAATACTCAGATCTATTTTTTTTTTCCATAATAAACCATATTTTCCTTTGGACCAAATCCTCTACTGTTCTCTATATGATGCCTTCTTGAAAGGAAGCAGGCAATAAGATGTTAAGTGCAGGCTTTAGGTTCTACAGAGCTCGCGTTTCACTGAAGTAATAGTATCACAGACTTGTCAAGGAAGCTGTCATCTGAGTTGGGCGTGTTTGGAGACAAGAATCCTTCTATGCTACAAGAGGAAAAAGAAACCTAAACTACCACTACAAAATAGCTTGCAAAATTAAACTTGGTGTCCTGAAATCTCTACAACGTAACCCATAAATGTGTCTATCTGCAATCAAAAAGTACTTAATTAACGTGCTGGTTTATTTTGATGATATATTAGAGAAAAAAAATGGCACACCCTTATATCAAATCAAACAGAAGAGCAGAATGCAAGAGTGCAAGTCAATTGACTGAATATCCATAATAAAAGACAGTAGGACTCACTGGTTACAAGCAAATTCTGTCTTTTTTTTTATATTTTACTCTTTCATTAAAGCCTGGTATTTTAGAAACTCAACCTTGCTATGGAAGAGTAGGTTATAGCAGCCCACAGAGAAAATGAGAGATATTATGTATCAAGAATGATGAATTTAGAAACATCATAAGGCTCATGGGGTACGTTGCTGTCCAGCTGGCCCATACGTTGTGATGCATTAATCAGAATAGCATCAACTACAGTAGAAATTAATCCTATCATAACATGCTAAAGCAGAACAAGCTGCATTATGGTTCCATGCCATGCTCCCATAGACCTTCAGTAAAATAACACCACACATAAAAATGAAATTCTTCTAAACAACATTATATAATTCTCCACACATGCTTGTAACTGTGATTTATGCTAAATCAAGGGATGGGTGTCATAGATGTTAATGAAGCTTTTTGGGGAATAATGCAAAAGTTATTTCTGCGCATGCACTGCTCTTACTGGAGAAAAAATTGCAGGTTTTGTTGTTGTTTTGCTACGAAACAGCTTACTCAGTAATAAAAAGTTCCAAAACTTAAGCATCCAAAACCAGACAGGCAGTAAACTTAGTCAGAATAAGTTCTCTTTTTAGAAACCTACTGTCATTTTTCTGTTAGATGAATTCTGTCTCAGAAATCAGTATTAACTTGGTCTAATCTCAGCACTGCAGGATGTACTTTTAGGTGAAAATTCTCCATTTTTTTTTAGAAATAAGTATTTTACCTATGAGAGAGAAAACAGCAAACCACACTGCAAAGTATTCAAAGTGTAGTGCCGTGAACCACCCCCTTCACCCCAAAAATCCCGAACAACAAAACAACAGAAAAAACACCCACCAAAAACTGCTTAGGTTAAAGCACGTGAACCTCTGATAAACTTTCCATTTGAAACAGAAGGAACAAAGATAATAATCTTGATCCTTCCATCCCTGGATTGTTGAAAACACTGTCTTTTTCAGAAATCAGAGTTTTCTTGGTTTTGTTTTGAGAAAAGTTCCGATTTGTTCAAACAACCTGGCATAGATTCAGCTATATTAATTCATTTATATAATACATTACTTACAGAACTCAATAATTCTCACTGGTCACAGTATGGGCACGTTACAGACAATGGTGGTAGTGTCAGATCAGTCCAGTGCCATACATTAAAACAGCAGACTGATTCCTGAGCACATACATTTCATGGTTTAATAGTAGCAGCATATAAAATTAAGAGCGATGGTATTAAAATTATGCCAATTTATGATCCACTAAGACTCTCACTGTATTACTTTTCAAGCTAAGTAAAGACAGATAAGGCTTTTAAAATTACCTATTTAAACTGTTAATAACAATCTCATTAGCTAATGGCTTTCATATTATGAACACTCATTTTTACTTTGAAGTGTTGACACAAAGCCATCACACTTGTTACCTCTACTAAACCACTGTAAATCAATAATGCAGTATCGCAAATTTAAATATTTTATGCAAATAGTAACAAAAAAGCCAGTACATTTTCCTAATAAATAATAATTCTTGACATTCAGAGAATTCAAAGCACTTCAGCAAATGACAAATAAAGAAACCAAGGTACAGAAAGGAAGAATTACCTAGGTGAGATCATACAGAACCCCAGTGAAAGCACGAGGTCAGAAAACAGGTTTTCCAATAATGAATTCAGAAGCCTCATTGCTAAACCATGCTGTGGTGAAAAATAAGCGGGTACAGAAAAGTAAAGCAGACGTTCCAGAACAATCCTCAAAACACTGAGTGACATCACAGCTACATACGCAGTGTAAGATGCCAATGACACTGAAAAAGCAAAAATATCAATATTAAGACATCAATTCATTGTTCCCTTTGGGGTTGTAAAATACATTACAACATTTTATCTTCAACAAGTACCTAATTAACATGTAGAACTACTTCTGCATTTTTCCAAAAGCTATGAATTTATTTGAGGGGTAATACTGTGCAAATAGTGAAATAAAAATTTTCATATACATCATGCTTTGGTAATAGCACCTACAACCCAGGCATGGACTACTTCTGTTTGAATATGCTAATTTAGACTTAGGTATCATTTTGAGATGAAGAGAAATGCTTTTGGTAAGACTGGAATTCAACTGCAGTATCCCTATGAAAGTTTTCCCTCCTTCTGATCTTTATCTTCTTTATTTATTTTTATTACCAATTGTGCATGTTCCTTTTTTTTTTTTTTTTTTTCCTTCCTGGTGGTGTGTAAAGATTGGTTTTTTTTAAGCACATTGCTTTTCAAAGAAGAACTTATAATGTTTGCATTTCTCAGAAAGAATGATCCATGTCACCAATCCTTTACTGTCAACAGCTGCCCCAAACAGAAAGGAAATAATTCTTAGGGTATTTACATCATCAATTACATCATCACGAATGTGGGCTGTCAACTGCTAGTGTCTCACTAGTCGCACCCCTCGGTGGCACTAGACATTTGCTCTCTAGGATGCTGCTTGCAGCATTCCCTCTCAAGGAAGGTCTGTACTAGCATGAGGAATGTTCTCCAGGCACTCTGGGTATGTCATCGTGTTTCTCCAAGGCTTGCCACACATGAGAGTACTCTGCTTATGACCAGCCACCAGAAAAAAAATCCTGACTCCAGTGAAAAGTTTCCTTCCCACTGTGCCACCTGGCAACACTGGTTCCTGATGCTGCCCGTGGAGCATCTGTGTGTGTTACCACTGACGGTCACTTCGCAGATCGTCCTGGGAAGCTGTCAGCTTGCTTCACTCCTTGTTTTCCCTCTCGCAACTCAAAGTACAATTTTTAATTTTGCCACAACTAACCTGCTGCAGAGGCAAGCTGCACTGAAAGAGAAACCAGAGGGTTCTTGCATCCCTCCACCCCTTTAAGCCAGCTCAAGAGATCGGGACGCTGTAGGACAAATTGGGACAGGCGGACTTCCCTCACCACGTCAACTGACTCACACCTTGGCTCCAAGATCACTACATTCAGTGCTACATGGAAAGGAGGAACCATTTCAGTTAGCATCTTGCTGTTGGAGCTCCCTAAGTGTAGTGCAAAACCATACTGTTATTAGTTACTGTTTCTTTCCTTTCCTTCCTCCACCCTAAACAAAGAAAACTATTCAATTCATCCCATCAGATCGAGCGACAGTTGACTGAATAGCTGTCAAAAAAAAGAAAGAAATCAACAGTTTGAGCTAATACACTATGTAAACACCTTACTCCTATAGTTGGGGGTTTGCAGGATGCTAGATTAAGGACAGAGCTATGCAACATACTGGTTTTGGCTGGGATAGAGTTAATTTTCTTCTTAGTACCTAGCATGGGACTATGTATTGCATTTGTGTTGAAAAAAGTGCTGATAATACAGAGATGTTTTTGTCATCGCTGAGCAGGGCTTACACAGAGCCAAGGTCTTTTCTGCTTCTCACCCACCCCACCAGTGGGCAGGCTGGGGGGGCACAAGAAGTTGGGAGGGGACACAGCTGGGACAGGTGACCCCACCTGACCAAAGGGACCCTGACCATATGACATCATTCCCATCATATAAAGCTGGGGGAAGAAGAAAGGAGGGGGACATTTGGAGTTATGGAGTTTTTGTCTTCCCAAGTCACCACTACACGTGATGGAGCCCTGCCTTCCTGGGGATGGCTGAACCTGCCTGCCCGTGGGCAGTGGAGAATGAATTCTTTATTTTGCTTTGCTTGCCTGTGTGGCTTTTGCTTTACCTATTCAACTGTCTTTATTTCAACTCATGAGTCTTCTCTCACTTCTACTCTTCTGATTCTCTGCCCCATCCCACCTGGAGTATGTGAGCAAGGAGCTGTGTGGTGTTTAGTTGCTGGCCAGAGTTAAACCATGACGAGCACCAAGACAAGCACCAAGACTCTTCAGTTGAGTCTGGGGAATATATTTAAGGATGGGTGCCTTTGAAAATGTTAAGATAAATTTGTCTAAATGAAATATTGATGAATAAATACTTATCTCTTGCCAGCCTAACATTAATAGCATTGAGTTTTCCTAGCAAACATAAAGTACATCTTTAAGGCTTCCCATTCAATCGCTTCAGGGTTTCAGCACTATGGTACATATCGTAACTGAACTATTTTTAATGACCCAGTTGAAAACACAGTTAACAAAATCAGTACTTTCACTTCCATTTATTTAAAAAAGCAAGTCTATCAACTTACTACACTATGTGGCACTTCAGGATTGATTACTCAAGGATTTAATACATTAGAAATGCTGGCAAGAAGATACACCCACCCATGCAAAAACCTGAGCGTGCATGTACTCTTTCCATGACCTGAACTCAAGCTATTTGCACCAAATTTAAAATTTAAACTAGATTCTGCTTATCCCCATGAACTCTCAAGGCAAAAGCATAATTCTTCTGACCCCACATTTAAAAAACTATTGGATCAACAGAGTATCAGGTTAAGTTCGAGTTCAGTTCCTTACACCAGCAAGATCTTACTCCTCCACGGCAAAAGAAGTCAGTCAAAGTTTGGGCTCTACTGTCTCGTCCTGCAGCCCTACCCACTACGTAAGCAGCGGTGACCATCACAGGTTAGTGGCATGGTGAGCCCTCTGAGACTACCCAGATACCCGAAAACCACTGTCCATCGTGGGGAAAATGGAGAAGCCACGCTACACTGTCCCTGGGCCCTCTGCTTTCATGAACACCTGAAGCGGTACAGCAGCCAGCTGCAGCTTACAGCAACGGTATTGTAGGGGCTGCTGCTGCACCTTTCGTAACAGCACTGGCATGTCCCTGGCACTCCAGGGAGCCAGATCAGGAGCTCAGCCAGTGCTAACTAACCCGACAGAGAAGTGAATACCCTCCTGAACTGGTTCACCAGACTGTCTGGTGAGAGCTAGTGCAAATTCTGTGGCCAGCTGCCACTGACAGGCTTAGCTGGAGCGAGTAACGTCTTCAGCGAGGAGTTAGGCTTCCCTGTAATCACCTGCTCTTCCCAGTTTCATGATACAGCCCTTTAAACTGTCAGTCCTGGTATTAAACAGCTCTTGAACTGCGACAGGCAGCAGGAAAACGGTCGCTTTTTGCAGAGTGAAGTTGTTGGTCCATAATATGGCCAAGCAGTTCAGCACCACTGCGGGCGGCAGCAGGAGGACACACGCCTGCTCTGTGATGGGACTGAATCCCAGGGGTGATCCTTCTCAGGTAACCTCAGCTCTGGATCACTGAGGGCTGCTTTTGCTAATAAATCTCGCTTCCCAGGTCCCCATTAATAAATAATATTTGTCTCCATCTGACTTAACTTTAACTATCTCAACTTCACCACTGGTTATAAGCCGTACCCACGCTCCAGGGTGACTGCTATGCAGACAGGTGCTCAGAAATCCACACTGAAGTTTCTAGCATGGCTTCTTTTCCTTAAGCTATCCAGACTCCAACGAATTCTCTCAAGAGGTGGTTTCTAGACTTTTGCTCATCTCCTGCTTCCACTGGACTTCAGCAAACTGTTTATTTGAAATACATTCCCAAAACACAGCAGCAACCTTTGGACACCTTTCCAGCACCAAATGGACAAGAAAGATTATTTTGGGGGTCTTGCTGATAAATTTCTGATTTGCTTGCATGTATATACATGTATACAGAATAAATTGACTTCTTACTGAAATTCGTCTGGTATGTGCAACCATACTGATTTATCTGAACTTTCAGCAAGAATGAGGAAGAGCTAAAGTGGAAAATGCTGCAGCAATACGGGTTCTGGTAGCAATTCAGAATCTCTCCCTGCAGATATAACTGGGGTTGCCAACTGCAGTCACTCTGCTTTCTTAAGGTCTTGAAAAAGATGAAACATTTAAATGTGACATTCAAGTAATTATGACAGCAGAAGCGAGTACCTCAAATGAGGATGTACACGGAGACTCAAATTGCCTTGGCAGTGATTGCTTCCAGCTCCTGTAAATCCCTGGCAAACATTAGTACATTAATTACTGATGGATCACATCTTGTGGACAGTCCTTGAAGTTCAACAGCAACATTATTTTAAAAACGAAAATGCATAAATTACATAGTTTAAGTTTTAAAAATACTGGAGAAACAGGGACCTACTGAGTAACTAATTTACCTAAATTGAATCCCAGTGAACTGAATACCAGGTGGTTCTATTTATCATACCATGTGTTTTGATTTTGAAGAATTTTCCGAGAAAAACTTTAAACAGACAAAAAATTCCAAATTTTACAGTAAAAATCATCAGTACTTAAAAATCAAATCTGCACTTGTGAATAAGATCCATTGCTTTTTAAGCTTTGACGAAATGTTACATGTTATACAAGGTGGGCAACTGCACAGAAAACTGCAGAAATTTCAGTGGCACAGCAGTATCACAACAGGTGAATGTTGATTGCACAGACCTGGTGAATAAATATGAGGCTAAGAGCAAAGGGCTTGGTTTCAGAACTTAAAATGAGAGAAGACACTCACGTGAAGACACAGAAGGTTAAAAAGATGCAACTAATAATGGAAACTTGCAAATAGAGGCCTGGGTTCAAGTTTTCTGAAATCAATGCAAACAAAAGCCAATCATTTGATCAAATCATTTGAGGGAACCTTGTCTTGCTATTTCAATCCCAATAATGTTTTGTTCTCGCATATAGAATCTTTGCATTCTTCTGGCCCCAAAAATAGATTAAATCACACATTTTTTAAAAAAAATAAGGTACATACAACAATGTGACAGTGTCTCAACAGTCATAGGTGGATCGAGCACTATTAAGAAATCAGACCTGGAAATATCAGGTAAGCCTCCACTAGTTAAACAGGTTTTGCCTTTGCTGTTCTCCACTCAGCGCCTTCCCCTCCCCCCCACCCCACCCGCCCCCGAATGCATTTGCTTAACATCTAAAGACTCATCCTCCAAAGAATGCATCTCAAAAGATGACCTTGCAAACTTTTTTCAAGTAGCTAATAAAAAAATCAAGAGCACATAGATGTACACAGTTACCACACTGATGAAAAACCTACAGATACAAACCCATTAATTAAAACTGAGGCTCATTTTTGATTCAGGAGAATGCGTAAACGCATGATAACCTGAAAAATTATAATAAATCTGGCAGCTTTTAAAATATTGCCAAGTACAACCACCAGCCCTTCAGCATCATCCCTGAAGTTGAAATTCACAGACCAAATGACACACAAGAAAATGGTCCAAGGAAAAGAACATTGGACAGTCATTGCATCCCTACAAATAAGGTTAACTCTAGCTCATTTGAATAACCTCTAAATTAGGCTTACTGAGCAATTTTGGTGAGGTTTTTTGTAAATTTAACTCTTCATCAGGCTGTGCTGCAGCTTTCCACATATTCAGTAAGGATGATTTACCCATCACTACATCATGGAATTATGTGACCAGAGGAAAAAACCAGGTTACAACACTGACCAGCATTACGCCCCACTATAAAGCCCAATGTTAACCCTGGAGGTAATGTCAAGATCTTCTGTGTTCTGGAATCCTCCATTTATTTAAAATAGAAACTTGAACTAGTATTGTAGAAAATATAATAACCATAATAATAGTTTTCAAAATGTCTGAGATCAAATGTATTTGCAAGTCTTCCCCAATCATCATTAGTTGGGGTTTTTCATTACAATAGCAGGTATATCCAAAAAACAAAACAACAAATATTTCACTAACTACTGATAATGACTTATTTTATGAGATGGCGGAAAATGTATGTATTTTTTAACTCTTGTTAGTAAATGTTTGTAAATAACATCTCACGGTAGGAAACTAAAAGCAGTTAAAATTATTTGAAAGCAGTGAATGGGTTTAAATACAAGATAATAATTGGGTTTCAGCTATGGGTTTTAATTTAATTTAGAAAGAGGTAGTTTCTAATAGACCAACTATAAAAATAAAATCTGCTAAATTTTATTTTTAGCTTATCAAAATTGAAAATTAGTACTTTGCTTAAACTACCACATTATACAAATTACATATTTCACCACAACATGCATATGCACTTTTTAATCTGCACTGAAAACAGAACCAAAATTAAAGCCTCCAAGAAATTTTTTTCTCTTTCAGAATTTTTGATTGCCCACATTTCAAATTCTGCTTATATATAAGAACAGAAAAAAAAAATGTATATAAAAAATCTTCAGAAATTTATTATTACTCTTAGCACAATAAATTTCTTATACTGCATACTGACCCATGTGTTATTTGTACACCATGACCAAGTTTATGACTACATAAGGGTTTGGCTTCCCAAGAAGAAAAAGGAGGCATTCATACAAATGGTAAAAAAAAAAAATAAAAATAATCCAGATTTTCCCTCCCTTTTCTGTGCAGGTAAATTTAATTAAATTAATAGCAACTGTTAAATAAAATGCCACTAACTAGTTCAATTCATCAAAAACTGAATCAAAATGAGGTCTACGATGCATGTTTTGGATCTGTGCTGAAAATGATGCGTTATTTTCTTCTGTTCACAGAGCACCAAGTTGAGTAATGAGAAGAAAACCTGTTTGCAAATGTAAATACAATGAAGCAGTCTTTAATTAGCACAAGCAAATGTAAGTTCAGAAAATTGCTTACTATCTACAGTGTTCAAAATTGCAACTTCTATTTATACAAATTTAGAGATTATATTCTATGTAATTAGGTGTAAATTTTAAAGATATGCATTAATCATAATTTCTTTTTGCAAATAGGATTAATTAGTGTTTGTAATAGCATATGCAAATGTAGATTAACTGTGATTCACACTCGCTCGAGTAATAGACTAAATGAAGTAAGCATCACTTTTTTACTTTTTTTTTTTTAAAACAAAGGTAACTACATACTTCAGTATCATTTCAGAAATTTTCGTAGAAGAAAATCTACAAAAGCACAGATCATGCCCATGCCAGAGACACTGCAAAGCTCATTGCTTAGGATGGAGCAGACCACCTTGGTGCAGTGCTATAGATTTGCACAGATCAGGATCCCAGAGTTCAGCATGCTAATCCAGGAAACAGCTGAGAAAAGGTGACAGAATATTTACATCCCTCTGCCTCAGAAGTGGCAAATGCCTGAATACTCACACTGTGGCCTTCTATGTCGTGTAGTTTCATTAAAAACCTGGGTGTGATCGGAACCTAATTAAACAACTACAAAGGTCATACAAAGCCAAACAGTGGCAGAGATAAAATGACATAATGTTTTACTTTGTATATGTATATTGTATTATACTTAAAACTCTAATGTTTTCACCAAGCACTTTGCAGGTAGAAAAATTCAGATTCAATTTGAAAAGGTAGCAGGATTCTCTAAATTCGAAATGAGCAGTCCCCTGCTCTCTGCAGTTACAGTGCAAGGAATAGTAGTAATAATAAAAATAAATACTACCCACCAACCTCATCCAAAATTTTTTTTTTAACAGAGACTGATAGAGAATGCAGCCTTAAAACTCAATGGAAGGGGAGCAAGGCATAACTTTTATATATTTTTTGAATTTGGAGAGCAAAACCAAGGAAACCACAAGCAGCTGCTGTCCCTCCTAGTTCTTACAATTTGTAAATGGCTTTTACTTCAATCTTGATATATGTGTTCACATGAACTGTACAAAAAATGTCACATTATTTATGCCAAAATAAATGAGAAACAAGATCAATTTCAGATCCCATTATAAAACAAGAACAAAAGGATAGATCTCATCTTTGACACCCTTCACAGCAGCCTATCTGCAGCTTTTGAAGGCAAAGCAGATTTCTGTTTTAGCAATGGTGAAACCTCTTCCAGGGAAATACAGTGAAAAGTTCTTACTTCTAGGCCATGCCAATTTCATGCATTCATACAAAGTGACACAGCAATTAATACTCATTAGTACAAGATAAAGATTTTAGCACATTTTACGTACAAAAGGTTCACACTGGAAAAGCTACATTATGCTAATTGAGAGTATAATGGTGGGAAAAAGGAGATGCACTAATGAAAGAGTGCTCTATTAAAAAAAAAAACAAAAAACAAAAAAACAAACAAAAAAACCCCCTCAACAAAACTTTAAAATAATTATTATTTCTTCTACAAAGCCTACCAGATCCTCCTATTTGCATAAAAAGGTTATGCCTGGGTCATTTAAATTGCAAAGATATTTTAAATTCCAAAAGTTACATTGATCCAAATCCACAAACTATATTAAGGTTTTGGGAGGATGATGACTGCAGCTGGTACTTAATTACATCTCCCTATTAAGACCAATGTGTTATAAAATTTAGCATATTAAGGTGTCTCCTAATAAGTTGCATTGTCTGCAAAATCTTTAGTGAAGATAAGGATCTGTGTACTGATCTGACCCTGTTCACCAATAAACGTCAGTGGTGACTGGTTTTAGAAACCAGTTTATTTTTGAAAACACTGTTCAAGACAATGTTTTAAATTTTGTTTTAAGAATGTCCCGGATTTTAAGTATTCATTGTAGTGCAACCTTAGAGACAACTGGTGGAAGCATATTACACTCTTCAAACTAATAGTAACCCTGAAACAAGAAAACTACGGTAAGATGTTGAGTTACTGTTTACAAGTTAATGTTTGTTTGTAGGAAATAACAACCCTTTTGAAAAGGCAACGCTATTACAACGGGGGAAAAAAGCACCTGTGTTCTTTTACATTACTATATGGCCCTTCGAGATCCTTTGACATTGTATGCTGTGATTTGGATTTTGTTTCCATTTATATCTAGCGATAAAATTATAATCCTTGTATAGGTAGTATAATCATGTACAGTTATAAATTGGTTTGCCAATGTCGCTTAACTAATGGCATCATAAATAATTTAGACAACAAAAAGAAAAGGTTTCAAGCATGGCTATCAGTCCACCTGCAAAAGCTAGAGTTGCTACTGCCCAACTCCTGCCCCAGCAAATATAGCTTCCTTTGAAATTAAGAGGGTGCCAACACGGCTATCCAACATCAGCACACTGCTTCTTATAATCATCTATCATTTGATCAATTACTTTGGAAAGGCTGCACTGAATTCAAAGGAGTTACAATGGGTAGCTAGCTTTTGTATATTACGATATTCATAGTGCCTATGTACCACTTTTTACATGGTAAAATAACAACTAATTGGTGATAAAATAAAGTACGCTAGAGACAGATGCTCGTTTCCTTGTGCCTTTTTTTAACCAGTCCAGGAAATAGTTTGCACGTATGGATGAGAGTCTGAACTGCCCTGTGGATTAAATATGCTCTGTCCCAAAACTGGTCACATCCCTAGAGTGCTCTGTAGCGTAATTTTAAAGGATCGTTTCAAAAGTAACCTTGTATGTGGGTTTTCTTGTGGTTTTGGTGGGGGTTCTTTTTTGTTTTGGTTTGGTTTTTTGTTGTTGTTTGTGTTTTTTTTATTTTTTTATTGGAACTAAAGTTATGCAAAGTAAGAGAAATTAATGGAAAAGAAGGTATTATAAGTAGGCAAAGGCCTGCTGCAATTCCTTCAGTCACTGCAATTCTACAACAGCTATAGAGTTGTCAAAACTGGGGCTAACTGGCTGAGCTGTTCCCCACAGTGTGAGGACCAAAGCATCCCTGATTTAAAGCACTGCCTCTGGAAACCTCCATTGTAAAGATTACAACTGAAGTACGCAGCCTGTCATGTGGATCCTCTAGTTGCCACGTACAGCCAAGACTGTTGCCACAGATGTTGACTATGTAGCCAGATGTTGGCTTCTAAAGGCAAAACCGGTGAAAGTGGTAGTAAACAGTAGGAGAAAGTGTCAGGATGTTTAAATATCATAAATTTTATTTCTGAAGTGCCAATGCACAAGTCAAAGCTTACTTCTATCAGTAACATCGATGTACTAATTCAGGACACCTGCTGCTGATCCAGTAACTCAACAATAACCAAGAACCTGGCGAATACACTTTCAAGACAAAAAAAAGACAAAATAGCTAAGAATTTTGTGACAATCCTTGATTTAACTTATTTTCTTAATACAGACATACAACCTATTTTGTGGTAACAGATATAGATGTTCAGTAAGATAAAACATGTTAGCGAACATAAGCAATAACTTTTTTTTCCAACTGGAAATTTTATTCTAGCCAGGTTTTCCCTTTTGACTTCACTGGTACCTCCATATAAGTTTGCACTCCAAGTTATTGGATCTGCACTATCAATATGACTACAAGGAAAATAAAAATGATACACTTCAAGGGAAGGTTTCAAGCAAGAGTGAAAACTGCAGATGGGGAAGATGACTGTTCATGAATGAGCACAGAAGTATTGAAACCAAAACACTGACAAAGAACAAGTCAGGGAACTACAGAAAAAAGAAAATAAAAAAAATAAAGAAGGGAGGAAGGGCAGGAGGGAGGAAGGCAGGAAGGGAGGGAGGAAAAATACAGGACATAACAGAGACTGAGGAACTAAAGAATTGTAATGGGTTAATGAGGCATGTTTACCAGAATAGGAAGTGAAAGCATCAGAAATTTCCACAGATAATTTCAAAGAAAGAGAGAATAAATGTATGAAAAAAATGAGCATTTCATTAAACATATTGTACAGTCTTCATCCCTGCTCCCCTCCCCAGTGCCTTCCCCTCTTGCCCCTTCTAAAAGAAAATAGTTCCCTGTAGGCAGCAGACTTCTTCCAGAAATAATGTATTTGTTAACCTGTGAGAACTAACCTAGACCAGCCTTGAGAAAGGTGAAGACTGAATAATTGTCATGTACTGTGGGAAGTTTCCCCACTAGTTATTGGAAATATCATCTCTTACACACACACACAGTGGAACAAATTTATGCAACTAGAGGTTACAGAGTGACATTACACGTTACTGTTGTGGTTATATTTACTGAGTTTTGGCAAAAAGGAAAAAAAAACCCCTAAAATTTACTATGTGTAAAAGAAAACAAAAATTTTAAGAAAATGTTCAGAAGAGATTTTGAGTGACTCACCCTAGCGCCTCAGGATAGTTCAATACAATGTTCTAGCATCCCATATGGAAAAGGAAGTTGAGTCAGGCTGTCTGCACTCCCTTGTCCTTCAAAACAAAGCTTCTTCCCCTGGTACAGATACTGAGCTGTACCCCATAAAGACCTCTGTAAAGGTTTCTCTTAGTCCACCAGATAAGAAAATCTGAAGCACCAGCATGTGTCCCCTGTATAAGAATTCTCTAGACAACAGGGTAGTTCACTGATTTCTTTAACCTGACCTTTAGAAGCCCTCCCTTGAGAAGGAGGTAAAATCTTGCCATGCAAATTTTTCAACGGGTATGCTTTCCCAGGTGTATTTAATTAAAGATTTTTATTTCTTCCTGCAAAAATAGATTTGAATTAACACAAGAACGAGATGAGTATTGTATGAGTACATCTTTGAACATTTTTTTAATGTTTATGCAGAAATACTGCTACTAATCATAGATTAATTAAATTTTTCAAAAGTAAAGCAGCACAATACATTCATTACTTACAAGCAAAGGGCAAGGGGAAGCAACAGTTGGAACAATGCAGGGTACAAACAAAGCTGAAATGAGCGTCTTTAGCAGAAGGAAAACTTCCCAGAATTAAATTATTCCATCTTTACTATAAAAGTAAGTAACTCACCTAGAGTTTTAGAAGTCAGCTTTAAGAATTTTTTGGCTATTTGTGTGCAACAAGGACTATGAAATCTGTACAGAAGTGTACAGTGTACAGACCAGCAATATGAAAGAGGAATACATGAGATCAGTGCTCTCTTCACATCCTCCTATTTACTGTGCTATGATCTTCCATGAATGTGTGACATGATAAACCCACGGAAAGCATTCTGTGTTTAGCCACAACAGTGGCAGGGCCTGCTGGAAATTCATTACAGTATGGAATATAAGGTGTACTGGAAAGCACTGATGCACTTTTTAGATTTCTGGCAGTCTAAAAAGTTTTTTGTAGGTGCCCAAAAGGATTTGAAAGTATTTCAATTAAATACTACATCTGCATGGTCAGCTGAAAATAGCTGTTCTCTATGCAGTTGCCAACTAGCAGAATCTGTTACAAAAAGTTAAGAAAACCAAAGGGTGCATAAACAAATTTTACAGGAATTTCTTTCTTGATACAAGATGGAGTAAACCAGAACTACATTAATATCCACAGAATTGGAAATGGCATTTTTTTTTTCATAGATTTTGAACACAGCAGCTAGCATTTGGAACGAGAGGAAAAATATCACTTCCTAGTCCCTGAGAATTATTCTGTATGGGAAGTTTGTCTTAGATGTGGATTTTTTTTTCTTCCCTTCTGCCTAAAAATAAGAATAAGACTGAGGAAAAACAAAAATTAAAAGAAAGGGTGTGACTTTCTGGTTTCTGTTATTGTTGGAGTTTTAGAAGCACGCTTTATGGGTTATAAAAATGATGTTTTATAGAAAAGGAAGAATAGAGAGGATGAGCCAAATGGGACTGTAATGTGGAGAGAGAATAAAAACAATACAGCAAGATAAAAGGAAATGAGCAAGGAAGCAACAGCAGGGGAAAATAATGAGCCAGAACAAAAGCCCACCACTAACAGAGTTTGCAAATATTCCCAACAGCAAGAGAAATCTGCAGACATGGCAACAAGGGATTTTAGAGGGGAAGACAGAAAAACCTGGGGCTTAGGAATGGAGTCAGCCAACTAATTTCTTCCCTTTCTGCTTAAGAGATTATCAAAAGCTCTTGGATTCAAACATTTGGCACCTTCTTTTGGCAATATGCGCCCCATATACATGATATTTACTTAATCTGCTTCTCAGCATAAGCACATTCAATAAAGGCAAAACTACAGTGATAGTATAATTCTGAAAAACACCTGTTAAAAAATAGTGAACACTGCATACTAGTTCTATCATTACTACAAATGATGAGGAGAACATTAATTAAAGTAATACCACAAAGAGGAATAATCAAACTAAACACAAACCAGAAGATATTCCTTTCAGGATGTTGGCACAAAAGAGAATCATAAGGGAAATAAACTAAACTAAAATATATATATATCTACCAGCAATTACCTGTATCCAGGTTGATAAAAATCCCTAATCTGATTTGGTAAATGACAGTTTACTAATATCATCCCTTTACACTTTTTTTTTTTTCTTTTGATTTTTTTCTCTACTATGGTCCAATATCAGGAATGAGCACTGAGCTATAAGGACCTTCAGAAGACAGACCTATTGCTCTTCATGCGTATTTGTTGCAAAGGGAAATATTACAAACAAAACACTGGATGGCTGTTGGTAGGCTCTGATGGATTCATAATAGGTTTTATTCCTCCTTGTTCTCACTAGTTTTGTTCTTGTTTTGTCTTTCACCCTACCTGCCTATGTTATTTTACCAGTCAGATCACTCAAATCACATCTAGGAGTTCCATAACAAGCGAATTCATAAAGGTTTTGCTATTTAGGTTACTGTTGAGTTCACACCTGTACTGTTTAAAAAAGATTGGAAAACTTATTCTCTAGTAATATAAGAGCAGGTATAAACAATGTATGTACACAAATTTTATTCAATTTTTTTGTGAGAGACTATTATTATAATTTTGGCAAGTAGTTTAGTCCCACAGATTAAGTTGCTGATGTTTGACAGATGGTTGTGAAATGGCTACCACAGAATTTGTGGATCAGTTTTGAAAGGTAAACTCTACTTGTTCAGTTCCTATTTGGTTGACATCAATCTTGCACACTCTCAAGCATTGTACGGGTTTAACAGAAAACATGCTAAAGAATCACCACATACACAGGACTGCTGATAAAGATGTGGGCACACCACTTGGTCAAAGATTTTCCAGAATAGTAATATTAAATGCAACACTAATCCACTGGCAATAAAAGGACAGTATCACCTTCTTAAAAAAATGCTATCCTTAATTTGGCCTTTCTGATACAAAATCTGATTGCTAGCTCATGTCGTATGAGAATAAGGGAAGTCTGTACCAAAACAGAACATGGAGTAAATACCAGTTTCTGTATATTTTTAGGTTAGACCTTTTCACTGTCATAGATCATTTTCTCCCAAATAAATTGAACACAGTCCCAGCTACACCCAAATCACCTCTAATCCAAATGCTTGTTCTTAACTCCATACAATGAAGAAAGAATTCCAGTATTAATGCAATTTAACACAGCATCCCAGTCAATTTATTGATTTTTCAGACCAGCTTGCACACAAAACCCCAGTTTCGGTGTAATTCACGAAGGGTAATTATTCTGAGATTGTAATTAAAGAGGAGCTATGTTATTTGTAAAACTCTTCTGCCTGAGGCATGGGCCATCTATTTGACACGCTTGATGCAATGCCCAGCTCCTGTAGCAAAAGGTGGTCTCTTGGCCTGAGGCACCAATGGAAGTTCTACAAACTTCGCCTCTTGCACTCCAAGGATGAATTCAAAGTCGTTGTTACTAACAGCACCAGGTGTTGGTGCATCCAAGTATTTTGGAACAGAAGTTACGCTGTGTTTCATTAGTTTCTGAATTTGCTATGTGCCTAAATTCACACAACTAATCAAGCATTTTGCAACACTTCTCTGACACACATTAGCAGATCTGTAAGCCCAGGTAAGCATTTCCCTAACATGAAAACCAATTATAAGATAATTAATGTTTATCCCATTCAGGTCAACTGCGAGGTTATGGTTTGCTTTTGTTTGCTTTTGCAACAGGTTTATGTGGCATGGTGCTGGTACTGGGAGGGCTGCAGGGTGGTCTCCGTGAGAAGAGCTCGGGGGCTGCCCCGTGCCAGGCACAGACACTTCCAGCCAGCTCTGCAATGGAATCACTGTTGCAGTGGGTCCACAAACCACATGAAGCATCAGTAAAGCTGGTGGCACCTCTGAGAAAACATGTTCAAGAAAGGACGGAATACAAAACAGTGGAGGACCGAAGGGGAAAAAAAGGTGAGAAAAAGCCCTGCAAACATCAATGTCTGAAGAAGGAGGGAGATGAGGTGCTCCAGGAACCAGAGATGATGTCCACACGGAGCCCTGTGGAGAACACTGTGCCGGAGCAGGTGGAGATGCCCTGAAGGAAGTGTGGCCCACGGAGAGCCTACAGCGGAGCATCTCCTGGAGCACAGTCAACCACCAGTTCTAGATAAAAATTAAAAAACAGGAAAGAACAATGATACAACCTCATAGCTCTGCCTCGAGCTCATTAGGATGCTCTCATAATTTCCTAAGAGTCTCATAATAACGTTACCCGTGGCTTCAGCTCATTTTCTCAGTACTTTCCAATTCAGAAAGCTTCTCACATAGAAACTATGTCCAGTTACCACAATGATTAAAAATTCCTGGAATTACTTTGCATACATATATATATGAAACAGCTTTTGGTAGGCAACTAATCTGCTAGCTACTGTTTCTCTAGCAAGTGCCTTCTAGTTTCAGGGGACAGTTCCACAAGTCTTCAAAACAACTTGTGACAGCGGGAGTATGAGGAGATACATGACAATGTCTGAAGAGCAAATTGTTCATCATTAGTCTTTGGATTTTTATTCATGTTCTGCAATTACTTGAGTTACAATTGAGTTACCGTTACTTTTCAGGGTACCTGGATGATTGCAAAACATACAGGATCTTAAAAGCTGACTCCACTGAAGCTAGGTAAGACCATCAAACTGCTTCTATTGCAAACTTCCACTTTATCCACTGAAACTTGTCTTTCTTCATGTTGTCTTTACTTCTGTAATACCTGAAATTGGGCAATTTCCTAAGGGCTCCCTTTGCAGAATTTATTCATAACCTGACAGGACTCCTGCAGTATTTTCCCCGCATTAATATTTTCTCCTCAATCATTTAACAGACTTGGAGATGAAATATTTTGTACACAGATGCACAAATATATATTAACATGGCCACTTTTTAATACTTGCATGTTGGGAAGCTCCTGTCTCTGATGTGTGTACTTAAAATTGCTTCATATATTTAAGGTATGAAGATCCTTCTGCCTTTATCATCTGCTCCTCTCATGCAGCTATGCTTTCCTCATTCTTTGCTTAAAACATAATATTATGTCAGTAAAAGTGTTGACACTTCCCTCCAAATATGTATGTACCATGAAACAACATAGATCAAGCACCCCCTGTTTTAGTGTCAAATACAAAGCTATCACTTAATTTCATCATGATAGTTAATAACACCATCGCCAAGTTTTTCCTACATGCTTTTAGACTAATAAAAATCTCCCTGAAAATAATGAACCTGGTACTGAATATAAAGTTGCAATACGGTATCTAATTCATATGCTTTCAACTTCAGCATGACTTAATACAGGCACACACAAAAATATCTTTGCAAGGGTTTTTTGCAGTGCATTTCCTAGTAACCAAACAGATTTTTTTTTTCTCCTTTTATTGCTGGTATCCAGTAGATTCTGTTTTCAATTTAATGCCTTTCTGTATACTACAAAAAATAATATTACTATTTTCCAAATCTCATTTATAATCCTTTCCCTTCATGCTCCTTCTTGCTGTTTTATCATTAATGTTAATATTCTGTTGACTCATAAGAAGTAGAAACTTCCATTACTATAAATGAATAAATGAATACGAAAAGAGCACTGTATTGAAATGAAGGCAGAGTACACAGCCCGGATACAGTTGTTACTGCACTTCTATTGAGAAAGTAGTAATAGGCCAGGGATAGAAATGGCTTTTTTCTGTTTCTACTATTGATATAACATAGGTCATATATTACATGCTAATTTTATTCTCCTAAGCTCTTGCAGTTTTAACACACACAAAAAAAAAAAAGTCTAAAGCCTACTGAGCAGATTAAATTATAACCTAAATGACCAAATAGTGTACATATACTTAAATATCACTGGTTAACACTGGGTAAACTCAGCTCCAGAAGATAAGCCACTGTTCTCCTAAGTATTTAAGAACAAAACTCAGCTCTTTCACCATGCACACAGTACCTGTGCCCAGAAACAGCCTCAATGGTTATGTTTCAAATTACTTTAGAGACCTGTTGTAAACATCCTAAGCTATAGAAATCCTTTATTGGCCCAAATGCATATTAAGGTACAGCTGAATAATTTATTCTGTATGTTTTCATACTGAAATTGTTTCAAAAGATTATTTTAAAAAAAGAAAAACTGACAATGAAAAAAAAAAACCAACCCCACAACAACAACAAAACAAAAAATAAAACCCAAAACCAAAAGAACACAAAACCAACAAAATTCAAGCAGGATGTAACCTTTCTGCTTCTTGAGCCCACCCCATGCGTTTTGAGACTTGTCCGCCTCTCTGACTGCTTATAGCTCTTAAAATCACTCTTGTTGCTTCTCAGCCTTTATTCAACATTTACCACAGAATATTCGCTCTAGCTGTAACATTTCTGCACCTTTGTTAATTTTAAATCAAATGACTCGATTTCTACTTTCTCCCCCTCCTATGCTGTATGAAACAGCATTGCACTCGCACTTTCAGAAGTCCCTGAAGGAAAGCACAGAAAGCAAACTCAAGTTATCTGATACCGCTTCCAAAACATCACATGGAGAAAGACCAACGTGTGCTAGTTAAAACAACAAATGTCTGCACTTGCTAAAATGTCAATGCTCAGGATGGGAACAAAGTATTTTGCCAATACTGCTTTGCCATAGTATCCAGTTAACACAGTGCTGCCACGGCTTGTAACAAGGCACAGGCTGTGGATCCAGCTAACAACGTGGGCATCAAGATGTGGTTTTGTCTGGCCTGCCTGGATATTTACTTTAGCTCTAAAGAGCAGCTATCCAATGGCCAGGTTACTATTACCTTTTCTGGACCAGCTGTTGTTCAGCTTTTTACGGCTGTGTGGTGTAACACCTTGTGTTGGGCTTACACGGCACGGTTTTGGTCGCAGGGGCGGCTTTATCAGCTATGTGTTTGTATCTTGGAGAGACCAGTGACAAGTACTTACTCTGTGAAGAATGATCTTCCAGTAATGAACAACCCACATAATTACAGGCATTTGACACCAGAGGCCCCAGCACTACGAACAACTCAGCAATAGCCAGATACTCACCATCAAAGGAAAGAAACCTCTGAAGCGTGGTAAAACCAGTTGTAAGGTTAACAGAGATGCCATGTGAACTTGAAATCAATAATAAAGAGCAGGATGTACAACACGTTAACATATCAGAGAGAAGCGGATTAGAACGTGGAGAAAAAAAATCATCCATGTTACCATCAGACTCCTGCCAAGGAGTTGTGATACCAGATTTATTTTAACGCCACCACTACCACAGCGGAACTGAAGCCATCGGCCTTAAGATCACTAGAGGCTGTCCAAGAGTGAGCAATATATCAAAGAGAGAGGTAGGTACCAGGGACTTTACATACTTTTAATTTTTGACTGTTTGAACTAGATGTGCTGTAACTGGAATCATTAAAAAAAAGTGTTCGATCAGACTGTTAAGACTTTAATTAAACTAAGATTAAGTTCCTGCTTCTGCATATAAAGGTGCCCACACTTTGCTGACACTGATTGTGTCTCCTTGAAGTCTGAATATTATCTGTCAATCATGATTCTTTTTCCAATTTGAATGCTATGTGGGGGGTGGGGGAAAAAAAAAACAAAAACAAACCAAACACACAACCAAGTGTTTTTTCAAGTTACAGAAAAAATAAAAGTAAACCAAAGAAATCACAAAAAAAAAAAAAAGTATGGGAAACGATGGGTAATTTCACAGGAAACGTAAAGTTCCAGCTTTTACGCTCTTTACCCCAAAAAAGGGCCATCTTCAGTTTTGCACTGAAATGACCGCTGCTAGCAACAGTTCTATCAGGTGACAGGTTTAGAAACACAACAGTTATTTGGGTATTTTAAGCATTGTCTCATGGAGGTACAAGGAACAGGTAAAAAACCTTATTCATTTAGGAAGTGAAAGTAGTTTTCTCATTGGAATCCTGAAAACATGTTTGTCTTGTTCCATTCTTCTTCTTTCACTGACTTACACAGGGTTTTTTACAACCCTCTCTGTTCCCATTAAGTATTTCTTTAAGCAAAATACAGATCTCTGTGCCAAAGCAATATAATAAAAATGTTCTCTCTATCTTCTTCCAGATAACAGTATCCTGCAAGGACTGAAAATATTACCATAGTAAAGATGGTGAGGAAAAAAGAAAGCACGACAGACAGCAAGAGACTGCCTAGTACTGAGGAAGAGAAGGAAGAATGGCAACAGATGAAGATCAGCATAGAAGGCTAAGTTCAAAAGGATAATATGCACCTGCTCATTTCTCTTGTTTCTTTAGATTATATATTTGCTACTTACTTATTTCAAGATACTTCCAACAAATACAGTAAGAACTATGCAATTATACATGCAAAGAAGTTTCAGGAAGCCTGACCAAAAGGTCGAGAGAAGATCCTGAAGATGACTATTAAAAGAATAGATGATATAAGATTGATAAACAGTAATACCATATTAAGTGGTATAGAATCAGCCAACAGAATGCAACATCACCTGTGAAGATGGTTCATTCACATCAAAGACCTGCATAAATATTTAGTTAATTGCTTTTATTTTCAGTTCAGATCCATTTAAGAGTAACTGGTGAAATGTTATTTTCAAATGAGTGTAGTATGTCCTCTGTTTGAAACTAAAGCTACAGGTGCTAAACAGTTGCTCCAGTTGAATAACTGTTGTTATATACTATGAGATCTGACCGACGTGGCATAGGAATAAGATCCAAGTACTGTTTCTCTTTACTAAGAAGAGGTATTAGCAGGAAAGTTTTAAGAATACTGCTGGTGCAAGCACCTTCTTATCTTACCTGGTAAGGGTGCGTGTAGAGTACATCCTTGGGTGAAGTCAGTCCCGGGTAAGGGAACACTGAAGCAATACTGATGACAAGGCTGGTGCTGAACTTGCCAGTTTTCTTCCAATTTTTTTTTTTTGTTTAATAAAGCCATAAACCAGGAATTACACCACCACCCTGCGACCACCCCTTCCTCCTTTGGACAACAACAGCTATACACTCAAGTAGCACAGTCACGTCCAGCAAACGCAGTATCTACTTTGATGTTGTGGTTTTGGCTGGGACAGAGTTAATTTTCTTCTCAGTAGCTGGTGCAGTGCTGCGTTTTGGATTTAGTATGAGAATAATGTTGATAGCACATTGATATTTTAGTGGTTGCTAAGTAGTGCTTACTCTAAATCAGGGACTTTTCAAGTTTCCCATGCTCTGCTGGTGAGTGGGTGCACAAGAAGCCGGGAGGAGCAGAGCCAGGACAGGTGACCCAAACTGGCCAAAGGGATGTTCCGTACCATAGAACATCACACTCACATATAAAGCTGGGGAAAAAGGAGGTGGGGACACACACACACACATTTGGAGTTACAGTGTTTGTCTTCCCAACTAAGCACGACTCGTGACAGAGCCCTCCCTTCCTGGGGACGGCTCAACACCTGCCTGCCGATGGGGAATGGGGATGGGGAGTGGTGAATGAACCCCTTATTTTGCTTTGCTTGCGTGTGCGGCTTGTGCTTGACCCGTTAAACTGTCTTTATCTCAACCCACGAGTTTCACATTCATTTTATCATTTTACTCCTCCGATCCTCTCCCCTACCCCACCCGGGGGGAGTGAGCGAGTGACTGCCTGGGGCTTAGTTGCCAGCCAGGGTTAACCCACGACAACTGCCCACATTGGGTGCTGTCTTAGCAATATCTTTCAGAAGCTGAAGTACTCGGAAAATAAGATAAAAAGTAAAGGTATGATTCTAATGGATTAAAAAAAATCAGAGTGTACTGTTTTAGGATCAGCTCTCCTATCTCCTGGGATAAAGCTGGGTAAGTTCTGACCTTGTTAAAGCTTACCAAATCCCCTGCAGAAACATCTCTTGAATCATACATATGAATTACATACATCATTATGAACAGGCATCAAATAAACCACATTTTGAAACGTGCTGACGCCATACACACCATCAGTGCAAAAGTATTATTATTGGAAAACGAAAAATACAGGTTTTAAAGCCTATTAGTTTCCTTAGGTTTCCAGATCTTGACGATGCATTTTTTCAGAGACAAGCATCACTGAAGGATTTTCTTAGTTGTAGTGAATCACCAATGGATGATTAATTGCACAAAATAGTAAGAATAATTTGAGTTTTATTTCAGATAGTAACTTTATGATACCTCACTAATAATTTATTCACCGATATATTTAATAATGAAGATATTACTGCCCAAAGAAAGTGATGTTTGACTGTTGATAATACAAATATTATGTTAAGTAGTATAATTTTGCCAGTAATGGTAACTTGCAGCTCATTTAATATACAGCAATATTTAATTAAATCCGTAAGTGCAGAGTGTCCAGATGTTGTTTTTTTAATCTAATAATGATGGAACCAATGAGATGCTGATAGGTTTGTAAACTAAGGCTTCAGAACATGGAGAATTCCACAGGGCCTTTAAAAAGAAAAAAAAAAAAAGAAAAAGAAAAAAAAAAGAAAAAAGAAATGAAACGAAATCTTCGATGCACAGTTTGATGGCAACACAAAGTTAAATGAAAAATGATCATTTCTGCTGAATGCAGACATGCAGGCAGCACATAATAATAAAGCTTCTTTCACACTAATGATCACCATAACAAGAAATTAAGTGACAATGCATACCAAACCAGACATATGACTTGCCAGCTTGTGCATGACATGGGTCTGGTTAGAAAACAGTTATGTACAACAGATGCCATGTTTGTATAGGAAAAAGGTCACCAGAGTGAGCTAATTTATGTTAATACAGGCAATTTACATGCAGCATGCACACAACATGAGAACATTTCTACATTATGATAAAACTGTGTAAGTAGGTCATTCTGCATTAAAAAGTACTAATTCTAAACACATTAATATAACAAAAAACATACACATTGCTTTATAATACAGGGGTTATCCATGCCTCATTTCCAAATTTTGCTTGTTGATCTTTTCTTCAAGGTGAATCCATGGTTTTATCATCTTTAAGAAAATATACTCAATGCCTACAGCAAAATGTTGCTATGTTTGATAATTTCTGCTTGTTATTGAATGCGCTTTACTAAAATCTTAGTTCATTCTTTTGAAAAAAATTCAAAAGCCTTCAGTGCTGCTGCAATATTCCCAAACCATACTTTGGCCTTACAAATCGGACACTGCTAGCATTCAGCATAATGCATGAACCGAGTCAGCAAGGTATAATCTAGGGAGACAATGTCTTTTCAATTGCCATCAAGTAAAAACTATTGAAAGGTCTCGTTTCTCAGTGCCCTACTTCCTTCTATCCTTAGCATAACAGGTTAGACTGGATGTAGTAAAATTACGCTATTAATTCTAGGGATAGCTGCTCATATAATTAATAGTTAGAGATGTCATGTAACTTCTTTATGATAGAAACAATTTAACTATAACATCCTGAAAATATATTACTGCAATAACATTTGGGTAAGTCGTACTGCACTAGAAGTGCACTACTACATGGAAATTAAAGTAAAAATAAGAAATGAGACAAAATGTTTAGGTGGGTATGCTTAAGTGGAAAAGTAAACTTCTGGAGAACTCTAAGGCGATGATGATGAAACCAAAGCAAAAGAAGTGGGAAAAGCACCATCTTCAAAAAATAACTTATAGGATAAATAAGTAGTAGTAACTAAACACTCTCCTTCTTCCCCGTCTCTCCCCCACCCCAAGACATCTAAGCAAAAGTCAGTGGCAGTAAGTTTGGTCAATATTTCTGTGTACCTCATATTTTATTGCACTTTAAAAGCAAATAGCAACAGCAAGCGTAACTGCAGATACAAAGACAGAAGTTTATGACAGAGAAATGTAGAATAAGTTGAAAGAAGGAAAACTTTGGCAAGAACATTGCACTGTTACTGCAGAGTATATTACAGGAAAACAGTATTTTTAAAGAGACAGACTACAGTGTTACATTAAGTTTTGGTCTATGAGGAAAATCAGCTGTTATATCACCAAGCCACATATTACCACAAATATTTAAAGAGCACGCAGTTTATTTACACAAGCAGTCAGAAGCCAGCTTGCATTCCACAAATCAAAACTGAAGATCATTCATACTAATTGAGCACCACTACAGAATGTGAATTTTACTGTTCTTTATTCCTAGAGATGGTGAAATTAAATGTATAATACCTGCAGATTATCTAATCAGCCAACGAATTAAAGTGATTAGTGGAAGCCTGTCTTTTCTATATGGCAAGTCTCTGTTTCTGTCCTAGAACCCAGTTACTTTTGAAGTTCATTTATGTGAAAAGCTGCTCACTTTTTGTATAGCACCACAGACACCTAACCCTCAGCACAAGTAAGCACCCTCTGGCAAGCTCATCACCGGTAACTTGAACTGCTCAGGCCTGCGGCGAGCAGCACTAGGTGTAGCAATTCACTCATGTTCATGACTTTGTGGCGCAATGGAATACAAACTGCAAGTACCTAGGCGTTTGGTGGTGAGGCAATATGTTTTGTAAGGGTTGGTGGGAGGTAATCATTAAAACCAAACTAGTTTCAGCGTAATATTTCACTATGAATGGATGAAAAGTCTGACAGAATGTGCCCAAGTCAGGCGACCTAAAGCACATGCAGATTTTGAAATGGTATTTTAAATTTGTATACTAAAAAAGGGAAATTGGACATGAGAAGAAGAGAAAATGATCGCAAGAGGAAGAGGTGGGAAAGGAATTAGCATGCCAGAATATCCAGATATGAATAGATACACAGAAGTACAAGCAAAGCAAAGACTGAAACAGTTAATGGTTTGTTTGATTTCTAAAGGTACTTTGTTAAAAAAAAGAAAATTAATTTTCCATTACAGAAAGGTATATCATGCATGAGTTTGCATTATTTCACTATTTACATTATAAAACAAACTCAGAGAGAATATAAGAAATAAATGGAGAAAAATAAACTAGTAGTAACATACAACAGAAGGTGGATATCAGTCTTCAAGTCGAGGAGTAGGAAGGAAGAAGCAGGATGTATTTTCTAGGTGGCAAAATGCAACTCATTTCACACTAACAAACTATGCAATACGGTGGGCAGAAATATATTTAGATTAAAATGAAGAGTTCAAGAAGTTCAAGTACTTTAGCATTCTCTTCTCCTGCCTTCCAGTAGAGGACACAACTCTACGGCTGTTCACAGCATCCATAAACCACTCTCTGGCTGGCAGGGAGGATGGGGACCACAGAAGGGAGGGGGAGGGGGAGAGTTAGAGCATCCTCCTCCTAGTGAAAACCAGATGCTCTACAGAAGCAGTGCTCAGGCTCTGAGGGAAATGGAGACATGCTGTCCAAAGCAAGGTACAGCAAGCTACAAAACAAACACCCTGGAAAATGTATTAGTATGGATACCTGTTAATTTTAATACTGCACGGTAGCACAGGTGTTCGGAGTCAGTGCCTACTTGTGTAGCACCCAATACTGTTGTAAACACAGTGCTACTCACCCCCAAGCAGAGGCAGTTGTTCTTTGTAGCTATGCAAAGCAAACAGTAAGCGGACTGGGAGCAATACCACACAAGTTTGCTGTCTGAGACTCCAGAAGCATAGTACAAAATGTAAGGGCTACCAAACCAGAAAGAATTCTATTAAATGGGGAGTGAGTTAAGAACCAGTCCAAAACCTCTTTATATCAGATTTACTCTCATTATGAAAGACAAATAACAAACCCCTAATATCAGCACAAGGCAAACACAGAAAAGACATTGTAGAAATCATGTCAGCTCTTTGGAACGTCTGCTCTGCGTAGAATAAATTTAAGTACAAATTCTTTTCATCCAAAGACTGATTGTTTTTTAAGATTAACAAAGTGGTGCTGAGCTGGACGTCTCTTGGTGACAGAAATAGAGAACTGTACTGTGACTGCTTAATTCTGTCTTCGAGAAGCATTTTAATGAAAACTCATTAGCAATGACACATGCTGCACGCTGTTTGTGCGATGGCTGCACGACACTTTGGGCTACTTGTTTAGCTAGCAGCTGTTACAAGAGCTGCATTACTTAACATGATCTTGTAAACAGTCGCAATACTAGTTGACTGTATCTATTCATCTTCCAGTCTGTTTTAGTAACCTGATTGACATGGAAGAAATTATCCTTTGATCTCTCAATAAAATAATGCTTTGCAAACAAAGGAAGGTGAAGGGGATTAAACTGGCATTGATTATTTAAGACATATTAATCATTTGTTATTTAGTAGTCTCCCACATCAATCTGCTGTGCACATGGCTCTGTCTGCAAGATTCCCAATATCTTTTAAATGATTCTCAGTAGACATATTGGAAAACAGAATAAATTTACGACTATCATAAGGTGGAAATCTCTCGACATTCTGTAGCAGAAAGCAATAGCTTTCTTAGAAACCCAGATTACATTCTAATGTGTCCCTCGAACACACACAGCAGCTGGCTTGACATTTTACTTTCAATTTAGTCAAGTAGCAAAGTGGTCCTGTTAATCACTTAAGGAAATTGTAACATTTCTCATCCTGGAAGACCTTACTCCTCCTTATCAAAACTTCTTTTAAACTTTATGTTTCAATTCCATAATTAATTTTGATATTAGATCATTTTAATATGGAAAGGAGATTAAACAGCGTGCTTTCCAATTCAAACAGTTCTTCATGGAGAAACGTTATCTTTACTGCTACAGACTTTAGCTTCAATCTGCTTGCTAATACAGTACTCTAAAGCAGTTTCTGTTGAAAAATCTCAGTGTGATTCATGGGAGAAAACAGATAAATGTATCAGAAGTTTTATCCTAAAATTTACAGGTATTGCAGGAGATTGCATGATTCAAACTTTGCTGATCATCTTGATAGCCAGAATCTGACTGTAATTATGTTACATCCACTAAAATAAAATACACTATATTTTCCATTCTGGCAACTTCTGAAATACTTACCCACAATACTCAGTCAACACTGTTTAAACTTTTTCAGAGCGGCTCCACAGACAAGAACATTTCTTCCCTTTGAAACATTGTATTTCTTCCTTCACCCATTCCTTCCTAAATACAAACTAGCCTCTAGCCTTATTTTCATTACTGTACACTCCATGGACGAAAGGATTCATTCCTCGTCCAAGTCAAAGACAGAGCTTTTGTTTTTTAACCATTTGCTTTTAACAACACATCTAAATGAACTCCAGAGCTAGTCTCTGAACTACTGGAGACACTTTCCAGAAGCCAAACAAAACAGAACATTGTTTTCTTTGGGGTGTAACCTGTCTCAGGGTTTTTTGCACTACAAAATAGGCAACTATTAAGTTTATACAGTGAAACAAAAGAACATGAAGGAATATAAAACAAACTATTTGCAGAAGTAGTAACTTAAGGATTTCTGAAATTCTACACTCTGAAGTGCGTAACAACATTTGTACAACGTAGATAAAATAATTCTATACAAACTCCTGATAATATTTTTATCTGACTACTGTTAGCTTCTAAAGTGGCATTAAGGAGAAATAAAACAGGTGACTTTTGGGGGTTTTTTTTGTGGAATTACAGAAGCAAATCTGTAGTAATGATTGAATTAAATTTTCTGTCTACCTGTTAAACTAGATATCTTAAGTATTCAATTTATTATATTCTCAGAATGTCTGACTAATGGGGTAAAAACCGTATTTTGCATTCCCTGATCTGTTTTGTATTTTTCTAGTTAATCTATTTCACATTAGCACAATATTCTTTCAGTTATACACACTTACGCGCATCCTGAATAAAATTATGTACAGGTGCTACTTGCCATTGTCACATCTTGTTCTTTAAAATCTCGTATAAAAGCAAAAAAAACAGAAATGTAATTGCCACTTGGTTTCAATAGAAACACAGTTGAACCTATCATTACCTGTAATAGCTATCCTTTGAAGAAAAGCTGCACAATCTAATAAGTGACCAAGGTTTTAAGGGTTTTAACATTATGAAAAGTGTTAACACTATTTATTTGCACATTCTTCACTGAACTCCTTTCATGATGATCATAGTAATCATGTCTCATTCCTCTAGGTCAGTTCAACTTGCTCTGCAATGAAATCCTTGCAATGCAATTTTCACAAGTACTCCATACAAGATAAATACAGGTGGATGTGTTGCTCCATACAAAAACATTCCACAAATCTTTTTGTTCTTGCATTGCATCACCCTACATAAGAAAATACATGATTGCAACCATGACATATTTTACTAAGAAAGGTTGAGAAATGTGTTCCACTAATGTTGAAGAGAATGCTGCTAAAGAGAAAGATTTTTAAGAAATATTGTTACTATAACCTTTAATAATCAGATCTCAGCCAGAAAACTATCTGTTTATGGGAGGGGGTTCTAATTTTATTGCAGAATCAGCAACCATCTACTTTACTGACAGAAGACCTCCCCCCTCCACCTCAAACTCCAAGGGAACACAGACTGGAAAAAGGAAAAAAAAAAAAATATCTGTTAACAGCATAGATCTCTGGAGCATGAAATACCACCTATTTGATTTTGGACAGAACAACCAAATGCAAAAATCGTATGTTTTCTAAAAAAAAAACCAAAACAACAAAACAAAACCCCCACACCCCTACAAATTGCTTATTCTCATTTTTAGTGGAAGACTTAGTTAACATCTAAGTTGTAATAAAGTAACTTAATAATAATTAGTCTCAGATAAAGGGATATAACATTGCAACACACAAAAAAGTTTTCAAGTATTTTTGAATATTATGGGATTTTCACAATTAATATTTAAAAAAAAAACTCACAGTTTCAGTAAATTTCAGCAGACAGTATTTCACAGACACAGTAGAACATAGGGGTTCATATGTGGCAACCCACAAACAAGAAATTAGTGACAGGAACATTGAGCCAAGTACTGACTTATTTGCTCTAAATAAAAAAAAATACTCAAAGAAAAAGAAAACAAACAAACAAAAAACAACCCACAAGTGTTGAGCAATACTTATAAAAAAAAATTATGACTACATGTTTGTCCAAAGTGTTTTACTTCAAACAAAAACAGTTAGTACTCCTGGCTTGAATCAGCTTAAAAAACAGTCTGAAAAAATACCAAAGTGTAGCTTGCTTCATGAACTTTCCAGATTAAAATGTGAATTTTTTATATTTCTATCTTCAGATGACTATTCAATGACTCAGAAAACAAACCTTTAATGTTACACTGACACAAAGCATACTGAAAGAAAGGTTTCAAAACTGGCTTTAATTCCAGTGTTCTTTTTACAAATTTGAAGCAGCCTGTTGATATACACCAATGAACTACAGCCTTATTTTGCAGAACAGTCTGTGGTAAGAAATATTGTTAGATTTTACTCAAATCACAGAATAGAACCATACTAAATATTCCACACTGTAGCATTCTTAATCAAAGTTATTCAAGAAGGCTCATATAAACAAGTGAATCTCTTACACATACTCAATCAGTGTCCCACAGACAGAATAATTTCTTTAAAAAAAATAACAAACAGGGAAAAAAACCCATATCTCTACAGTTAAGGAATCTTCCTTGCCTCTGTTCTTGCATGAGGGTACATACTACCTATCCACCTTCTAGCAGAAATTCTGACAGATGCTCTTCAGAAAACAGAATTTGAACATCACTTGGCAAATATGTATTTATTCCATTATCTTTTAAAACACAAATATTGTTGGGGCAGCATATGGCGATTATAAACATAACAACCTCATTAAATTCTCAGTAAGTGTGTAAATGAATACTGAAAAAGAATTACAATCCACTAATACATATCTTCCACATTCACTTATGCTAATTCTCAGCTCTTTGTAAAGCATAAAATTAATAGGGCATCAGTGTGCTGGCAGGTAGCTGTAATTGTTTTCTCATGTTTCAGAGCATATTTTAGAATCACTGAAGAGCAACGGATGAATGGGATTCCAGTAAATCCCACTAAATCAACACACGGACCCAACAGCAGCAAAGGCAAACAGGCTGACAGAAGTCTGCACACCCACAAAGATGATAAAAAATACTGTTCTACACAGCTACTTACATCATGGCCTATGAGTTCTGTCTGCGTGGATTTATCTGCTTGGGCAGCAAGAGCCTTCTGAAAGCACTGAGCCTTTTCCTGTAAAACAAAATAACACATCCTAGGTGAGGCATGGTTTTCGTCACTGGGCTCTGCAGCTCCAAATATCCAGGTAAGTTCAAAACTCATGCATGGACAGCTGTTCAGAATAGATGTATTCCGGCACCATCCTCCCTGGGAGGTTGATTTCCTTAACGTTATTTCCTTTTAGCAACTTATCTCTCTCTTAAACAGAGAGTAGGCTCAGGTAGTCCAACGTGCAGTAGAGCTGGGCCCACTAGAAGGATGTCACTGAAGCATGATGCAAAGCAATCAACTTCCAGAGCAGATAACGGTACGAGCACCAGGCAGATGCAGTGACTCTTTCAAACACCAGCACTACTCCAACAGCAAAGAAACGGGGGTTTTAAGAAACATTAAGGAACATGCAGACTTCACTGCAGATCGCAACGCTGAGACGACTTCCCCCTTGCTGGATGCAAACACGTTAGCAAAGCCTTAACATTTCTTGGGTATTGTACTAATTTCTGCTTTTCCCACCCTTGCCCCTCTATACCTCAGTGATTTGTGGAAGTGTGGCGCGGAACGTCGGGGAAAGGCCTGAGCAAAGAAATCTGGACACTTTAAGACAATTATGTTTCACCCAAAAAAAAGCATTTTGATACTCCATTTGAAACTTATCACTAAATAGAAATGCTGAGCCTGATCAAGCCCTTACATGCACTACATTATTTTCCAGGAGAAAACATATGATGAAACAGCTGTACATACATGGGGTAAGGCGGGAAAAGGCACACTGAGGGGAAGGTTCCATGAATAGCGAACACAAGGCCTGCATTCATGTTTTCCTATCTACTGTTCAGTATTATTTTTCAGCTATATCTGTACAAAACACTACCTAAAATTCCTCGTGTAGAAAAGTATGGTTTAGTGATAGAGACAGCTATTACAGCCAAGCAGAATATGTGTAAATTGAATCTCAAGTGGAATGAATTTCATTTTTACTGAGATGAAGACATAGAAATGTTATTATTTTAAGGTATTGCCTAAGTTGTGTTTTCCTTTAAAATTATCTCTTCTACATATTAGAAATATCTAATGTTATTCATTTCAAGGCAAAACGCACATCACTACGTTAAGTGAATTTTGGTCAAAACCATGTAAACAGCAGGAAGAAGACAACACATACTGACCCCACCTCCAGTATTTCAAGTCTTCAAATAATGGAGGTGAAGCGGAAATCAAACCGATCACTTCACTGGTATGAGACAACTTGCGCCCAAAT
Organism: Microhierax caerulescens; assembly: GCA_035590215.1. Taxonomy (NCBI): domain Eukaryota; kingdom Metazoa; phylum Chordata; class Aves; order Falconiformes; family Falconidae; genus Microhierax; species Microhierax caerulescens. The sequence goes on from JAVJGJ010000001.1 coordinate 74,747,706, forward strand.
TTCTTAATGTAATTGCTAAGTTAAAACTCAATTCATAGCAAGGGCAATCTCATTTCTGACAGAAAAGCTTCATCTTCTTGAGGTTTGAATTTACTAGTCCACTGCCCACAGCATTTTTAGGTGTTTAGAAAACAGACATTGTTATATATCTACTTTCTTATGTAGGCAATAACATTTTACTGCTCAGAAGCTCCATGAATGTTCTAGTTACAAACCCAGATATTCAGAGGCTGAATGTTCAAGTAACATTACGACTGGACCAAGATCAATATTAAACTGTTTATCTGATCAAAATTAACATTTGCATACTTTCTCTGTGGATTCACAAATACATATTTTTAAGAACTGGGGAAAAAAAAAAAAAACAAACAAAAACAGAAGACATCAAAACCATCACTCATTCAGGTGTGAATCAAGAAAGGTTAAGACAAGCCTGTCTCCAAGCAGCTTGTAATACTTTAGTAATTAGTTACTGTCAAGTCTGAATACGTTTAATGAAAAAAAAAACAACTTCTAAAAGCGTAATCACAGCTCTCTGAAGATGAAAAATATTTAGGATGATTTCAAATCTTAATAGAAATACAAGCCCCACTGTAGTCATACCAGGTAACCTTACTCACAGTAATGCAGAGGTTTATTAGATCCAAGAGAGGTTTACTACTATTATTAAAAAAATAATAATTTGAAATCTTTATAATCCCAAGAAATTTCTTAAACATTTCATCCCCAAGCTCTACAAGAGAAAAACCCTTCAGTTGTGCTGAGTGCTGTATGACCTTCCCAACAAAAAGAAGGCTCCAAGCTTTGAGAGCACAGGCTCTCTAATCAGAAACAGAAAACACAGAAAAAAGTGAATCTCCCAGTCCACTGAGCTGATGAACGCCAGAGACAGGAAAAGAGCCCTGAATATTGTATCTTCTGGCTCCCATTTACTTGACTGGACCATGCTGTACGTTAAACATTATCATTACCATTGTGTACGTATTGCAAAATTAAAAATAAATGTTTACAGGGTCACGAGACCACCACATAATTTCATTATAGGAATTTTGCAAACACACCTGAGCTTTTATCTTTATTTTTCAAAAGCATCTTTCAAAGATGCTTTAAGATACAGCATTAAACAGTGGCAGATATCTGTCCATGCTCTATTAAAATAGCATTGCATTTCTCGGATCAGAGGAATTTTTTTGAAAATCAAATGTATTTTGATTATTTATTTCTCGCTTTATCTACTGCATCAACAGAAGGTAGAAGACTCCATTTCCAGGTGGTATTACAATTTATAATTTGTATTTTAACGTAATACCTGGTATTGTTTATTTTTTATTATCTATCAGTCATTCAGTAAAGTTACATGGTGCATAGTCATTTCCTTACAGATTATATTTCCCATATAAATCAATCCTACTTTAAGACATAAGTTTATGTACATACATCACTGGAATTATAGAGGAACATCTTCTACTCATCACATCTCTAAAATAAAAAAAAAATTACAAATCACACATTCATATATGGGCCAGTCATGGCCATGCATGCTTTGAATAGTGCAATACAATAAAAATTTTGTATGGTCGCACTCTATGAATAATACAGCCATAACAAGTGATGCCAATCTTAACCTCCCAAACAACAACAAAACCCAAAAGCTGAGAAAGTTATTGAAAGAGATGAAAAAACAAGCAGAAGTGCAGTCGTAAAAACCTTCAAAAGGCTGACACATCAAGCACAGTCATTCGTGCAGAAATTATCCCTACAAGTGCAGTTTTGAACTTCTAATGCGCACTACTGTTAGAACTGATCTGTGTTATGGTTGCATCCAGATGTCCAAGAAGATACCCCAAGTCCTACAATAGCTCATCCAAACAAGAATTAGCTCTTTCTCAATCCGTGTGTCCTTAGATTATCACTGCTACATCACTGCTAGGACAAGCTAGACAAACACAGTCCTGCCCCAAAATAGAAGACACTCCACAGACAAGCTTAGAAGACAACATTATTATCCCAGTTTGATAATTCAGAAATGGTGACACAGGGACGCTAAGCCTTGCAACATCAAAACATGCCAAAAAAAAGAGTATTACTGACTTGATCTTCCTACAAATATTTGAAGAAAAATAGTCAACAGGTGATTTATTTTTCAGCATCGTGTGTGAAGCCACCTGCAGCATTATGGAATGCTGCACAGATCCACAGTCCAAGTCTTATGCCCTATGCAGAAAAGCAGTCTTCTTCACACCATTAAACTTCAAGACATTGACTTGGATAGGAATTTCTGGGCTCTGTTACTTTCCCAGAGTCCCAACAGGGAACAGCATTCGGTAAAATTATGTGTGGGATTGCTGCAAAGCAGGACTACACGTTTGGGTTCAAAGGTCCAATTTGTACACCTTCGATTCACAGTATTTCAGCACTTTCTTTCTAAATGGACATCACGCGTGGCAGTGAAATTCTCTTCAATTAAAGCTCTCACTTAATTAACTGAAGAGTACTAAACAGCTCCACTGAAGATGTCAAACTGGTAACTGTTATTTTACCCAGCAACTGTTAACCCATCAGCTGTAAAACACTTGATCATCAAGAATAACCAGGTTTTACCTTATTTAAGTTGACCTTTTCCTAAGTTTAGTAACTGAAAATGGAGATGAGGCAAGTAAAGCCTTTAATTAAATTGCTTATAGGCCAAGCAAACCTGTGTTCATATTTTTAGAAACAACTGCAAGTTAGAAAATCACTATCCTAAATATGAAACAAGGATATAAACATATTTATTTCAAGTATTTGTCTTGTGGGAGTAGCACAGTACCCTTCTCATAACGTAGTGGGAATTAACCCTTCCAAGAAGCTAGAGTAGGACAAAATGGGTTACAGACAGCCCTGCACTCCTGCTTTCACCACAACACATTGCCACAACATCGCCTCTAGCTGGTATGCTCATGATTCAGCTGGTAGAGTTGTGCTGACACACAAAACTAACCTGAAAATAAGCACAAATCGATCAAGTTTGGCAAAAAAAAAGGAAGCACACAGTTTATAACCTTGGGGGTTTGTCTTCCTTTATCCCTTTGTAGAGCAACTACCTTTATCACTTTCATGGTGTAGACAATTTTAAATGCTGGCAGGTTCTGCATGGGTACATGAACAGAATTTTACAGTTTATTTTGGAAGGGTTGAGGGGCTTTTTCCGTAACTTCTTCCATGGGTTTTTGGTGACTATCTGTATTCATTGAAGGAAAAAAAAACCCCTCTGGTTAAACAAATAACAGCATTATGAAAATCCTGTAGCAATAACCACCGGATGATTCTACAACACATTTAAAATCAAGTTTTACTTGTGGAAGTTATTTTATTAACTTTCCAAAGTTGCAAAGGCACTCGCCAACTTTTCATTATGTTTTTCTTCCCTACCATGTGAAATGCTAACGTTGTGCACTCTGTCCTTTGGGTCTCTATGCGGAGATGTTTAAGTGTTCACGTTGGTTTGCAGTTTCCCTTCCCCCTGTGCACGCAGGGATGTTCGTGGGATGTGAATAATGTCAGTGCCAGCCACTTGCACACAGATTTAACAGCACGTGCATTAGGCAGAGTGCAGGAATCATTAACTCAGCACATTCCAAATTGCAGCTGATGTTTATTGAAGGCTTCTGGCATTAATTAAACCTCACACAGCTAAGTGTTTACAATGATTTTACAGATTGCTGTCCTATGGAATGAGATTCACGATTGTGGCATTAAAGTGCATAGTACAAACACAATGAAAGGGTCATTTTCAAGTTGTCCCAGCAACAACTGCACGGGGCACATTTTGATCATTTGTTGGTTAAATGAGTAGAGAGAAATAATCATAAAAATTGCTGCCACCATGAAAATCAACAAAAACATGTACCAATCTCTGTGATAAATAAGGTTGCGATTTTATTCACTGATATTTACAATGCATGATCCCTGAATCACTGTAAATATACTTAGCAATACTGAAAACAATCCACCCCTGCCATTCTTCGAGTTGTTTCCCCATTATGCCAATTACTCCATAAATTATTTGTACATTCTGACACCTATGTGGGATAGAACCATCAGTTTGCATTTAGCACGGCCAGAAACAGGACAACTATGTGACTTGGTTTTGTCCTGCGCTCACGTGCAGCCCATTGTGTGCATATTTACATGCACACACTGGAAGTGATCACACTGCCTGTCCATCTATTCCTCAGTAAGTTTTTATTACGGTGGTCAATACTAACTAGTCCAAGCACCAGAGTTAGGAAAGGAAAGTTTCTATAAGTTTCGTGAAAATGGCCTAAGCTGGCAAGGGGCTTCAGCACGAGCTTCAAGCTCAAAGTCAGCCAGATGTGCAGCTGGCAGCCAGCTGTGCAGTGCCTTCAACCCAGCCCCACCACACTGTGTGGTGCCTTCGGCCCAGGTAACACTTCGGAGCCCAGTAGGATGTGTAGGGACTGTATGGGAAAGCGGGGCACGGAGAATTACAGAGAAACAGAGAACTTCATTAAAAGCTGAAGAGACATACACAGAATAGGATTTAGCGATATCGCCTGTTGAAAAAGTTTCAGTCACTACACTGGGCTCTCAGATGCACTGCAAAGACTTTTTTCCCAGGCAACTATTTGCTTAAGCAGGGACCAAAAGGCAATTCTACCTTTTGTGAATCTGATCTCAGGGGATGTCACAGCATGGGTTTTGCCAGTAATAGACACTGGAAAGTTGTTAAAGCAGATACCTTTTTACGTGAATCCAGGTCCATCACTCATGCCCTCCACTCTTACTCACCTCAGCTGAGATACTGAAAATTAAATGTAAAGTACATCATATTTAATTCAGTCAGACAAAACCAACACATTTTAATATGCATTATTGTGACATTCCAAATACTTTTGCACACCTAACCAAGGCTCACAAGTAACATTCAGCAGCTTTGTACTGCTTTGTCAAAGCAGAACAGTTTTGACCAGACAACAAAATCTGCTTTCACTTTCACCATACTAAAGCAATCCAAACCAGCCGTCATATTTTTGATAATACTTGACAGACTAAGACACAGTAGCATTCCAGCACAAGATGGGTGAGAAGCATATCAATCTCCTCTTCTTTCAAATATTTCTTTAATTAATTCAGAAACTTTCCCAATTATGGGAGTTTGACTTCATGAAAGCCGTGTGACTGCTACAAATTCTACAACAAATCATTATGATGCTGGAACTTAGTCAAGCATTTACAGCACTGATGTTTTGATTTCAATTGATGGAAGTAATGAAATAACGTAACAAAACATTTTCATCGCTGTATAAAAGCTATACTTTTCCAAGCATCTGCAAAAGATACTAACAACTCTTGTCCTGTACAAGGAAAGTAACCATCACATTCTAGTTTTGGTTATGATGCATATGCACAGAGATGCTACAGCACAAAGAATGGGAAATAAATTTTCTCTTACTATTTCTAGAAGCATTACAGGATCTTCAGGAAAGAGTACCAGGAAAAGATCTGCCCTTTTAAAAACACAGTTTCTCACCATTATTTCCCACTAACATGTATCATAAGCAAACCACATTGCTATGGTCCCCAGATTACTGCAATAATGGAACCAAAAAGACGACTTATAATCATGACCATAAGCAGCTGTCACATCAAACTGTTTGAAGATGAGAAATTACAACTCAAAATATGATATAGTCATAAAAGCATAAGAATTATGTTATACAAGTCTAAAGAGACACCCTGATACTATCTTACAGAGATTTTTCAGCCAAAAAGCGGAATAAATTCTAATTTTGCCTCAGAAAACAAGAAGTGAAAAAGAGATAAAGGTGAACCTATGGCACTTGACAAACATCAATAGTCAGTTTATACTGTAACATAAATCAAATCTGTCAAATAAACCCTCTTTATTGGTTCATAATCAGCCTGTTTGTACACTATTATTGATAAAATTGTTTTGCTAAAAATTTTACAAGTGTTCTTTAATGCTGCCCCACTGCTGTCTCAGCTCATAATGTGTGCCTACTATCAAAAAGGGATTTGTTTGTAAGCGCTGCTTTTGGATAAGCCAGCGTTGCCTAGGAAGATGCCTCATCTCTCAACACATGCTACAAACTATAGCAGGGGTCCTCAAGCTTTTTAACCAGGGGGCTGGCGTGCAGATTCAGTGGCAGGCAGTCATCTGCGGCTGCTTGGTTCCCCCCCCCCCAACCCCCAGCGGGGAGTGTCTGTAAATACCGGGAGGCTGGATTGAGGGCCCGGGGGGGCCGTATGTGG
>JAVJGJ010000001.1:74762427-74791569 GCA_035590215.1 Microhierax caerulescens
ATTAAAATATCATTTACATATTCACAGCACAACATACTGTCAGTAACTGAATTAAGTTTTCAAAAGCCAATGAGCAACAATTGTTGCCGTTAGCTTGTCAAGTAAAACTAAATTAAATTAAACCCTGAAGCATAAGCATGGAAGTAAAGGCATTTAAAAAATAAACATGAATAGAAGAAATTATGTTGAAGGAAATGATGGATATTTTAAAAAACATAATGAAAGCCATAACCTGGAGATTGGAAAACAAGTGCTTCATGGAAAAAAAAAAAAAATAACTCCAGTAACAGTCTGTTTACTTTTATTTATGTAAATCTTTAGCATATATTATTACAGGTATGTAACTTCACTTTTACAGACTGAAATCAATCAAATAATTACTTAAGTTAATGAATGTATCTCTTATTCCTTATTAACACAGTAAATGGTTAATATGGTGGAAAGAAACAGGATGAAAATGTTTTAAAGCAGCATTGCCTTAGGTCATTAACTCATGTTATAACAACAAGTCTTGAATCTACATCGGTTGAAAGCAATTAAGGTTGATATAAATACTGAATTTGCACCACAATTGACCTTGGGCCACACAGTGTGAATCCAAACATTAACAACCAAAATTACTAAATCATCTCCTGAGTTTCAGGTGTAAAACAGGAAAAAAACTATACTAAATTTCACATAGGTGACAAAGTAATTTAAGGACCATAATCCGAACACCACATCAGTATTAAAGTGGAGGGATAAATTTGCAAGCACTTGCAATTTAAGAAATAGAGGCTGTACTTTACAGTCAGAGGGATTTAGTCTCTCAATAATTACTCCTGCTATGCATTATTACACAGTGTTAATCATCTAATCACACAATTTTAATGTTTTCTTAAGCTTTATATAAAAGGACATGTCTGTGGAAACGCAAAAAATAAAAAATACTTGAATACTTGTTTTTGCAAGAGCAAAGAAATGGGAAAGCAGAACTGAAGTACAGCAGTAGCAAAGACAGACCCAGACATTTTAATGTTACAGGAAAAAAAGCTTAAAAAAATTATTAAAATAAGTATCTGGAAATTCAGGGAACCATGGAAGATGGCAATGAAGTAGATACAGTCGCTGCTTATTAACTGAATAAATAAATAATAGTATTTTACCAAGAATACTAGCTGCTAATTGCAGAAAAACTATCAGCAACAGTACTTGTATGGATTTTGCTCTGTCTGAACTGGGATATTTCAGTAGATCAATACAGGTACCAGAGATGCAAGAACACTGACAGTTTAGATCAGAAGACCTTATAATGATAAAAATGATTAAAACCTCGACATTTGGTGAAGGAAGAACATAGAGCAACTTAACTGGATTTTTTTTTTTAAAAAAACCTTAATTCTTATAAATGTATAAGAATACATTTCTTATGACACTAGTACAAAGCCCTATTTCTGTCTCAGACAAGCAAGGCAGTAGCCAAAAAACAATACAGAGAAGAAAACTGAACCAACAAATTTCAGCCAGTGTTTCTTCAATCTAAATGCTCTATAGGGCTTGCTCCCCAATGGACAAGTCATTAACTGTGCTGTGAACCAGATCAAACTCCTAAAGCACACACAAGTTAGAAATACCTATTGCTTAGGTGAGGGGAAACTGCTGGATCATGGTTTTCAACTTTGTGTAGAGGTACGTACACCAAGTACGGTTACAGATAAGTTACCAGCTGTACGGATTTTGCGTGCATATCAAAAAGAAAGGCTACAGAGAATTCCAGCAATCAGTATTAAACATATTGTATTTTGAAGTGTGCCCAGACTACCTTAATTGTCTTTGTGGTAACTCAGTTTGATGTTTTCTATTACACAGGTACGGATTCTTAACATTAGACTCAGACTGAGATAGGGAGCAATGGCAGCTGCTTTGCACTGCCAGGTCTTTTTGAACACAGAACGACGCGTTTCCTTAGTCTACCAGAAACACAGCTACAGGTTAGATATCTCTAGATGCCCAGATTTCTCTTCTTCAACTAAGAAATCCCCTAAATGTGGATGTGATAGCAACCATACTGTGTATGTTCTTAAAAAGCAATATAGTTTAATGGGATGAACGAATTAGAAATTATGAATTTTATGAAATACATGTTTCTATATAAACATATATGAAAGAATCCAGAAGATCTGGCTATCCAGAAGATACTGGTTTTAATTGCCTTCTGAAAATTGGAGACAGCTATAGTGTTTTAGACTTCCTTAGTACACCATATTATTTTTAACTGAAACTGACTGAACATCCTTTGCAAATATGTTCTACCCTGTCAAATTCCATTCCTCTAAGCTAAATTCCACAGAATATATTTAATAGATCCAAATAAAGGAAATTTGAAAATCACAAGGCACCATGTGCATTGACCTTCGCTCTTCTTTTGAATTTGCAGTATGGTTCGTTTTAGTCAAGCTGTTGAAACATTTGTGGTATAATGCTTCAAATTAAGGCAACCAGCTGTGATGTTTAATTTAAGCTGAAAGTTTATGATCTACAACTACACAATACCTTCGGGAATAACTGATATTTCATGTTACTAAATTAAATGCAGTTACAAAATGGTTACAATCTTCCCCACATTTTACCCAAAGCACACTGTCATTTAAACTTTGGGTCTGTAAAGAGGACAAGCATTCAAACCTATGTATTACAAACAATAAATGAGCAACCAGTTCTAGCCTTTGCTGAATATATAAATTCAAAGCCTTCTGGTCTAATGTGTTGTTAGATTACTCCTATATTTTATCCTTCATTATGTGTAATGGAGTTTCGCCATTTGTGAGAAAGTGAGAATTACGAAAAGTCATTAACTATTTTGTCATAATGCACCATTTTTAGCAGATATTTTGTCTAAACAGATACTGTACATAGAGCTGAAGAATTGGAACAAAGCCGATAAAAACGCCCCACAAGCATTTTCTAGCTATGAAGCACCCTTGAAAGAAAATCCCCACCAACGTTTAAACCATTGTATTGTTCTTGACAACTGCAATGTATAAAAGCAGAAAGAACTTAACACTTCATGAATGATTAAGTAACAATATCTTTTGGAATGTCTTGAGAGATTTATAAAGGAGAGAAAAACTAAAATACAGCTACATATTAGATGTAAAAAGTGTGAAAAGAAATGTAATAGAAGTTGAAATTTCAGGTTACATCTAGAAAGGAACAAAGTCAGCTAGAATATTGATATGTGGCAAGAACATCATGCATAGCTCACTACTTTGTTCCTTAATGGTCAGCTGTTCTTTTTTAAAAAGTCTAAGCTATAGATGTGATGGTTTATAAACAAAGGACACATAAGGCACATGCTCCAAACAGGAAGATATTTTGATAGCTCTTACTGACAATGTGCCTTTAGTGAATTAGAAAGTTGATTTTTGTTGATTCCAAGGTATTCTGGGCAGCTCACTATTTTCTTAGTCACAACTACTTAGCAATCTTCTGCAAGGGCCAAACACCCAGACATCAGCAAAGGAAAAGGTAAGATCTTCCTGCTTACTGCAGCCTCCAGATAACAAGCTGTGTCATGGGCAAAGAGATTCCTGTATAAGGATGGTCCATAAGGGATGCAACCCCACCACAGAGGTGCCTGGGAGTCTATAGTTTGTTGGGTTTTTTTCCTAGCACAGGACCTATATGAAGACAGGCACCTATGGGAAACTTAATCTTATTAATTTTATTAAATTAAGCATTTTGTAGATTCATTCTGCTTGGTTTAGTGCAGCTTCCCTTACTGGAAACTGGGAATTTTGCATCAACAAAATATCTCTATTAGAACTTGCTTCAACTAAAAAGGGGGGGGGGGAATAAGTCTTTTTTCTTTATTATTACAAGAAGGACAAACTCTCCACCTTTAAAATCCAGAAACACCCAGAAATTGTAAATACATGATAATAAAATAGATCCCCATTTTTATTTATCTAAATTCACTTAAATCACCACCCTGCTTCCCTGTCATACTTCAGTTTTGCATGATGCAGCTGGCAATTTCATCAAAGGGTCATGCAATTGAGAAAGCCATGCTGCTTGAAAGCTGATTACTACTCCAACATCCTTGTGATATTAACTATTAAGATCTAGTTAAAGCAAGCATAGACTCTGCTGCTTTCAAATATATGCTGTTTGATACCTCTCTAGAATCAGAAAAGTCTGCTTTATGAACATCTGAAAACTGGTACAACATAAATGTCTGTTTTCCACAACAATATTTCAAAATCTTTCCTTCAGACTCGGGAAAAAACCCTAAAACTCAAAATGAACAAAGCCAACCTCAGCCTAAGATAGCTTATAATGTTCTAAAAAATTGCTTATAAGGATTTTTGAAGTGAAAACCTGGTGCTGAATTTTTGGCTTGATCTTTAATAACATAATTATGAAGTGGCAATCATTAAAGCACTCATATGAAAGTTTATGCAAACCATATGCCATCTGTACAATTTTAAACAAGCACTATAATTTCACAGTGAGAACTGGAAACTGTGAAAAAGCGAAGAACTTTGTGGATACAAGATGTTGGAAGGCATAGCTCTAATATCTACCACATTTTCAACTGATTACAGTCTCCCATTCAAGCAGACATTAGCTACAACCTAGAGAGGAACAAAAACAACCCAATACACTACAAAATAAAGATCCACAATAATTATACTTAAATACAAAATATTTGACAGTCAATTCCTCCTTTGTCTGCCTGCCAAATACTGAAGTCAGAATTTTATGTTACTCTGGCAACACTGAATTAGATCAAACTGCCTGCAAAAGCAGGCTTTAAATTCTGTTACACTACAGAACACACTACATCAAGAGTTGGAAAAAAACCTATGAAACAAAAAAGAAAAAAAAAATCCAGAAAATTAATCCAGAATTTACATTTTTCAAGGTTAAAAAACCCTGAGTTGAAGCATTTTGTTTAAAAATTAAATTTATTATGCTTAACAAGCACCTAGAAAAACGTTAATCATAAGTGATTTTGTTCTGTTTTTAACTGTTATCAGAGAGGTTTTCAATCTCAGAAGCACTTTGCTTAGTGACCATGTAAATATCAACATCAGCAAAAGGCACTGAAAGAACAATGTTGATTCTTTCCCTAAGATTCGGCTGTGTCAGAGAATTCCTGGAGACACTGGTATTTTTAAAATTCAACCAAAGCCTTGTCCATATGTGACCGCGAATTATTTAGACTGCTGTTGCTTCAAACATTTTTCTATTTCCTCCTAAAGATGCCAGAAAAAAAAAATAATCAAAAAAGGTATAAGTAAGTACAGTTACCTGCATGCTAAGAAAACACTTTATTTTATTCCATACTGGGGCTTCAGATGCACACAACTGTGGCATGTACTGCTGAACTGTTACTATAGCTAGGAAGTGCTTTGTGTGGGTGGCTTCCCATCCATCAGTGTAAGTGCTGAGAAGTTTGCTCTGGTTTTTAGATTAATACAATCAAGTTCCTACAAATATTTTACTTTCCTATTCCAGGTTAGCAAAGAAATAAAGCAAGTGTTTAGCAACGAACATATGCCAGAATCCCACTTGAATTTCATTTAAGAGTTGACTTTATCTTTTCCCAATCTGTACTGCTTAAAATTGGTGGAACTTGCAGGGATAAGCATTTGAAAATGTAAAACTATCCCACTTGTGTGTATCACATATTAATACATGCAGCATGTAACTTCAATTTGCTGCTTACAGATGGTGGACTTGGTGGAGTATCACTTGAATTTCCATCTTGCAGCAACATTACAGTGGATAACATGGTATCTTCTGTCAGAAGCAACTGAGAACCTGCCAATATTGATAGATGCATGTGTGAAAAACTGGACAACACTATTGAAGAAATATGGCCTCCAGGGATTTGATATAGCTGCACAAGTAGCGTATTAAATTTATTTTCTATTTTGTCTGGTGGAACAGAAAGAAAACAGACAGGAAAGATTTCCAGGAAAAGTTCATATTCTGCAACTTTTACTGTAATATTTTACTGAAGTATTACCTACCAAAGAATAGTGATGTTCTGTATTCTGTTCTATAGCAGCTTTGCGGACTGCAGGTTTCCTACACACTATTCTCTGATAGTTAAATTCAGAGGCTTCCCCCCTTCTATTTCTTTTACATTCCAGAAGGACAATGTTTTTATAATTTTTAAGACTTACTTTGAAGTTCGTTTTTACTAAGGATATGTGTATAACTTTCTCAATAGTTTTAATTTTTGACAAACCAATATGGAAAAAAAAAATCCTTGTATTTCGTAAGGATAACTATTAAATATCAACAGTTAAGATTTGAGCCCTGTTTGCAGGGGAAGGCAGCAGGGGAAAGAGGGTGGTAATGCTTATAATTTTCCACTAATCAAAATATATGTGCTTTACATGAAACAACAGGGATAGTTCATGAAAACGTCAGTTCTGGTAATACCACAAATTATATAGCCAAAGATTTTATGGCAAACCCATATGAAAAAATATTTAATTTTCTCACCATGAAATTACTTATATCATAATCCATACAATCTCTTTCTAAAACACATTAGTGCTGGATTCAACAAAATCTTACAGAGTACACGTTTCAATTTTTCCCAGAAAATCTCACAAAACTAGTAAAGCCTAATAACACTCATGTAAAACTGACCAACAGGCTTTTTAGACAGACAGACAAGACAAAAAGTTCTACAGCTTTAGAACTGTATCCCACTGAATAAATTCCTGTGACGAAAATCCACTTTTATCCTAAAGTTTCAGGACACTATCAAGTGCCAAAGTGCTTCAGCGGTTTGTACATTCAGCAAAATGTCCCATGGAATAATTGAAATGTTGTGCTTTCTCCCTTTCAATATAAACACTTTGTTTGTTATTAGGCTTTCGCTTCTGTTCAAGAAAATAATAAATTAGTTTATAATTACAAAGAAGGCTACCATTTGGTGGGTATGGAACGTGTTTTTTGAAGAAAAGCATTGTTTTTGCGGTTGAAAAGCCCTTCTAGACATCGAGTCATTCATCGCAAGCCGCTGTAGAAGCGGCTTGCCAAACACAGAAAGCACCTACTGCTCATGAAAAAAAGGATCTGAGGGCTTCAGTACCCCTTACTGGCCAGCCACTTGCTCTTTCTATAGTTCAAGGAACGTAAGAAAGTTCTAGAAAGGAATGGGAACCAGCTCCCTGCTCCACTAGGGACTGCCTGGGGGACCTCCAGCAAGCTTCTGGGGAAGAGGGAAAAAGAAGTCCGAAATCCTGATATGAGCGGTATTGGTTTTACTCACCTAACGTTGCCATTCCAAAGTATGACAGACTTTTCCAAGCCTAATTTAAATGCCCAGCCTAATCAGCCTATGAGAGACATATCACAGTGAATAGCTAATACTGATGTGCATATTTTATTCTCATCTACAGATCTGAAGGAAGATTAAAAATTTATCAGGAGAACGTATGAATAATTATGAGACATGTTAGTACATATCATTACCCGTGGAGTCACTGTTAATTTCTTAATTCCACATTAATGGAAGCAAGGAAATGGAAAGTGACATAAATTAGTCATGCTGAATATTGATGGAGTTTGGGCAGGGATCTGAAGTAATACTGAAAACAATTGCCTATGTGTGTAAATAAACAATTATCTACATCAAGGTTAACAGTATATTAAATAGAAGCACCCAAAACAAAGGAACTAATTAGGTATTTTTTATACAGCTTATAAAATATTAGTACCTTGGTAATAGTTTAGTAAATGCATTTTGTTTGTATTTGATTCTATTATGATCAAAATATAGAAATATCTTCAGTCAGTATGTCTACTTTTTTTTTTATTTGATTCTATTATGCTCAAAATATAGAAATATCTTCAGTAAGTATGTGTAAATTATTTTTTTTTTTTTTTTTTTTTGTCTTAGGCAGAAATAAACAGTGAAATTACCACAGGAATGTTGAGGGGTGGTGGTGGTGTAATTTATTTTGGTAGTCACTACTCAAAAAAATGTCTGCATACAAATTTGAAGAAGAGAAAAAAAATAAATCACACATCCACCTGAGGCAATAGTGTAGACCTTGAAAGGTAGCCTCAACAAAAAATTTCTTCAGTATCCAATGCTAAAGAAAACCATTATTTGAAGACCCCCTCTAAGCATAGCAGCACCTTGACATAAGACAATTTGGCTGAATCTGAATTTCAAAGGAGACTGACAATCTGTAAATGTCATGCTGATACAAAATGGTAATGCTGACTGTATGTATGTCATAGAGGAGGAGAGAATTTATTCCGCTCTAGAAATCTGAAGTTTGCGTTACCCAGACTTATAGTTGAACTTGACATTACACCTAACCTATAAGAGACATCCTTACCTACCCTTACTGGCCTCCCTCAAACCCCCACTGTCCAGCTGTTTGTTTCCACTGCATCTCCTGCGTCTTGTGTAGCACATGTGTGACCACAGGATGTCACTGGGTCAGCTAGCTCTTCGATACTCATAACTTATTTTTGTTAGATTGGTTTTCCATTATATTCAGATTGATGCTGTTCAGTTAGTAGCCCTTAAATTGGAAAGGAGGGAGGAAACTGAGCAAAGACAAACTTTGCAGAAGCAGATTCTGTGGCAGATTCAGTAAAATCAATGGATAGAAGTGTGATACCTACAGAAACTAAAGACACCTTTGTAAAGCTTGGGATATTGTTATTTGGGGATATTGATATTTCACCCTCTGTTGTTTCCTACTATTCAAGAGTTGGGAAGAATGCTCAGGTGGGAAGCAGAATGCAAAGGAAGGAATTTTTGCACACACATGTTGCTAAATAACGCCACTCATGGACAGCGCATATTGTGAAAGTAGAAAGTGTAGATCGATTCAAAAAATTATCTGGCAGATTTGAAGGGAAAAAAAAATAAAAATCCATCAGTGTTTATAAAACATAAAGACAAAACTTCAACACAGAATGCTCAAAGCCAGCAGATCAGTATAAAATGTGACACTACGCTAGGAAAAGCAGTAGTGTAGTGGCTTTCCCAAGGCATCTGCTACTGACCACTGGTAGAGACAGGACTCTGTATGAGATGAACAGTCCAGCTGAACCAACTGATGATGGATCTCATGGTTTTGGAAATTAGTGAGTGTTCTCTTATACGCTTATATTTTTATGACCTTATGGAGAAAGCTGCAACCATTACAGTGGAGCAGGCAATATAGCTCACAGTGAAATTTCAGGAAAATTAAAGCCTAACTTCTGGCCAAGCACTTAAACACATGCCTGACCATGCATAATTCAGGTCACTCAGAAAAAAGCTACGTATTTAAATGACACATAATGCTCAAGCGCTTTGCTGCAGTAGGAAATGACCCAGAGGATGGACCTGCTCATAACCTTCCTTACTCCCATTTTAGGTTAACCTCTGGCTTACAAAGAAGGGGTTTTGAACAATTGACTCTGTCAGTGTCTTGGAGACTGGATGAACATTAACATCCTGACAACACCACTAATGCTTATTGAAAGCTAAACCAAATAGTTTCTGACACTTTTTCATAAAGATAAAGGGGGATCACTGAAGTCATTAAATGAGAATATGAAATGCTTCATTTTGTTTAAATATGGTTAAAATAGTAATTTTACAGATGTCACTGTTTAAAGGGGTTAGTGTTAGGCTATTCATCTGGAAGTTAGCACTTCATATGTAGCCTGTAATATGAAAATAAAGTCTTAGTTACATTCTGCAATTAATTTGTGTTTGGAAGTACGAACTTCAGCTTCAGAAGAGAAATAACCTAGTACCGCTAAACATTCACTTTTGTGTAACTTATGTTACAAAGCAGGCAGTTTTGCTTGCTCAAGGATAATGAGGCCTTAAACATCAAAATGTTATTTCCCTTTACAGTACAAAAAAGTACGAACCTTATGGAGAGGTAAGAAATTTAAGTACCCAGAAACTTACACATTAGATAAGTTCTTTGTCATTCTGTACTCACCTCTCAGTGGTAAAATAATTTGCTCTCCTATTCGTGATCTTATAAACATTAAAATAATCTTCCCCATGGCAATAACTTTGTTATCCCCGTAAGACAATACGGAGATGTTCAAATACCTCCCTAGCAAAATCAGCTTGACCACACTTAACTGTCCACTAATGACTCTGTTTGGTAATTCATTAAACTTCCATAACCAGGTAAGCCTTTAATATAGTAACTGAAAGATATACAGCACACCTTGGCAAAAACAATTTCAGTTCTGATGTTTCAGCTGCTCAGAACAGAGGCTGTTGATTGCTGCACATCTGCACTCCACCTAACACAGTTCGTGTCTACTCTTACATCTCAACCTGTAAAGTAACACAAATAGAAAATAAAGTTTTATGCAGATAAACTGACAAAATCAAGATCAGGTTCTTGTAGAACCACTGTAAAACACAATCATTTCCCCAAAAAAAACCCCTATTTGAATAGTTTTTCTGGTGCTTTTTTTCCTTTAATTAAAAAGAGCTATTCATATTGTTCAGTAAATGAGGAAATTAATGACTACAAAATACGAATTTTCATTTCAGTTGGCTCCCAGAAGCTGAAACATGGAAAATAATAATAAAAGAATCACAACCAAACAAAACCACACCCCAAGAATTACATACAATCATTTCTACACACCACAGTCAAGAATGTTATCTTGATTTCCAATACAGATCAACTGTATTTTGATGTCCAATGTATTCTTTCCCTTATATCATAAAATCATTTAGGTTGGAAAAGACCTTTGAGATCATCAAGTCCAACCATTATCCCAGGACTGCCAAAGTCCACCACTAAACCATGTCCCTAAGCACCACATCTATGCATTTTTTCTACTTCCAGGGATGGTGACTCGACAACTTCCCTGGGCAGCCTGTCCCAACGCTTGACCACCCTTCCAGTGAGGAAAGTTTTCCTAACATCCAATCTAAACCTCCTCTGGTGCAACTTGGGGTCGCTTCCTCTTGTCCTTTTGCTTACTACTTGGGAGAAAAGACTGACCTGCACCTGCCTACAACCTCCTGTCAGGTAGTTGTAGAGCAATAAGGTCCCCCCTGAGTCTCCTCCAGTCTAATCAGCCCCAGTTCCCTCAGCTGCTCCTCGTAGGACTTGATCTCTAGACCCTTCACCAGATCTATTGCCCTTCTCTAGACACACTCCAGCACCTCTATGTCTTTCTTGTAGTGAGGGGCTCAAAACCAAACACGGCACTCAAGTATGGTATGACCATATGCTAACATCTATGAATGAACTGCATTAACTGCCACGCATAGGCAATTTCCACACTAGTTTTTTGTATATAGCAAAATGTCTTAATTGCCAAGGTACTTAATCATAAAAAGTGTCCTTTAAAAATACTCTTTTTTTCAGTGCTACAAAATGCTCTTCTCTTTGACCTAGCAGCAAAGAGCTACTGAAGGCATTTAAGTCCAATAAACAACCTGTATTCTGTGCTATTCTTAGAAAAATCTCTTGTAATAAGGAAATTTCTCTTAATGCACAGAAAACCAGAAACATTATTTGGCAGACAGAAACAATTTTAAAATCATTCTTCTTCCTTTGCTTGTTATGTTAGTTCCTAGCTCCCTCTGAAATCCCATTTGAAAGCTCAGTCAATGGGAGCATCAGAAGAGACACAAGACCTTCAAGATAAAAAAACGCAGTAGTTTTTCAGCAGCAACCGAGGTGTTCTTCACCTATGCCATGTGTTAGGAAAGCACCTTCTTCCTGAAGTGGACAAACCTTCATGTTGCATATCATGGCCTTTGTTACGACTGCATTTACACTGAAAAGCCAACTGCTTCGTTTGTATGCTTAACTTTTATACAGTTCAGACCATGGTGAGAGAAGCGGGCACCCCTGCCGAGAGAACCGGCACCTGTGCAGCTTCTGTGTATGTGGAACATAAAGGGACAGTGGCTGGTTTTACACCACGTGTTACTATGCTGCTGCAGGTAGAAGCCAACTGCATTCAGCAGCTCCATCTTCCAGACGTGCTCTTTAGAGACCCCTGCACACTCACGCTGCAACAAATCAACTCTGCTACAAATATTGCTCTGCTGAAAGAGCAAGCTCTGCTGATGTAAGAGCTTTTGAACAGTGGTAAATGGATCCAAACTAGCATTTGTATTATATAAAATTAAGTTTAATGATTTTGTAGAGAAGAAACTGTAGGGGTGCAACAAAATTTCAAAGCAACAATTGCCTCTGTATCGCAAAACACATCTCAAAGGGTTATGGGTACACCAATTTGAACTTAAATTGATAACTAGATGAGTAGATCTGCACAATGCATGAAGACTAAGGCTATACTCTAATGCTCTTGTGATTCTTTAACTCCATAATCATGGCCCTTCAACTTATGGAGGTTGGTCAAAGCACATCTCCAGCACCAATCCAGGTACGGGTATATCCTGGTAATGTTCACCCATAATGAAACAGTCCATTCAAGGCTTTCAAAAAAGCTGCTTCTCACTATCATAAAGAAAAAGAAATAAAACTAATCTCAAAGCGAACATCCTATGTTTTACACATTAAATTGAACACTGGAACAACGAGGATAGTCATCTCTGTTTTCTAACAGGTGGCTTAATGGAAAATCTTACTTAAACGGATAACAATTTTCTATCCCACTAACTCATTTCTGCAGTAATTCAGAACCACTGTACATATTTAATATCAATTGTTAATAACCGTATCCCATTTAATGTCAACTGAAAAAATCACAGATTTCCTGCTTATGATAGCACTTAATGTCAGGTACTACATGCATGTCACACAGGTATCTTTTTTAAGCTTTCAATAAAATACATGGAGTCCATATACAGTTCATTCAAATTGTTTCCGTGGTCTATTTGAAATAATAGCTTCAAAGAACAGGACGGAGAAAAGCATTATATAGTGATAATGCCTCTGAAACCATTATGTATAGCCTGAGAACAAACAGGCCAGGCAATTAATAAACTTGGATAGCATAAAAAAGTAACCCTACAGCAATCTGGAATTCACTTCAGATTAAGGGGAAAACTTCCAATTTCCCTCAACCTTTTACAAAAATAAATAACCTGTAACTACACAAGTATTCTTACAACCACTGCAAAATCTGGGGAAATGTGAAAGATCTCATCCAAAGGGTATTTTTTAAGATTTTGTTGAATTTTATAAAGGCTAATGTGCGTTCTCATAATGTTCTCATAAGAACATCAGAACTGTATCAGGGTGTTTCATGCATGTGAGAAATGAAAACGACTGTATTTTGAAGCACTTCACACAGTCTCCCTCTAACTACCAATATGGACTACAGAATTTGTAGGTCTTGTAAGTGATATGCATAGAATTTAGGACATGGTTGTCCTGTTCATTACTAACACACAAGTCATTTCACTTCCTTCATAACTGAAGGTTTCTAATGTTAGAGAAAGTGGTCCAGGATTCAGCATAACCTTCCTAGAGTGTAACCTGCCATTCCAGAGCTGGGAATAACACAGTACGAGCCAGTCATTCCACAAAGCTCTTCAGTTGCCTAGAGATTCAGTCCAAGTTATTCCACTTGAGTAAACCTAAGTGCCAGATGCCTCATTTCCCCTAACTTCTAGTAAATATAATGCCTGTCAGAGGCTCAATGACTTCCTTAAAACTATACTGCTTTACCTTAAAGAGATTGTTCAAATTGCTACTTAAAGCCTGAAGACGGGCAATTACACTTGGACATCTCATTTTTAAGTATCCCCTATCAGAACTAAACATTGTTCAGCTATTCACGGCTTTGGTTTGTTTTCGTTATTGTTGCTTATAATTTGAACACACAGATTCCAAAATCTGTTTTGTATAGCAATATATTTTACATATAGTATCAATTTTGGAAGTAAGCATCACTCACTATAAATACAGAAGTCAGATTTTGCCTTTGAATTCAAGAGACCTAAACAGACTAGAGGTACAAAAGTTCTATTTAATCAATATATTTAGAGGATACGTACAATGAGAAACAACATTCAGTGAGACAGAGGACAGAGCTATCTGCAGGAAATGGGAGTTTAAATGGGAGCAAAGCCCAATAACCATCAAAAAAGGGAGCATAAACCTCTGATACTAAATTTGTTTTCTTTGTATCCATAGTAACATGGGATAAATCTGACCTAATCAAACATAACAGAAGTTCTGTCATGAACTTCTAGAAGCAGCTGATACCTGCTTGCTTGAAATTGTAGAACTGCAGAGGTTTTTAATATGATGAATCATTCAGAGATAATCAGAGAGAATTAAATGAACTCTGTGCTAGTTCCTTCATTAACAGCAAAATTTCATGCTATCACCCTGCATTCAAGATCCCATTCCCTCTTTAGATCTACACTGATGATACCACAATGGCATAAATGCTACAATAGCAGGACTAGCAGAATTTTTATAAACTGATTAGGCACTGTAAGGGAGGAATAATGATTTTTCCAGTTGCAACCTGTGCACCTTTCAGTGACTTGCCGTCACTGTAAAGCAGCAAAACATGGAATTCAAGTGAACATTTCAGTTGCCTCTTAGAGAAAGAGACTTCAAAACACTAACAGAGCATTTCATGGTGCCTTCCTCAAATATCAAAGAAAGAACATTGTTTGTGCTTACCAAAGTCATGCATCACACATTAAAGTTGTGCAAACAATCCATTTCAGATCAGCTAAAAAAAAGGAATGCAACCACATATAACACTATATAGCTGCTCATCTATGGTGGCCCTTGAATATATTCAATTCTTATCATAGCTTCAAGGTAAGAGGAAAATATTGTTGTCATTAAATTTTTTTACAGGAACCATGGCAGAGTAAAGAGAAGTCAAATTCCACTTTATTCCAGGACATACACTAGGTCACACTTCCAAATGTAAAATCACATGCAAACCGTCTAGCTTAATCCATCAAAACAAGTCACCAGAACCTGAACCTGTCTAGCTTTGTGTTCAGAAATTTGTGTTCAGATAGGGTTTAAAAATGTAAACTCCCATATGAGCTTCTGGTTCATACCAGGTAACAGTCTCAGTGCACAAATGCAGCTCTTTGCAGACCAAATTGAACAAAAACTTGCATTTCAGTTTCATATATATGCTTCAACTCCTACTGATGGTCTGACCCAGAGGACCAGATTTAAGAGAAAAGTCCCATGAAACTGCATAGAGTGGATACTGGATCGTCAGAACCAACTGCCATAATCTTCAGATCTGTTCCTACTCATGCGGAGAAGTACTACTTGACAGTAAAGAAACAATTGACATTTACAGACTCATGACATAAGCAATGCAGACAACTTCCCAGGCTATAAATAACTGCTCTAATAAACAGTGATAGGAACCCTGCCTATGTTAAACAAATCTTTGTATCTTAACATAATTTTTCTTCTGTCAGGTTTTCAAAAAATGTTAACATGAGGAAAAAAAAACCAACTGATACTAAAGTTAATTCTGAGCATTTCAAAGAACTTCAAACAAATCACAAATGCATTTCCTTGGCTTTGATTTGGAATTTAACCCAATTTCTTACAAACAAATCCTTTTTTGTCTTGAAATAAAACTAGTTTAAATCTTTAGGGTTTTCCTTTTCAAGACCTTCAAGATAATTTTAAACAGAAATTAACTGAGTGTTAATTTGGCCACAGCAGTGAAAGCAAAAATGCTTTGGGCCACTAGACCTGCCTCGCTGACCTGGAGGTCCTCTTCTGGATTTTCAGCTGAGCAGATTCAAAATAGCTATACTACCAGGAATGTTACAAATGTTATACAAGTCCATAAAACCATCTGTTCTTTCCAGTCCTACTTGAAATGAAAACTAGCTCTTCTAAAACCCTCAAAACAACCACCAGCAAAACAAATTTATTTTCAATAAAAATTAACTACTACATAAAAGGTCGCACTAAAATTTTTAGAATCTAAGCATCCTGACAGCAGGGAGAGAAAAATCTTTTCACTTTCAACAGTCAACTGAGAAAAGTATTAAACCCTTGTGAAACTGCACACTAAAAGCCTAGAACTGCTGAACTTTCATTCCTGCTGAACAGGAGAGGTCCCCACAGTGGTTTAAATGGAATTTGCCGTTGTTTTTAACACTATTTTAGAAGAATGGCCTGAATGGCATAGTATGTTCAGCCATACTTTTTTTTTTTTTTTTTTAAGGAATGCATAATGCCCCTCTTGTGTTAAATTGAATGTAGGGGCTTCTCAGATGATCATTTGGAACTCCATCTCCTAAAGCTTAAAGGGTAATGTACACTTCTAAATCCCTGTGTTGTGGATTTCTCCTTACAAAGCTAGCTTTATACCTCTCTAGGTAATCATTACAGTATATTCTGTATATATACAAAAAATGCCCTGTCTATTAAACTATAAAACTGTACTCTGCTCTTAGTGCTTTAACTGTCTCTCCCCCAAGAGAAATTTATTATTTTTTTTTCTCTCCTGAAAAAATTCTAGTCTACCAAGTTAATGAAGACAATGATACAGTTTTGGTAGGGTGAGCCTCCTCACCATGGAAAGTGAGAAATACAAAAAAGCACAAACGTTCTTTCTTTCATTCTTGTTAATCTTCCCCAAGCCTGGGTGGACATAAATATATGTAATTCTACTATCTCATCACCAAAAGATTCTGCAATAAAAGCAGCATCTAATTTCTCTTCATAAAAAAGAAATCTCATAGCATATGCAGCTTTTTGGTAACTGTCAAAGCTAACATATTCTGACTTGGTAAAACCTTTTTTTAAGTGCAACTGAAACAAACCTTTTAAGCTGATGCTAGTGCCCAAAAAACACTCAAAGTAATTTCCTACCTAAGTTTCATTAAAGCTCAGATGTGTTTTAATGCATTTCTGATTCCTCTTGGTGACAAAAATATTACAGGATTCCCATCAGTTGCAGTGAAAAGGACAATAATAATCACCTCCAACAGATGACCTTGTGAATAGAAGAGAAATTTTCTCTAGCATTCAAACACAATTTTTTCAAATCTTCCCTAAAGGCCATCTGCCACACTGGCTAATTTTGAGATTTCACTCTTTTTACTGCTATTGTGTACTCCTGGTACCATAAACGAAAAACGTCTCAGAAAACAAAAAGAATTACTAATCCTTCAAAATTATTCTTCTTGTCTTGGACCATGTGAAGTCTGAGAGACACTGTTGCTATTTTACTTTAGAAAGATTAGTTCTCCATTTTCTGTCTAGATAGTGGGGGGTGGGGGGTGGCAAGCTGTGTGTGCTTGCAAGAGAGCATAGTATATTGTCAACCTTTTCCTTTCCTCATTTCTAGCCTGATGTTAAAAATAACGGTTTGTTCTTTTGGTTATTTGGTTAAGGAGATGACACCATTAACCACAAAGGGAAGCATGAAACTTAGTTAACACTGGCCTTTTTTGCTCTCTTCTATTTCCAATGTAGTACAGAAATCATCTTTAAATCAGGAGACACAATCTGATCTAATGAATGACAAAGTTGCCAACCATCATCACGTGAGCTATTTCATTAATACACCCGTCCATCAAAAGACTGTTATTAAGTAAATGAAGCATTCTATTATTCTCCCACAAAACGGATGTGTACACTTTTCCCCTCTAGGCATACAATAACAGGACTTGCTGTAAAATCAGCACAGCTCATCAGCCCATCAAGTACCTACGCTTATCCGTGCCTACTAAAGACCTAGCCCTTTTTGACAGATAAATCATCACAAGCAGAAATCGGAGTTCTCTTTCCTCTTACTTCACAATGAAGTTTTGCAAAGAAAAAAAGTCACAACAAATTACTTTTTTTTTTTCCTTAACATTAGAAAATGACTTAATTGTGACTATGGTAGACCAGCTCTCACTTAGAATTTTTTTTGTTTACTTGCCTGTTTTTTTAACGACTTCTTGCCTGTGCTAAACAATGTATGTGGGTATCAATACATGACAGCTTTCATGGCAAGATTTAAGGTGATTCCCAACCTTGTGTGAAGAACAGAAAACAACAGCTCAGTGGATGGCAGTAGGGAATGAGAAAAAGACTGCATTATTACTTCAAGTCCTACGATGGAATAAGAGATTACACGGCTCTAACCCCAAGACATGAATGCGATGCTACCAACTTGTTTTCTGTATCACACAAGTTCAAAGCAGACACAACAGGGAATCAAGTCCAACGTACATGTTGATGTACAGCTGACATCCGGAATTGTTAAATGCTATTGTTTATGAGCAGCAAAGAACCATGAATAAGCCTGTCCACGTGATTCTCTCACAATACTTCCATATGAAAAACCAAAGCAGCCAACATTTCACAGAAAAAGGAAGGATAGTTATTTTCACTTATTTTAGCGTGAAACCAGATGAGCCGTGAACGATGTCTCCCTGTACGTGATCATTCTCAATTGCATTAATTAGTTATAAGTATGAAATTCTACTCCCATGCCTCCTGAGAAATATAGCACTATTTACAGTACAATTCAGGAACTACTTCACTTTACCAAGTGCCTAGTGAGAGACCAGCAACATTATGGAGCTCTGGAATATTATTCTATGTTTTACTTCCTCACATCAGCTTATACAAATGCAAGGACTCTAGCACCACAAAACACAGAGGGATGTTAATGATTCATAGAGCTCTGTGAAAAAGTGAAAGTCAGACACTTCTTTAACATTTCTCACCAATAAACATTTCTAATTCTGCAGCTTGAAGCAATTACCAAGAAACCTGCTCAAGAAACACTACGGTATCCACAAAGCTAGACTCATGTAACCTGTAAATGTGAGGCCCTTAAGACCCCTTTAAGATGCTGTTCCATAAATTAGACATATGGTACAATACAGTTATAATGAGATGTTCGGCAAACTAAAGGAGAAAACTTTTATTAACATTTCATCTTGACACTTTTACTGCGCACTACTGTAAGTATACATAAAAGCCTGAAAAGCATTCCAAAGGCTGCCTCACACAAAAGCCTCTTCCTGTACTAGGCAGCTACCTGGGCAGCAATTCCACGCAGAGAGATGAATAATTTCCTTGCCTTTCTAAACAAACGTCTTTGTGTTGATCGACTCTACCAGCACGGGATGTCCTTTCTGTTAACGTTATCATGCCAAGTCAAAAAATGATCAAGCTACAAAGCATTCTGTACAAATGGATGATACTGATCATAAAAATTGTAACTGCAAGATATAACCATTAAAAAAATATTATTTTTTTTTTGAGCAATGCATGCATGTCTAACTATGCATATTGAATTAACTGGTAAAAATAAAAGTAATGTCAATAACAGCCTACAAATTTCACATACCGTACCGGTCAAAGCTGTGGAAAAAGAAAGTGAGAACAAGTCTGTTCTGAAGAGCGATCACGTAAGCCTTCACTGTCTTATTTTAAGAAGCAGTAGTAATTAAGGAGTAATTACATCCTGGTTTCAATGTGACAAAGCACAGAAATGTCTAGCTGGTGCACCATAGGGCAGCTTGAGCCTGCTGCTGATCTGAGTTACATGGTCCCATGCTAAAATTCTGAGCTGTAATCATTCATACAGTTCTCCACTTAATCCCTTTTTAAAATCTACTTCAGTCTTATGTCTTTATGGATAAGTTTCTCACATTTTAAGAGGAAGAATGATAGACACCAGAAACACCAAAGCATTTTATCTGCAGAGTCATCAAATCTAGCTCAAACCCACAGTGAGTCAAAGCCCTTAGTATCTATTAGGTGATTACTAACTTATGTACAATGAGCCGAATCCTGCTCCTGCTGGGCAGATATCTACACCACCAAATAATCATTTTTCATTAATATCCACCCTTTGTACAGCATAATCAGCCCCATGAAAGATCAAATGAATAGGCAGGCTGGACTCGACTCTTTCATGTCAGTTGTTAATTCTCAGTACAGGGCTCAGTCATACCAATAAAGCAGTATAGGAAAAGACATAAGAGAACAAAATTAAGAGACAGTATTTGGTCTTTGTGATAAACAGGTTGATTTTTTTAATCTATACTTAGCACTTCCCAAAGGCCTCTGGATGGCTAAGTGGAGCTAAAAATACAACTGTAATTAAAATTTGCACAAATACCAAATCAATACCACTGATGTATGCTTGCTTGAAGCAGAACTCCCTTCTCATTATTTAATCTCTTTACTCAAATTTTCTCTGACATGCCATTGATCTTTTCATAAGGTGTTTTTTAAAGCAGATCTTAATATTGAACTTATTTCCATGAAAGAATAAGCCCCGTACTATTAGGGTGTATTTATATTTCCAGGCTCTGACAGCAAACGGGAGGTTTGTTACATTTTACTCAACAATAGAGCTAGCAATTGTAATACATTGTACTTTTAACCCTTTCCAGAGGCAAAGCAGTATGCATAGGAGAACACATGCCTGTCCTGAGTCTTCCTTTTCCTGTGTTTGTTTCACAGGAAAACTGTGTGTTTTTAAGTGCATGAATTTATTTAGAGAAGGAAACACTGGCATATGGTAGAAAAGGTGTTTGTGATGATCGTTTCTTAGAGATTTTAATGTCTCAGTCTCACAGTTAAACAGTAACATGAATTTAAGGCATCTTTCATGAGTGAAAAACCAATATCTGCACTTTGTCCACTAATAGGAAAATATTATTCAGCAATTCATTGCACATTGTCTCAATTCCCTATTGTGGCCTGAATCCATATTTTACAGTTTCTTAAATAATAAGTTCCTAAATAGAAGTTTGGCATCTGACATCATTAGAAGACACACTAGAAGCCTAATAACTAGCAAGATTTTTGTCTAACACCCACACAAGAGAAGGATCATGTTTTCAATTGGCCCAGCACTCCTTAAAATACAATAATGTAACTAATACTTCGATTATGATTTGATTATGATATTGGATAATGATGTGATTTATGCTCAGACTCCAAGACCAAAAGTTTAACAGTACGCTGGGCTACGTGCCAAGGCCACAACCAGCAGGTGGCTGGGACTGGTTTTTCCCCTCGAACCAGTGCGGTGGAGGCTGCACCTGAAAACAACACGCATTGTTGTGGGGGCACCAGTACAGAGGTAGATACAAACTGGAGAGTTCAGTCCACTCTGATGGTGGGTCACATGACCTGCAAGGAGAGGCTAAGGTACCTGGGTTTGTTCAGCCTGGAGAAGGAAAGGCCAAAGGGGGATCTATTTTCTGTTTCCCACTACTGAACAGAATACGGACAAGAAGCAGCCGGGTCCTTCTCAGATGGGCACAGGGAAAAGCAAAGAGCCACAGCACATGTTTCAATGAGAGAAACTCCTACTGGACACAAGAACAAAAAAAAATTCTTCAGAGGACTGGTTAGACAGGTTGTCCAAAGAGGCTGCAGAGTTTCCATCCCTGGAGAATTTCAACACAAGACTAGAAAAGGCCCTGAACAACCTGGTCTAACTTTAAAGTGAACCCTCCTTTGAGCCAGAAGCTAGGACTACAGCACCCCTGAAGTTCTCCTCACCTAAGCTATCCATCATTTTACATTCCCTGCTTTTGTTCTAGTAGTCTCTACTAAGAAGCTTGCCTGATAGGCTACACACAGTTTTTATTTGTGTATGACTTCTTGGTTTTGAAACACTATTTCCAGTCTCTATGCTAACACATACAGAATATTAGTATCTATATGGTACAGTATTCCAATAAACAGTGAGATGACAACGATGACAGCAAGGTAATAAACATCAGATGACTTGGACTTTAGAATTTGCTATATGTCTGCTGGAAGACGTGAGAGCTAATAAATGGTTTCTATTTATTATCTATATAAATTATGTTTCTATTTATTTTGTTGTGGAACTGTTCATACAGGGCAATGATTGATTTTTATTTCATGTTACTTTTTCCCTCAGTAGGCTTGGGGTAGGGATTCATGTTCAGCTGAACACAGTAATTAAGCAAGTAGTGCATGGGAAAAGATGGAACAGGCCGAACTGAAAACGTTTGGAGCTCAGCACTGCTCACAGGTAGAACTGCAATTCAATTGACTGCCTCTATCAACAGCTCTCTGGCACGATCACTGAAAAAAGAAAAAACAAAGCTGAAACGGGATTAAGAAAAAACTTCACAAGACCTCAGATCTGCAGACATGTTTCAATACTGACTCTAGGAATTAAAGGCGTAGCCTTGGCTTTCCCTGTCTTTTAGGGTTCTTACTTTCTACACAGACAAACTGGATGCACATGCAACATGCAGCTTCCCAATTCCCTACAGGTTATGAACATTTTGCACTTCCCAGTTAACTGTCACCTTACTGGTTAACAACTAGCACTGCTTCTCTCCCCACCTCAATCTGCTTACATGATTCTACAGAAGAAAAGATTTTGGTAATAACAACATATGTGAGACAAGTTCTCTGCTTGGGTTCTTCTTAAGTTTTGCTGGCTAAGCAGAATGGTCCATGAATTTTAGGTTTAAAAATCAAGGGAAACAGACAGACATCACTAACTCTGATTCGACAAATAAAGATCAAATATTCCTAGAGAAGATGTCTTTAGCTACTTGAGGGTAGAGAGAAAGCAGTAATGAGCCACATCATCCCAGTGGTTCTGAACCAGAAGGGTAGAAAAAAAAGCAAACATCTTTGTCCCTTAATTCCATTTCCATAAATTAAAGAAGATGCAACAAAATGAATTCCACAAAGTTCCAGAAACTGATCTAAGCTTCTTTATTTGCACTAAGTGAGGATAATTTGCACAGCATGTTCTATAGGTTGAGCATACCTATGTTTGCAGTGGTCTTAAAAGCAGGTGTAGTGATAATTGTAAAATCCTCAGTCCTCTCTATACTACCCTTCCCTTCAGAATTCAGCACCCTGCTCTTGAAAGTAATAAGATAAATGCACAGTTCAGCTGAAAAATAAAATATGGTCTCCTGCTGCTTCAGATCATCCTTTTAATTGCACCACTTTTTATTTTTCCAGCCTATTAGCCTGAACTCATCCACAAGCACAACAACCAGACTGAAGCAAGTTTAAATAAGGACAGTTTATTTTTCTTCCTTCTCATCACCACACTACTAGCACAATAGTTCCACTTGTTCTTTCTAAAACTGTAGTAACACAGCATCCTATTGCCCAGCTAGCATTGTTTGGTGAAACCCTCATTTGTGAGACGGAACACAAATACCACACTGTGAGAAAGTCTGGTTTTATAAAGTCCTGTGTTGATAATCGGAGAATTCTGATAAATACTACAGCCCGCAAACTCTATTACTCTTCTGGTAAATCATGAGAGCTCCCTTTGAGAAAAACAATATCATCTGTAAGTCAAATTGGGAAATGTGTAAGATAAATGACTTGCCTTATTACTAGAAAACTCCAAAATATGTTAAGTACATTTCAAACATACTGAATAATTCATAAACAATAACTCTGAGGAAAAAAAACCACCAACCAAACCCAAAAAGATATTATTCTCAACAAAGAATAATAGGAAACAGTTTATTGCTTTTATTTTACTAGTGATACAGAGCAACCTAATGAAAAAATATTCGGAATTGAATACCCCTGACAAAGCAAATAAATATATAAGGTGTGAAATTAAGTGAATTTACAATTAACCATTAGCTTATTTTCTTCTCCTTGTAATTTAAACATAATATGTGGTTAAAGGTCAGTAAGATTTTTTTTTTTATTATTTGATTTTTCTGATGATGACCATATATTATCTTTTTATCTTCTAAATCTAAAGACACAAAGGAGTATAAATAGCTCATCTAGTTAAGCTATCAAAGGAGCTAAATATGAAAGGAGATTGCGTGAGCAATATTTTTTGGAAAGAATTTACCAATAAGAGCAGAAATTTGCAGGCTACCTTTTCTGCTAGGGCACTAGTCAGGCTGTTGTATATCGCCTTTAACATGCTGTTTATCAATGATACCCTACATGGCACCTTTTACTACCGCTCAGCACAAATGCATTACAGCACTTCAGCCATCCACCTCCACCCTGAAGGGCAACGAAGCATTTGTATAGACACTGTCTGTCTCACCAAACCTCCAGTTTAAATACAGGGTAATAAGCAGGTCATTTCTGAAAGCTTTCCCACAGAATCCATCCCCTTCTTGTTATCCGGGAATACTGGTGAAATCTCACCGACAACCTACAGCTGAACATCAAGCCCAATGACTGAACTGGAAAATAGTAGCAGCCTCCACCCAAAAAACAGAACTGGGCATCAAAATTCTCCAACAATGGATAAAACATGCCCAGGACACTTTAAAGTGCACACTGTGTGCAGTTTCTATAGAAAGGAAGAGCGAACAACATTTCGAGAGATGAAGAAAGATGCAGGAAATCAAACAGCAGAAGGAAGACCCAAAGTGGAGCATTAAAGAGCTGGATGCAGGCAAGAGGCTTGGCACTGCGACCAAAACCTACCTTTTGCTGTCAGTTTTCTACTCTGCTCCAAAACAATCCTTCTTGCATCCATCTTGCCTTTCCCAGCAAAAATAACACAGGACACCCAAGTTGCTGATTAGCTACTTAAATCCAGAAAACCAATAATAGTTTGTTCTATTTAATTCACTTCTCCCAAGCACAGGAATGTTCCTCACGCTGATGTCTCCCATCTCCTCCACTTCTTGGCCACTAGATCAAATCAGCCTAAAACAGCTATGGAAAAGGACATTTTTGCTATCAAACAACTGGAAGAGAACAGAAATACTTTCCCAGTTTCAGAGCTGAGACTTTACACAAACTGGGTATACAGCAGTACCTTCTATGAAAGTTTCATTAAAGCTCCACATACACATTCCAGCTCTAATCACAACTTAAAATCACTAAAGACTGCATCTCAAAGAAAACAGAGCACCTGAGGAAGTGTCTGAGCACCCTTTGAGCCATGCAATATTCATGATGCCAGAGCATAAAAAGTACCTTCAGTGAGAAAGTGCTCAGTCCTTGAAAGAGCAGGTAAATGAAACCTTTTAAGCCTCTTGTAGCTCAAACAGCATTTTTTTCTTACATACAAACTGAAATGAAGTAATAAGAAAACATAAATAAATCTCAAACCCCAACATATAAAACTTTGAGAGAGTCTATGGAGTCAGTTTCTGTGAAGCAATGTTAGCGAGATCCAACAAATACTTTAATACAGCTAATTTCTGGTTAGGTTATTTATTTAGGAAAGGACAGAGACTGCAGTTCAGGTTTTCATTGTGTTCTGGTTTTAGCTGGGATAGAGTTAATTTTCTTCTCAGTAGCTGGTGCAGTGCTGCATTTTGGATTTAGTATGAGAATAATGTTGATAGCACATTGATATTTTAGTGGTTGCTAAGTAGTGCTTACTCTAAATCAGGGACTTTTCAAGTTTCCCACGCTCTGCCAGTGAGCAGATGCAGAAGAAGCCGGGAGGAGCAGAGCCAGGACAGGTGACCTGAGCCAGCCAAAGGGATGTTCCGTACCATAGAACATCACACTCAATGTATGAACTGGAGGGAGTCGGCTGGGAGCCACTGATCGCTGCTCGGGGACTGGCTGGGCATCGGCCAGCAGGTGGTGAGCAGTTCCATTGTGCATCACTTGTTTTTTTTACCTTGGGTTTTATTAATCTCTCTCCCTCTCCTGTTCTTTACAAGTGTTATTGTTGTTATTATTATTTACTTTGTTGAAATAATTAAATTGCTTTTATCTCAATCCACAGGTTTCACCTTTTTTCAATTTTCTTCCCCATCCCAGCGGGTGGGGGGCAGAGGGAATTTGCAAGTGAGTGGATGTCTGGCACTTAGTTGCTGACCGGAGTTAAACCACAACGCAGTGTCTTAAGATGAGTTTCCCAGTCCTTACATCAAACTATTTTCAAATAAATGTAAATTCTCATCTATGAACAAAAATGTCTCATTTACAGGCAAAAACATTTAATGTCTTTACATGTTGGAATATACTGTGCATAAAAATAAAAATATTCATTGAGGATGAAAACTGCGTAATACCTCCCTTAAAGAACTTGACTAGAATGTAAAGAAAAATGTTATTTTACAATTAAAATACAGGTAATTCTTCATTTGTGCTGTTTGTTATACCAGTGTATAGGCACAGACAAAGAAAACTGGACAAGACACTAAATTATAATGGGGGGAGGGGAGCGGGGAGGAAAACATTATTCTTATATTACACCCTAATGAACTGTACAGACAGATATCCCCACAACTTCAAAAGCAAAAATATTTCCCCAGCCAGAAAATTAATTATTGCAAGAAACAACAGTACCAGTTGATTCATTAAACATTGCTGTGCGGAGCTGAGGATAAAGCGTTTATTAAACTGAAATTTATCCACAACAGATGACTACAGTAAAAATAAGTCATACAGATGCCTTTAGCAACATACTGAAGCTGTTAAGTCATACAAATTAAACTGCTGATCTTAAGAAGCAAAACAAGCTTTCCAACATATGTGTATTTGATTTTAAGCAACATTACTTTACTTTTTGCTCTTACAAACACATATAATGCAAGTCATTAGATGCTACTGGAAGCAGTCATTTTCATGGAAACTCAAACGTTGAGAATTCATTCAATATTGGGAATATACAGTTATGTCAAGCAACAGCAAATTTCCGTTTTTTTAGCCAACTTTCCTGCTACAACCTTCTTTATCATAAAAATGTTAGCAATTATTGAGTGGAAAGTAACTATCAAGAAATATACTGAATAGGAGAGGAAGACCGGGTGCGAATGTGTGCATGTGTCTGTGTATCTATATATACATTTTTCTGTATATATCACAGGATAACAGAACGGTTGGGGTTGGAAGGGCCCTCTGGAGATCATCTCGTGCAACCCCCTGCTAGAGCAGGTTCACCCACAGCAGTTGCACAACATCGCATCCAGGTGGGTTTTGAATGTCTCCAGAGCAGGAGACCCCCCAGCCTCTCTGGGCAGCCTGTGCCAGGGCTCCGTCACCCTCAAGGTAAAGAAGTTCTTCCTCATATTCAGAAGGAACCGCCTGTGTTGCAGTTTGTGGCTGTTGCCCCTTGTGCTGTCACCAGGCACTGCTGAAAAGAGCGTATTTATATGTGTGTGCACAAACATCCATGTATGTGTGTATGAAAAACACTAATCAAATCTAAAAAATCCAGGATTTGGAGCAATCAAAACTATACAAAAATCACAGTCTCTTTGCTACCTTCTTCATATCCTTTATCCCCAACACTTAAAAAACTGCATAGATTTTCCTTTGCCTCAATTACTCAGCAAACCTTGATACAAATCCTGTTTTGCACCATGAAAATTCCCTTTGCCAGCCTTAGGTGAGGACTGCTCCAGCTAGCTCCTCAGGTGAGGCATAGCAGCCTAGCTCCACAGAGCTCCACGGACACAGGCTAATGCTTTAGTTTGACCTTGACACAGTCATGGTATAAAATACACACTGTACTGTATGCTGCTGCATAGGAAATATAACCTACCATCATCATTTAAGGAGAAATTTGAATCTCTAAAAATGTCAGTCAAAAGTATGCAACATCAACAAAGCTGATGAACGGCAGCATACAAAGTCTTCCTTCCCACCACACCTCCAAGATGCTGCCATTTCCATTTATCCTAAAATTCATCTGCTGTTTGCCATTTTTTGTATCTTCGTTAGAGTTAAAATTGCTTAATTCAAATTGGTTAAGAAAATGAAGTGAAAAAAGGCAAGAGACCTACTCTTTGTCTTTCCATCAGACCAAAAAGTGAAGTTTTCCGAGATCTTGGAGTAAGGCCAGATCATATTAGCCCGCTTATACTAAAACATCCGACGCTAAAATGCTGCACGTCTCATGAAGCCAGCAGTCTACAAGTGACACTTCTGCCAAGGACAAGCATATGTGGTTCATTATTATTAAAGGAGCGTAAGCCTCAGCAATGTGTCTCAAGGGAAACTTTGGACAAATTTTGTATTTCAGATTTGCTCATTTCTGCTGTGTTATTTTTACCAAACACTCAAGCACTTCTGCTCCTCTCAGTCAGACCAGGAAGACATTTCGCTGCACTACTGACATAATCGTTTATCTATGCCAAACACCACAGTATGACAATAGTTTGTGACAGGGACTTAAAGGCATATGCAGAATCACCTCCACAAGTGCCCAGGAATATTAAAGATCCTATCTGACTGGCAGCTTCTCATCAAGGGACCGGTGTAGATGAGGAATCAGAACCTAATCCCCATTGTGTGTCGTAGGATATTGCCACTTTTAACGCTCCATGTCTGTCTTGTGAAACTGATTCAGAGAGTAATTACAACTCAGATAAGCCTTTTCAGAATACGTGCAATTAATTCTCCTGTAAAAAAGGGGGAATGAAGCCTGACACTTTAATAATGTTTAAGTACACCTAATCTATTTCTTTTCTGCTCCTAATGTTTCCTAAATATGAGGAAGAAAAAGGATTTGAAAGTACTTACAACTACCTGGTTTTATCATCCATGGGTTTGTAAGATCCCATCACAAAACAGCCAACATGAAAAGATCCCATCACAAAACAGCCAACATGAAATACTACTACAAACAAGCAGAATGTAGAGCAAGTGGGTAATCAGTGTAAAGATTAATCTAGATTTTTTTTCTTGCTTTTTTTTTTTAATATAAAAACTATTATTCTTTTCAAATGGGAATTACCTGATTACTTTAAATTTCATGGACAACTTTTTAAAAAATTTGAAAATAGACTGGACTAATCAAAATTTCTTTTTTTTTCCTAACAATTCAAAAAGTTATATGCACCATGAGTTCATTAATTTATTTTTCTAAATCTCACTCTTGGCCTGTCAAAACAAAAAAAAAGTTGTGATTTTTGGACTGTACAATTTGAGGCATCTATATTGGCATATCTGCATTTTGAGGTGATTTTTACACTTAACCCAAGTGTCTTTCACAAACAGTTCATCAACATTATTCAAGTGCATCTCAGGTTTTATGTTACACTTCAAAGCTGCATAACAAGTACTCATCTTCATGATGCTTCAAAACTGCAGCAACTGACTAATTGCCCATTATTGAAATCAACCTACAGAAAAGAGCTAAACTTGCCATCATTCTGCCATCAGGACATACCCTATATTTAGGGAACAAAAAAACCACCACTCCGCCGGGGGGGGGGGGGGGGGGGGGGGGGGGGGGGGGGGGGGGGGGGGGGGGGGGGGGGGGGGGGGGGGGGGGGGG
>JAVJGJ010000001.1:74791669-74802258 GCA_035590215.1 Microhierax caerulescens
ATACCCTATATTTAGGGAACAAAAAAACCACCACTACCCCAACCCCACCCCCCACCCCCAAAAAAAAAAAAAAAAAAAAATCCCCTAAACCAATAAAACCACCAATACACAACACAACACACCTCCCTCACCTCTGATCATTTAACACAAATTTTGGACAAGGAGGCAGAACTTGTTTACAATTTGGAAAGAGGAAAAAAAATTAAAATTAAAAAAAAAGCAGTTATATTTTTTTGAGCTGATTCCAGAGTATCTAGTCCTAAAGCATGAATTTCTACAGCTTGAGGTAAAGCTTGCTTAGCTAGCACCGTACCTAGCTATTCCAGAAATACAGTTTAACGTTTCATAAAGACCCACCTGCCCAGCAGAAAAACAGCTCCAGCAGCTGGGCTATAAGTGGGATTCATTTCCTGATCTAGCTTTGCCTACAGTTCCACTCAGAAACCACCCAAAGCACCTCACTACGTTTTATTTCAATGGGACAAACACATGACTCGAGTTACACAAGGAAATCAAGGATAATTATTTTTAATGTTTTTTTTTTTTTTTCAGCATGAATGCTGCTGTACCAATGACAGCAGCGGAATAAACGTTACTGTAAACAGCACTCGGGTTATTTTTGCCACCATACCATGAAAAGATTTTCTGCCTAAAGTCGTTCTAAGGGCTCACATTGCAGTGGGAAAAGATTGATTTGGAAAATGTGTACAAAGATGCAGTGGCAGGTAGAGCTGGGTAGGAGACAGCTGTTTCAAACATTTTCCTGTGGTCAATGAAAAATGATACTTCATTTATTTTTTATTTTGTTGGGGGGGGGGCGGGGAGAGAGAACAAGAAAAATGAAAACAAGTAAATTACTCCTACTACCAAATCCTGCTGAATGTATTCACTTTGTTTCTCTGATTTTCTGGATAAGAGGATATTATTATGAACAAGTACAGCTTTGAGACAAAGTGATGCTCTGAACCCAAATTTTAAGTTCCTTCTCAGGTTCACCATGACCAAGGAGCTTTAGAGCAGTTTTGGGCACCTGACATCTTGGAAATCAGTCTCCAGTTTCTGAACAAGGTATTTTTCAGGAAATAATGAGAGCATAGAGAAATTAACTCCACTGCTCTGTCTGCTTATATTTATTCTTCCAAAGACAGACATGCACACTTCTGGTGACCAAGG
This sequence comes from Microhierax caerulescens, assembly GCA_035590215.1. Taxonomy (NCBI): domain Eukaryota; kingdom Metazoa; phylum Chordata; class Aves; order Falconiformes; family Falconidae; genus Microhierax; species Microhierax caerulescens. The sequence goes on from JAVJGJ010000001.1 coordinate 74,792,843, forward strand.
GAGTTAATCCAAAATTATCACTAAAAAGAGATCAAACAAAAAAAAAAAATGGTGAGGAACTTTTTTCCTATTGTTCTTTGTTTTCTCAGAAGTAGGTGAGGGCTCCTTGCATTTTATCTTTTATACCTGCATCATGTGGCTGAACATCTCAACTGCTATTCTCATTCCTCAAAGATTTACCCTTTTCTTCCTTCAAGTTCTAGATAACTATTAGGTAAGAGAAGAGTTGCAGGTGCCCTGAAGTTCATTAGCTTACAGCAAGTCAGCTCACACTCTACTGACATTTTCCACCCTCAGCTCTGCTCATGTTCTCCTTCATCATGCACTGAAATGTGGTAGAAACACTTTCAAAACATATTTGAAAATTAAAAATAAAACCAAAATAAATCAAAGGGAAGAGGGGAAGACTACTAGAAAAGTCTAGGGAAAAAAAATAGAAAAAAGAAACAAAAGTTCACTAAGAGCCAAAATGCACTTGAATTTCACTTTAGGTTTCTGCAGAAAAACTAATTAACCAAAAGTTTTAAGTCTACATGCAAGCATCCAACTTAAAAAAAAAAATATCTGTGCTTTCAAGAAGTGTAAAACTGACTCCCACTCAAACTGATTTTTATGTTAAAATTCTATCTCTGAAGTAACATCACGATGCCATGATTTCAAGACAGGCAGCTTGTATTTACAGCTGCTGTATTTCCATATTTAGAATGACAATGGAGCACGGGTTGCCCTAAGATAAAAGAATAAAAATGGTAGTTATCCATCAAGAGCTAGGTCCGTAATGTATTGGTAGCTAAATGAAAAGGTGTAGAGTTTCATTAGCCAAAAATTACTGTTCTACTTAGCTTCTGTAAACATTCACTTTCCTAATATTTACAGCCTTACCAACACATAAACAACTGCAGGATTTGCAAAGTATTAAAGCATGTTTTGCAACAAGTTTTAGACAATTTTATATAAATGAAGAAGACATTTTTATCATCATTGTTGAGCAATCATTTCAAATTTACTTCCTTTTTACCAGCTCTAAAAAGAGAGTTTACTTTCTCTGAATAATCCACTGCACGGAGCTCCTTAAAACGGCTCAAGCGACGAGGACCAAACCACACGAAGCTCCCACTGGGAGGGCACAGAAGCACAAAAAGGCACAGAAGCACAAAAAGGAGACTGTGAGAACCACCAGCACCTGGAGTGGCTTTCTGAACCTGCCAGATGGTGGGCAAAGCTGCAGCAGGAGCTTAGCCTGAGGGCCTGGGGCCCTGCAAAAAGTCCCAGGGTAAATCAGAGGGGGAAATCTGGCTATATCTTTTGGTGGGCCTCAGTATTTAGTAAAGCCACGGTGGCAGGGCACAGAGCACCTCCATGAAGAGGACGCTGGATGTGCAGCGTAAGGGGGGTGGTCAGAGGGACTGGAGCCCCACTGCTCTTCAGAGGGCTTTAAGTTGCATCCTCAGCCTTATACAGGTTAATTACAGGCCTCAGGGAAACAACAGGGGCTCGCTGTAAGTATACTGAGGCTTTTTAGATGCTTAAGATCTAAACCGTGGTTGGAAACAGCTGCTCCGTAGCTGCCTGACTTCAGAGAAGCCTAAGCTGAGTGGGTGTTTGCCCTAGAATCAGAAAGGTTTGGGTTGGAAGAGACCTCTAAAGATCACCTAGTCCACCCCTCTTGCAATGAGCAGGGACATCTTCAGTTAGATCAGATTGCTCAAAGTCCTGTCCAACCTCACCTTGAAAGTTTCTCGGGATTGGACATCTACAAACTCTCTGGGCAACCCAAGAAGCCTTAGCTAAGTCTTTCTCTGTCCACTAGAGCTTCAGGTGTACTTCCCCGCTGCACCAGCCAGCCTCCCAGGAGCCAGACACCTTTCCAAGAGCCCACGCTCAGTTCTTCCCAGAGCCAGAAGTCCCTTGCCCTCCCAAAGCACTGCTCTGGGCAGGTGAGCACCTCTCCCCCCACTGTATGACCTTTTTTAAACTTCATATGTAGCATTTGGATGCCATCTGACAAGGAAGAAAATTAACCAGCTAGCACAGCATAGCTGGATCATGCTATGTAGTAAGGAAGTAGGTGGCAAGCAACTAATTCCTAGATTAGGTCCTGAAAAGAACTATTTGGTAGAGTTACCAACAAGGAATAAAGATGATACAGAGACATTTCCAGTCCCACATGCCATTGCTATAGAAAAGCAATCTTCAGCCCTACAAGATCATCTCCTAGGACTACCAGGGTATGGCCACTGCTGTCTAATTCTAGGCTATAAAAAGAAAGTGAATAGGAATAACTTCTTATTCCCAATAATTTTTAATTCTTATAATACTTTATTTTTAGTGATTTTTTTTTTAACATGCTCTCATAATCTTGGGGTATTCTTTTGCGATTTTTTTCTCATTCACAGCATCAAGGAACCACTTAAAAAAAAATAAAATAAAAATCAAGCCCCAGCTGGATTTCTGGTGTCCTTCAATAAATACACTTTAGTTTAGTGATGCCATGGATACTTAATACAGTACCTTTGTTTCCAGGAAGACTGTCAAAACATTCAGTTCTGGTGAGCTCTTTTACTCGTGTTACTCTAAATCTAGCTGCTCTAGAAATCCTGGCAGCTCTTACACCACAAACATAAACAAACAAACCTCTTAATTTCTTATAGATAAGTAACATTGCAGGAGAATACACAGTACAGATTAAAAAATATACAGATGGCCAAAGCTGGCATATTGACTCTGTACTTAGACACCTCATGCACAAAAATCCTGTTTCCAATCCCATGGGCACCCACTACCCTTTTTTTTCTAGGTTTCATAACCTTAAGTCTAGCTTCTGTCATGTTCATCTCCCAGTCTGGTTTTATTTAGTTCAACAGGAGAAAATGAGATATACTGAGGCCTTTCAAAACTCAGTTTCATATGAATAAATGTGGTCTCAAGACTCCCACTTATAGACTCTTTCACAAGTCCTAGAGTATCAAAACTGAAGTCAGTAAATCATGGATTAAATCTATGATACTTACTTTCAATTACATGGAAATCCTTATTTTGTGATGCTAGGAAGAGGTACTTTTCTGTCTATTATGAGGTACATGAACTAAATTCCCTATGGGAAATTTTTTTCTGCAACTGGCATATACATATGAACTTTGACAACAGTTAACAGCAAATAAGCTACATCTCACTGTATCAATAGAAGATAATTTTATGCTGACAAAAGTGTTGACCAGTTAAACAGTATATATGCACACATAAAATTAACGTTCCACAAATCTGCACAAAAAATTGCAACAGAGGACAGGAGTGCAAACACGTGAGAGCAGCGACTCTGCAGACAGCCGGGTCAGTGAGGAAGGAAGGTCAGGAGGTGCTCCAGGCACCAGAGCAGAGGCTCCCCTGCAGCCCATGGTGAGGAGCATGCTGAGGCAGGCTGTCCTTCTGCGTGGAGATAGCCACCTGCAGCCTGTGAAGGATCCCAACACTGGAGCAGGTGGATACCTGAAGAAGGCTGTGACCCATGGGAAGCCCGCGCTGAAGCAGGTTTGCTGGCAGAACTTGTGGCACTGTGGGGGACCCACGCCGGAGCAGCCTGCTCCCAAAGGATTGCACCCTGTGGCAGGGACCTACGCTGGAGCAGTTCATGAAGAACTGCAGCCCAAGGACTCATGTTGGACAAGTTCATGGAGAGCTGTCTCCCGTGGGAGGGACCCCATGCTGGAGTAGGGGAAGAGTGTGAAGAGGAAGGAGCAGCAGAGACAACTGTGATGAACTGACCATAACCCCCATTCTCCATCCTCCTGTGCCGCTTGGGGGAAAGAGGTTGAGAAATTGGGAGTGAAGTTGAGCCTGGGAAGAAGTGAGGGGTGGGGGTCAGGTGTTTTTTAAGTTTTGGGTTTAGTTCTCATTGTCCTACTCTGATCTGAATGGTAATACATTAAACTAAATTCCCCAAGTCAAGTCAGTTTTGCCCATGACAGTAATTGCTGAGTGATCTTTCCCTGCCCTCATCTCAACCCATGAGCCTCTTGTAATATTTTTTGTCACCTGTCAGGTTGAGGAGGGGGGTGATAGAGAGGCCTTGGTGGGCACCTGGTGTCCAGCCAAGGTCAACCCACCACTAAGACACAGACATTTTCATCATGTACCATCAAAAATGGAATTCATGTACCATCAAAAATGGAATTTTAAAATTATACTAGTACAGCCTTAATAGGACAGCAAAAATTTCATGTATTTAGGGTTTTTAATTGCTATGTCACACACTTTATGTCACTCAGTCACTTGTGAGTATTCTGTTTATCCTTAAAACAGTAGTACTAAAGCATTAGTAGCTCATGCTAAGGACAGCGAGTCTAAGAATATTGATTATTTTCATTAAAGACATCTACTAAGGAGAAAAAAAGTATTTCATTTTCTACTGAACAATCTTTTGCATGTGAAAAGCAGCTCACAGGAGAAGCATTCACCATTCGTGAGGACACGTGCATGACCCTTCAATATTTCTGGCATACGCATACAGTGCTGTGCTACTTCTCTGCCGCTGATACTGCAAGACAACTGTCAACACAATCTTTTCAAAGAAACTAGAGGTGCATCTAGGTAGTAGCCCCTTCAAAGGCTGACAGGTCCTGAGAAACGTACAGTAGGTGTTATCAGTGTTCATCTGAATGTTTAACATAGCCTTTGGCTAGCTATGCTGTAGCGGGTGTGAAATTGTATTCCTTCAGTTTCTGGTCTGGAGTGACATTATCAGGTAAATGAACTTAAAAAAAAAACGATTGCTTCTCCAGCTTACCAGCTCCTCACGAAGTTGCGCTATGAGTTCATCTCTTTCTTTCAGCTGTAGCTTCAGCACTGAGCATTCATCTTTTATTCCATCCTACAAAAGCATCAAAAGAGATGTTATAAGCAGCTTAACAGTTTTACTTTTCTATTGACAAGAAAAGGCTGTTTCACATAGCATGAGATAATTACATTCAAGTAATGAAACTCAATTCTCCTTTGTCATGTGTGGTATTTTCAATAAAATATTCTATGTTGGTGCATAAACAAATCCAAAGACATTACATAGAAATGTGAATAGCTGTCTGCACAGAAGCCCATTTTATTTTTTTCTGAATCTTTTAAGCCTTTTTACTGAAGATCCTATCAGGTCACTCCTTTTCAGTTAAGAAACAGCTCTGAAATGTTATAATTTTACTCATACAAAACAACATTAGAGAAATATCAGTTTAGAAGCATTATTGTGGAGCTCTCGATCTTGGAGAGGATTAAAAAAAAAAACCAAAAAAACGCACAACAGACATTCACAGGGAAAGCAGAGCACCCTTCCCTTGTGTACATCTCTTGTACTACATCAGAGAAAACAGCAGCAGTTCTTATTTTAACTGGGTGGAGAAAGAACATAGTTAACACTCCATTTGACTTGCAGGAAAATTAACCTAATAGCTAAGACTGTAGCCATAGCCAGGTCCATGAGACAGTCTGCAAGGTGTTCACCAGCAATTTTGTGGGTTCACGTAAATGTAAACACTTTATTTGGAGAAGAAATGTCAAATATTTACAACTACAATAAAAAGAGACACCCTGTTTCTGGCTGACAGATAATGAACCTGTTTACACACTACTTCAGTACTATACACAGATTTCCTGAAAGATTCAAATCTTGTGCGAGTTCTGGCACTTTTCTATCTCCTTTAAGGAAAAACTCACAGGAATTTTTCACTGCTATAGGGCATAGCAGCATTTCACTCTTACTAACAGATTGCTGTTTGGGAATATTAACTGAAAATAAAATACTAGCACATCCCAGAATACAGTTCTCACCAGGGAATATGTTATTAGTGCATATTTAACATTTTTGTTAACAGAAATATCTGCTTATGAAAAATATACTTTAAACCATAAAGTATTGAGAACTTTGCTGCTATTTTATCAAATTGAGGTATTCATTTAAAAAAAAAGTTTTAAAAATTATGTGGTATTAGCTATTTTACCTCAGTTTCTAGTCACATTATTCTGAGTTCTTTTTGTCAGCGTGGTTTAACATTCTTGTTATCTCCTGATTTTCCCCTTTTTAACTTAAAAAAGGTTAGCAGAAAACACAGTGGAAGAGGGAAAACAACAAGGTCCAACGGCCCAGACTATGGCAAAAATAGCTTTTGAGAAAGCACGCGCAGCGTGCAGGCCTGTGTGTGGTAGCTACAGTAGGAACGACTGTTGAGATGAGCTCTGGAATGAGGCAATGCAGACACAGGCCTCCCTTGGGCTAGTGAGAGCTCGAACAACGGTTTTGCCTGGCAGGGCTTTCAAAGACTCAAAAGTCACAGCACATCTCTCCTGGCAAAAAGCAGCCACGCACCCGGCTGGATCTTCCTCATGCACATGACGGACTGACCCGTCTTACCCAGTTCTCGAGGCACTTAACTTCTATATTCCACGCAACACTTTTCTCATACCATATCAGCCATACCTGTTGTTACAGTTCGGAGAAAAATACCTAGGGTGAAGGTATTTTTTTTCCTTGTCTTGCCATACATCAGTGGAAGTCTGATTAACACTTGCCAGTTGGACATGGTTCTTGTAAATCAATACCCTGCATTATCAGCTCCCACGCAGACCACTGCAGCTCTGCAAAAGTGCATCCTGCACTCCATGGGGGACCACTGTGCTGAGACTATGAGAGTTGGGGCCATGCACTTCATGCATTTGCTGTCATCAGAGAAAACAATGCCTATTTTTTCCATGCCTTACTTGGCTTCATACTGAAAATGATTTAAGCTAGCAGTTAGGTACACTAAATGTAGGTGCTACAATCATTGCCACCAAATGGAAGCCTTCATCCTCACCCAAGCATCTCAGCAAAGCTGGCCTTAGACAGGATTTCTCTCGAAACTTGCTGTACAGGCATATCAATGTGTATGCAGGGGTTACCCAGAATTGTCTGGTAAAAGGGAAATGTTAGCAATTCCTAAATTTTTGAGTTTCGTTTAGTAAAAGAAGGAATAATGAACATAGTCTATATCCCATCCACTCTATACCACACTGGATTTGCAAGCAGCATAGAGCCCTTTTTCTTGTTGAGCACAGTGTAGAATTAGGATTTTAAAATCCCATTTTGTTGCATAGTGTCTGCACAGGCATCATTTGTTCTGCAAATGGAAGACAAAAGGGAAAAGAAAAACGGTGCTTGGTGCTTCTGTTTCTATTATGTTTTGAGGATGTTTCTGCCACAATAGCAACTGAGAACGTGAATAGAACAAAGAAAATAACACAGGGGAAAAAAAAAAAAAAGAAAAGAAAACTCACTGACTGCAGAAAGGTTTGTGTAATTTCAATATCCCATACAACTGTCTGAATGTAGTACCAATAGAATGAAGTGTTATGGAGCCAGCTATCTATTGCCAAAGCAGTGAATATAGTTCTTCCAGAAAGTAACTATTGAAAGCTAGGGAAGGAGAGAAGGCTCCAAAAATCACATTCTTGTGCAAGAGCCAAAACATTTCAGCAAAGGCTTGTGTGTAAGATACCAAAGTTGCATGCTATGGAAAGGTGGGGGGCAGGAAAAACTGGTGGAATGCTGTGTTTACTTAATAGTCTGTGGGCAAACAGCAATGCCTATTAGATAGCATCAATTCAGGAACAGTTCACATTCATTCCTCAGAAGACCTGAAATGTTTCATTATCTCCTGTGTGAAACTGTGGTACAGCGCAAGGCTGATACGGAAAGATCAAGAAATTTATTGAGACAAGCTTCTCAAAGTGAATGAGGAATAGGAGACAGTCCACTGGGGATTTGTATTTTAAGAAAAAACCCACAATAAAGCCACAATCTACCCAAAAGCCACAGTTCTATTCTAAAGAATTGCCACAACAGACATCAAAAAGAAAGGGCCTTGAAAAGGATGGCCTACTTCTAGCAGGGCAGGTAAACAGTGCATTCCAAGTCTACACTAATTACAAAGCTGGAAGAAACATTTTTCCCCATAAAGTAGGGCTTTTAAAATACACTTGAATACTCGGGGGACTGCATGATTCAGGGTCTTCACTATCTGCACATTCCAGCAGATGCTTGACCCATGTATTTCTATGTTCGGACAAATAAGCTTATTTATAATGCTGGGTATGATCACATATGCAAATTATGCCTCATGTTTTTGCAGCCCTTACAATATTTATAGAGTGTAAGAGAAAAATGGATTGGCACATAAGTATATTTGAATTCACGTGTCAACTGGAATAAATTAAATGACCAGAGATTTAAGTCTGCTAGGTACCATTTACCATTTCTATTTGCTAAGCCAAGATCCTTGGACACTCTGGTTCCTTATCTTTCTGCAAAATGAGTTTATACTGGCATACTTTATCAAAGCTATCAGTCCAATGAGAACATGGATTTTATGAAAATATTAGTCCAAATAATTCAATCATATGCTCTATGCATGTTTTCACGAGCTACCTGTATACACTGTAGCTTTGATGACATTTTGTTGAGTTTAATAAATTATATGTTCTACGTATTACACACATCATATACGTATTTCATAGCATAATGATATTCTCATTTTTACTAACATTGTTTGTGACTTCATTATGAAAAAAAAAAAGGTAATAATTCTGCTCTCCATTGCAGTAAACATATTCATAACAGGCTTGTACAAGACACTTAAAATACTCAAAAAAAAAGATTAGTCACTTAACAGGCTATTCTTACAAAGAACTATTAGACACAGCAAAATCTGTAAATAAAATGGTGCTTCTTCGAACTATTTTATTAAATAGAGGTAATCAAAAAGGTTTGTCTATTAAACTCTAGGTGTACTTCATAAAAATGCAAAAGCAGCTGCATGCAAAACATCCATCATATTTTCTGCATTCATATTCTCTGACATTGTAAGAAAAGTTATTAAGGATTCAGTTGTATTTTCATTATCAATCTGCTGTTATTGTACATGTTTATGGTTAGAATATTTTTCAAATTATCACCCTTTTACTTATTTTCATTTGTAGGCTGTCATGGTTTAACCCCAGCCAGCAGCCAAGCACCGTGCAGCCGCTCGCTCACTCTCCCCTCACCCAGAGGGATGCGGAGGAGAATCAGAAAGGAATGTAGAACTCTAGGGTTAAGATAATGGCAGGTTAATTAGTAGAGCAAAGGTGTACACACAAGCAAAGCAAAACAAGGAATTCATTCACTACTTTCCACCGGCAGGTGGGTGTTCAGCCATCCCAGGAAGGCAGGGCTCCATCACAGGTAACCGTTACTCGGGAAGACAAACACCATAATGCTGGATGTCCTGCCCCACCCCCCCACCCCCTTCCATCCCCCAGTTTATATACTCAGCATGACACCATATGGTATGGAATACCTCTGTGGCCAGTCTGGGTCACCTGCCCTGGCTGTGTCCCCTCCCAGTTCCCCGTGCCCC
>JAVJGJ010000001.1:74802327-74834101 GCA_035590215.1 Microhierax caerulescens
CCCGTCCGTGTGCTGTCAGCAGTGTTCTCACACCAAACCCAAACACAGCTCTGCACCAGCTGCCCAGGAGAAAATCAGCTCCGTCCCAGCTGAAACCAGGACAAGGCTCTGACAGCAATTGCTGCGTCTCTGTGCTAGTATTTCCCTATTTTAGTTCAATTTTGTCCATCTGGGAAAATGCCAAACATAACAGCAAATCTGTTTCTCATCAGATCAGGTCACAAGATGACAAATTGTACTCTGTGTGTGAGGACAGCTGCAGCAGGTTATGCATAAGTGCCAAAAAGTATAATCATTTCCATTTTGAAAACTTACTTTATACCACTTTATACTTTGGAACAAATAGGCATATCATGCTTATTGTAATTGAAGCACTCAGAACTAACCAAGTACTATGGAAGATGAATCTACTGCAATTTTACTATGATACTGAACAGACTATGCTGCCAAAATATACCATAAAATTAGAATATTACAAAACTCATTTGATAAATATGCTGATTTTCAGATGTTAAGCAAATTGTTTACCAACTCAGAGTAATGCAAAAAAATCAGCAATTACTTAGGAGGTAGTGCCTTGAAAAATATTATCCTGGAACAAAACAAACTAAGAAACTTAAAACTGAGTATCAGGTCCAGAAAGCGAAAAAAAATGCCATAATAGTTGAAACTTCCTCTGAATTATGCAGGAGATTTATACAGAAAAATTAATACATTTCTGGATAACTACCTAGAACATTCAGAGAAAACATAAGTTATTTTAACATGTACAGGGGTTTTATGCCACCAGTGTAGGAGTCTAGACTATGTACAGGGTTACAGGTATGTTTTACAGTTCACTTTACACCACCTGGCATCTGAAAAGCACCAAGTACTTTCGTGGATCTTGAAATTTGTAGAGAAGCACTGTTACCTAACCTCCAAACTGAGAGAGACCCCACCTGTGGTAACACGTATCGCATGTTGACACACAGTTTTATGAAAAGGAGGAGCATCTACATATTTGAGATTACTCATATGAGTAGACCTGGATATTACAGGCTGTGTTTTCAGAACTGGGTTTTTTGTCAGATCATTAATACTTTTACTGGTTGTTATTATTATTATTATTATTGTTACTGTTTAAATGAAAGTCTTAATGCGCTAAACATGAGGCAGAGAACCTGAGACTGCACTATTTGTTGCAGGTGGGAAAACAAAGTAATTGGTCCATCTTTGAGAGAGGGTCCCCTGATGTATTTACACCATGTTGCTGTATGAACACCGTACGACTTTCCAGTGTTTTATTTTCTCTTTCTTTGCTCGCTCTAGCCCTACATATTGTATCAATTCATATCTGTCATATCAATCCCTTTCAATCACACCAAGAGAGAAATTAACTGGCTGGCTGCAATTCTTCACATGTGCAAAGCACATGGAATTTGCTTCTTCAGCTCATCTGTTGTTTTGGTGCCGTGCCAGTCCAGTTAGTCTTGGCTGGAGTCCTGACAATGCTCCCGAAGAGCGGCCGCTGACTGCAGGCAATGGTCACACTTAACGTGCCTGCTTCTCGCGTCACACTGCCCTGCCAGCTTCGTCTCAAGCACAGCAAAAGGGCAAGAGCAAGTCCATGCTTCAAAAACTCCCTTTAAAGCATAACACAGCAACTCAGAGCAATCTCCCATGGCCACCTTGGCTCAACACAAGCAGAGTCTCACTACAGGGTATCTTTCCAGTAGCAACAAAAGAAATCAATAAAATCCTGAATCAGCTTTGGAAGCTATGGTCATGTCAGAAACAGACATCATTACGTACATCTCTGATGCAGCTACAGCATTCAAATGACATTTCTAAAGGAACAAGTCTATATTTTATTTCTTAGTTATGAAACCAATTGGAGTTTGGGGACCACAGGATCTGATCTCATAATGATAAATAAGGGTGATTAATCCTCATAAAACCTAATGCAATTCTAAACTATGTTCTATCTAAGTTCAATTACATGGAATATGTCTATAAATATTTTACTGGAACAATTTAGGGCAGCTATATCCATTTGAATACTAGAATTATATTGATATTTTACTATGAAGGTAACACTCAAAGAGACTACATAAGCTATGCTCCTTTAACCTCAGACATTTATCAATACAGAGCTAAACAAATAACTTTTCATAGTACTCTTAATTGGCAGTTAATGATGAAATACGAATTGAGCAAACTAATGTGGCTTTGTTTTGTTTTTTTGCTTCAGCTGAATTTTGCTCTCTTCAGAAGTGATAGTAAAAAGCATGGAGTTTAAAGGAATGCAGCTTGATTAATAAACTGCACAATATAAAACCGAATGATCATACCAGGTGAAGCACTAGTTGTATCTAACCTGTGGAAATCACAAACAGCAGCCAGGAGTGGAAATGTGTAACATACAAATGTATTTTCCCCAATACTACCACTCCACTTACTCTCTCCTTATGGCTCTTCCTGAGCCAGAATTCATACACAAAGTACCACACCTCCTTTGGCGATATCTTTAAATAAATCATATGTTCATTAAAACATACCAAACCAAGTGAAACAAAATACCCAACTCCATAAACCTTCCTTTAGTTTCAAATCCGCTGCCCAACAATGTCATTGTTCCTGCCTTAAGACATGACAGGACTATCTGCTATTCATCTCCTCCGTGTCTCCCATGGTTTCGTAAGTCTGTGTGCTTAATGTGCTACTCCTGTCATCTCTGTTTGGAGCTTGGGAATACCTCCTTTCTTACACAAACCACTGTGTATCTCTGATCAAAACCTATGATCCACCCTTCTAGTCAAATTATCATTCCTTCAAACTGGGTATTCAGCATCCCATGTAGCACTCAAGCAGCCACTCAGCTATCCATTTGCACAACTGCATTATGGTATTTTGGTTTTCATTTCTAAGTGATTATTCAAAATAACTGTTAAGAGCCCAGATTTACAGAAAATCCCTAAGTCTTCCGTGTTTTCTGAAGAAGGGAAAAAAATCAATCACAACCCCTTCTGTAAACCTAAAATCAAGTGTCACAAACTTCAAAATAAACAGACTTTGGGAACAACATCCCTGTACCTAATGGGTCAAGAGACCTGCAAGAGCTGTTAAGAATAACAACTCAAGTCTGTACTTTTCTTGATTTGGTAAGTACTAAGCCGGTGTTTTCAGGGAACTATGCACAACGTCTGAAAGTTCTCTTTCCTCATTTAGAAAAACAGGACTGTTCTTCCCCGTGTGTATTCCTTTGTGTCTGCTGACACTGAATCTCAAGTGCCTTTCATCTTCAAATCATTTGGTATGATGAGATCTTTCTGCAACATTTTACATTCCATTTTAATTCTGATTATTCTGGACCCTTCTGGAAGTATAATTCTTCCTTTAGTAAATGCCTACTTACTCATCTTTTGTATTCTACACCTAATCTGCCATTAATCCAAGAGAAGACTCTCCCACTCATCCTCTTATTTTTTAAAAGCCTTTGATGAAGGGCCTTTTTGAAAGCTTTTTTGGAAATTTGAGTTAACTACACAAAACAGATCATCCTTATTCACATGCTGATAACTCCCCCAGCAGACTTCTGAGGGATGATTAAAACCTCAGGAAGTCAGGTCTGCTCTTCCCCATTTATTATATTCATTCACGGGGCAACAAAATCTATTTTCCAGAACTTCTACTAACTTAACTGGTAACAAAGTCAAAACAAAAGAACCTTTTAAAAACTGCAACCAAACCATAAAAACCTGTCATCTTACTTCCATCTGTCATTTCACTAATATTCAAGCAACAGAGAACAGGCAAGTTATCAATTCAGCAATTCCGTGTATCGGTTTCTTTAGCAAACTTGAATGAGTAGCTGGTGCAAGGGGTTTCTTATTCTATGCTTATTCTCAGATATTTTCAACTACTATTTCAAGACTTGTTCTTCAAACTAGTTCCCCCAACACTGCTGGTGTATCTAGTTATTGGAAACACACACAGATAATTTATTTACAATAACCTTATTCGCCAGGAGTGCTTCCTTACACAACAATTATCTTTCAGCATTGCAAATTCTCTGGAAGACCTCATGCCACTTATTAATTTGAAGAAAGCCTTTTATAATCAGGGTGGGGGGGTTGTTTGTTCGTGTTAGTATTTTGGCCTTGCTTATTTTTTTTTTTATATTAAGTTGTAACCATGAAGTTCAGCAATTTAAAATACCCTATTCGTATCTATTTTTTTGCCGTAGTACTAAATCAGTAAAACCCAAATGCCTTCACACTCTTACATGCGAACAACATTAATCATGTAATACATACAGTTTCACTACCACAAAGCCAGCAAATGCTCTTCTTCATGTTCAGAGAAATAATGTCCTACACAAAACCTGATGTTCTCTAAATGGAAGGAGACAAGTCCACATCAGATCCTGGCTCCCCCTGGAAGAGATCAATATCAAAGTTCCTTCTGGCACCAACAAAGCACAGACCACCGAGCTGAAGTCTCCCCTGAATCTGCTACAGTCTTCTTCCATCAGCTTGAAAATGTGACACCGTTTCCATTATTTTATGCTGCATTCAACTTTTATGCTTTAAAACATTATTTCTCATGCTTTCTGGAATCCCAAGAAAGTTTCAGACAGGAGGAAAGGGGAGCCTTAAAAAATAGTGACTTCAGCTCTTCCAGTTAAGGAAAGATGTGACAAAACTTGTGCACAAACAAAAGACAAAATTGGGTGGGGTTTTTCTGTTTGTTTGGTTGGGTTTGGTTTTTTTTTTCATTTTCCAGTTACTATGATTAAGGCCAAGTCAAGATTTTCTTTAGGAACCAGATAAAAGCAATTTTAGATTGAGCAAGATGATCTAGATCTTCTTGCTCACAGGAATCTTCTTGCTCACAGGAAACCAGTGAATATATGTTTAAATCTTCCAAACACATAGGAATTGAGAGAAGTAATCTTATTAAATGCTCTCAAGAGAATAAGAAAGTGGAAGAGATCCAGCCAGCTCTGTCTGAGTTTATAAGTATGAAAATAATACGTAATTCCAGGAAACTTTTTAGGATCAAAAACATATATGCTTGCATGCATGGATAACGCATGCAAATAACAAATGTGCATACAATTAACAGTGATGCACAAGTTAGCATTAAATACAATTTGGTGCAGGCCTGTAGAGTAAGTTAGAAGAACGTGAAAGGTCATGGTGGCAGGGTACCTGGTTCTTTGCCAGATATTGAAGAAAACTATTCAATAGGGACAAATACAACAAATTCTTCAATTTATCTAAGCAGGGTGTCTTCACGAGACAGAATTTAGATATTTTTTTCATACATACCATGTTTTATTTTTGTATAAAATGGGAAATATATTCTAGAGACAAATGCAAATTCTAAGGAAAGCAGTATCACAAGGGCATATAGACTAGTAGAACAGCAGAGGACACACAAGTATACTTTGGAAATGAAAAGTTGACCCCAAATTAACCTAAATGCTTCCCTCACTATTTTAGACTCTCAAGTTTTGTTTGACCACAAACATTTTATGATATTAAGAGACCGAAATTATTAATTCTGAAGACTGCCTTTATTTTGGTAGGCAGGCTGGGGAAAAAGCTGATTTCAAAAATGCCTATTACCTAATAAATGTTGAGCACACTTCCATATATAAAGAATAGTACTATTTTGAAGGTAGGTACATAACCATTTTAAATTTGAAAAAAAACTTTGATTTGGTATTTAGTCCACCTTAAGACCAAGTGACTTTTAAGATGTTCATCGAAAAGAAAGGCATGAAAATAAGCCTATTGTTAAGTAAACTACAAAGGGTCTGCAGCTTCTTTGATAAATGTTTGTTGGAATTGGTATTTATTTCATTACTTACAGAGATGCCTATATTCCCCATTACCTTATTCTGCTAATCATCCTATGCAAATTGCTGCATGCTGGTTTAAAGACCTTTGTGACTTGAGCAACCAAAATAATCATTCTGGAGTCCTGATGTTATGAATGAGATCAAACTAATGCCAAGATCAACAATTTCAAAAAAGGTATCAAATTCACTAGAATTCTATTCCTGTGTGCCCAATCTGAAATTATTTCTTTGTAGACACAGTAAGTTCTGGAGCAGTGACTGGAATAAAGTTTTAGGAAATCAGTATCTCTTGAAAAGATTTTTATTATAAAAAATCTCACAGATTTTTATCCCCACCCCCCTTAACTGGGGACTTAATAAAGCAGTAATAGATTGAAAATTACTTTTAGAATACATAACTACAAAATACAAACCTACATTTTCAAAAGCATATTTATTTCACTTTGTACAATGTTTTTGTTACTATATTAGTAACAGAATACTGTGAGTATCGAGGCAACCATACATTTTTTAATATAGGGAATTTGGTAATTTTGTTACACTTTAATAGATTACAGATTGCTTCCTTATTTCCACTTCCCCCAACAAATTCCCATATACACGTTATTTTGAACTGTGGGCTCTTTTCAGTTTAGATTCCAAATACTTCCCTACTAAGAGGTTTGTGCTGCCTCCTTTTCATTTTTTATTTTATTTTCTCAGAATAGGAAATTCAGGTATACAAAAGGGAGGTAAGCACTCGCCTGGGGTACCCAGAGGAACCTGCAATAGGTGACAGTTACCTGAGCTTTGTGCCTAGGAAAAGGACTCCCCTGCTAATATCACATGACACATCATGTAAGCACCGATATTACATTAAGCCTAATGACATCTTCATCTATGGCCATAGTCATTCCAATTAAAAGAAGAGTATCTTTCCTGTGGCAATTCTTAGAGTACTTTCATACCAGATGAACTCCAGTTATTCCCAAAGGCTCCCTAGACCCACATGGTAACACAGAAAAGCAAGACCCTCATATCTAGGTAAAGTGAGACCACGGAAGTAAGTTCCATACGCTCTGTTTATTTTTATATCATTAAGGGTTATGGTGCAGGACATGATGCCCCCTCTGAAACTATATATAATATTTGTAATTTGCTACTGCTTATAGACTAACAAATGTATTACATCAATAAACATACTATACAACATTTCTGAACCTTTAAATAAAATATGAGCACACACACAGCAAAACGATGCCTAGCTGGTGGGCAAATCAGTAATTCATTTTGATATTTCAAAACATCTTGCTACACTTTATGTAGAATTTGCACATATAAAACGTGGAGATTTTTTCCTGCCTTTATCACACTTGCTAAATATGGCTGGGTTTGTTTCTCCAAATAAGCACTTTTGTGAATTACTGACATAACCTCTTTCACCTACTGCCATTTAGTAAACTGAGCTCTCAGACACCCCCTTCTTGTGCAGAACTGCTGAGGATTTATTCCTTCTTATGAGGTAGGCAAGAGTAGATTCTGAATGCAGTGAACATATTTCACACTGACTACAGATGTACAAAGTCGATCACTAGGCTTCTCAAATAAATACAAGGAAATTTCAGGGTAACGGATGTGATTTTCAATCTATATCCTACCCAAAGAATTACTGGCTGAGTTTATCTTTTATTCAAACTATTCATGCTACTCATTATTTTGATACTTTCCATGAAATATTTTGGTTTTATTTTCCTCTTCGAGTGGAAGAGAGTCACATTTCCATTTGTTTCTATTATTCTCTAAAAGAATTCTTGATTTTGCACGTCAATGTTCAAGCCAGGCAGTCATGAAAAAAAAATATCTAAAAAGACTTGACTAGACTATACATTCAATGCAACTCCCCAAAAAACTGCATACCCAATTACTTACCTTAAATAAAAATGCATTTTTCATTTGAGAGTAAATCTTCGTTCAAGCAATGTGACATTTTGCTGATAGTTTTTATGCAGCTATATAAATCTTTAAATACCACTAACTTTGCATAGCTATAGAAAATCTAATTCCTGGACTGACATTATGATCATTACAAAAGAAAAGACATCTTTATCTCAATGAGTTTTTAAGCAAAAATAAAATTAAAAAGGCTTTGTCAGAAAACTGAGACAAACAAAGTTCAGCTATTGGAAGACAGTTATGCTGTCATAGGACAATTAAAAAGATATGACAAAATTTAAATCTCTTAAGACAATACAGTACCAACTATAAATACCTACCTAGTTTGGCCAGTATGGAAATCAGTACAGTCTAACAAGTAGAACACATGTTGGCATAATAAACATGCTAATACTCTTTCTGCTTCTGAGCTACCATGTATAGAGATACATCACTGCACTAAGCCAAGTAGAAATAAAATTCTATGCATAAAATGCTATAGAAATAGGGCTGAGTTTTGTTTGGGGTTTTTTGTTTGTTTGTTTTTCTATATACTTAGATCCCCCTACATAGCACATTTTAAATCAGAATACTGCAAATATACAAGTCTTGCAGAAGAAACTTGAACTGTATTGTTCTTTTCCTAAAAATGAACTAAAAATTTATTTAGGAGGACTGTAAATTTGGCAGCGTCTATAAAATTTTCCTCTGTAAAAAGAATCAAACAGAACACCTAATAATGCCAAGATACCATGGGAAACAACAACGGCCAGGAAGAAAAGACATCTTTTGTTCGTTTCTTTGTAACTGAGTGGCAGATTACCACTTTTTCGTTAAGACTGAAACCAGTTGGGGATTTTATAACAACGTATTTTCTCACTTTAAAGTGTTTACTAGAAAAAGCCCTTACCTTTATGAATAAAAATTAAACGGTTTTGCAAAAACTTACAGAGGCAAAATCTTTTCATACCACTGAGCTGGAAGAATAGCCATTACCCTGCTCTCCCACCTACTCAGGAGCTTAGCAGCCGAGGTTACCCTGGGGAGGTGGGTACAGAGCCACGTTCTTCCTCAGGCTCACAACGGGGACTTGAACCCAGGTCACCTGCATCTGCCGTGACTACCCTGGTCACTGCCTTGGAGAGATTTTAGAGCAGCCTGCACTCTTTCTCTCTACAGGAAAATGAAACAAAGCCTCAGTAGTTTGCATAAAAATTAAATGCTTTTTCAAGTAGAGTATCATTCAAGCTTCTTTGTTACAAACAAGAAAAAAAAAAGTGCAGTCTGTGGCAGTGGAGACACCGATGAAATTTGCTGTTGAGTATGGCTGCTGCTGCTGCTTTGGAACAGCGTATTTGGCTTTATCTTTTTTGCACATGCTGGAAGCATATGTTTTGCAAAACTTTTTAATAATGTTAATATACATGAATGAATGGAGGTAAACTAAAGATTAATTTGCCTGGTAATAACGCTGTAATTGTGCCTGTAGGATTTGAATTAAAAGCATCCAACTGCTAATAAGAACTAGTTAACTTCAGTGGGTAGCTGTGATTAGTTATTACTAGACTTGATCTTTTACTGATGGGGAAAGTTACAGAGCTAAAATCTAAGAAAAATAGGTGGTTCTTCTACATGGATATTCATATGAATCATCTCTTTCCACTCATAAATCTTACCATTTAATTATTTAATATTTGTCATTATGGAATTGGGAAGCCTAACCTTGCAACCTCTGCTCATTTTGCAGAAAGAAAAATGCCAAGAACCTCAGCCAAAACTGAGCTCGATGTTATTTTCTTCGGGCAGTTTCCCAGAGATCCAGTTACTAAGACATTTTTTGTAAGTCATATTTTAAGCGAATTGTGTGTGCCACAAAGGCATTAATTATGCTGTCACTTGCAGTGCAATATTACACCTAGTTAAGCTTCTGCATGATTCTTCCTTCACCACCGTTACAGGATCTTAGCTATTTACCCTTTCCCATTTCAATTACTAAAAAGCATATTCCACTTACAGGAGACCTCTGATGTCTCCTGGTTTTCGTCGGAAAAAAAAAAAAAAAAAAAAAAGAAAATAGATCAGTATCCATTTTTTACTGGGCAAGTGTTCTATCCTGACGTACCCCTGGAAAAGCTTAGCCAATAGATGTGGTGAGTGAGACCAGATAGATTAATGAGCTCATTATAATTCATTAAAGAGTGATGTGAGGATGACTGCCCACCTTAATTAGTTTTATTACTGTAGGAAATTGTTTCATATGCCAAGCTCATCACCAAGCATGCCTGGAAAACATTAGAGTGGTAATCAGACTTGATACAAGAACCTTTCATTAGCCTGTAAGGCTAAAGGCACTTATAATGACAAGGAAAGTATTAAAAAGATGGACATGAGAGTGGCTAGCATGAAATAATTTATCGTGTCTAGTAATTCAGTGATAAACAACACAATGGCGATTTCAAGTTAAGAATTTGGCGGAACAGCCGTGTTGCTATGGCACACCGTGTACCCTTCCTGTAATCATGACATTAGCTCACAGTAATAGATTTAGAAGGTTTAATAGGTCAGGTTTGCTCAGATAATAAATCCTAATGCAAATTAACTATGACTCAAATATTCTAATGAAAATGTTAATTGGTAACTGGAATTTCTGCAGAAATATGCGGGCCTCTTTTTCCAGTCAGCCCCCAGACTAGCAAACACATTTCTTGACAAATCCAAGTTGCAGGTAAACAACAGGTAAAAAATTCTTGTAGGTAACAACAGGTTAAAAAACCCCACGTAAAATAATAATAGATTTGGATGTCAAGAAATGGAAAATTAGTTTAAGAGAGTTGTTCAGTCTGCACAAGTCCCACTAAAGAAAGGATTACATCCTAGGATCCACTTTTTTAAGATTTTAAGGCCTAGAACATGTTCACATTCAAGGTCTTTTCATCATCACACAAATGGTTTAAGGTCTCATCTCTGTAACCTCAATAATGTATTACAATCATCGCTACCTTATCATCAATTTAATTACATTCTCTTTCACTGCAAGCAACAGTAAATCTTCCTAAGCCCTACATTCCTGATTAGTTGTATTTTGAATATATTGTTTTCTATTATCAAGCTCTGTAACTTATCAAGAGTTAGGTATTTATTTTAACAAAAATGTTAAGGGAATACCTAAAAACACCCCTGTTCTGTCCATGAGCAGAAGAAAATGTTGGAACTATAGTCTAAATCGGTCATCGATAAGGTCATGGAGGATCACTTTTTTCAGTAGTATGTCATAATGAAGTATGGCAAATTGTGGCTGAGCATGTCTTTAGTGATAGAAATCCTTTCCATTTTAAGATAATTTTCAGGTAGTTTCAGAGTAGCATAAATGAAGATTCTGCCCCCACCCCCCAAAAAAAACCCCTCAAACAAACCAAACGCAAAAGGTAATTAAACAAAAAAATAAAACTGCTTCTAAAGTTGTCTCAGTTCTCAAACATACCATCATATTTCCATGCCTTGTGCTTTTCAGCCACTCTGGACACCCCCTATCTCAAAGCCATTCTTTCTTCTCGCATTTTCACAAATAAATTGCTGGTGACTCTTTAATTTTCTAATGCAAAAGAATGGGTTTCTTTCTCATTCCATAATGGAGCAACTGTCCATTGTTGTTTTGCTTCTTGTAAGAAAATAGGTGCCACTAGCCCCTCACTCCTTTGCATGAGCCCCACTGGTTACTAGTTGGGTTACGATACTGTTGAGACTGACAAGGCTGCAGCATCTGGCTGTCAGGTATTTGCAGATATTATAGATATGGTACATATAATAAGTGTCACAAATGGAAGGTTAACAAAAAGAAATAAAGATAGCCAACACACAGATATCTGGATTGTCTTCTGTACAGTTCTGTGTGCTGTTACCTTCAAGGCAGTCCTTGCTATTGCACTGTGGCTCATGGTACAAGTAAAGTACGAGTCTTACAAAAGTCTTCTGACACAGGTCATTATTACAATCTTAAAAAAGAGGAAGCTGAATAAAAACAGCAACAAAAAAATCTCTGAATAAAACTTTGAGGTTTTTACTTTCCATTTGTTGCCATGATCATAACTCAATTCTCTCTTTTGCTTCTTATTGCTCTTACATCCCTTAATCCTCCTTATCCTTTATATTACACCTGGGTCAGGCATAATTAAGGGCTGTATAATTTTCCCAAGCCACACTGGTTCTGAGCCCAGGACATAATATGCCCAAAAGATTT
Source organism: Microhierax caerulescens (assembly GCA_035590215.1). Lineage (NCBI taxonomy): Eukaryota > Metazoa > Chordata > Aves > Falconiformes > Falconidae > Microhierax > Microhierax caerulescens. Next base: position 74,814,327 of record JAVJGJ010000001.1, read on the forward strand.
CCAGTTACTTGAGAGTGGGTAGGATGAACCAATACTACCGAAACTGAAAATATTTACCAGTAAGATTCCTGGGTCTATTTTCAGTCATTGAAACAGATGGAGGGGTTTTAGTGGGTGTTATTTTAGGAGTGATTAATACGGATTTCCCAATCATATTGCATTTCTTTGCATGTAGTGTTTGCATGTTTCTTTTCTCCCTTTTGTAAATAATCTTTTTGAGGCTTGACAGTATCCTTAGCAACTGAATTGGAGTACCTAGCCCAACATGTGACCTGGGAATAATTTTATATTTTATTAGTCCAATGTAAGGAGAAAATTTTTCTGCAGTTTAAGCTGTAAAACAGTGAAAATATAAACAAACCAAACCCAGCACACCATACCACCCCCATTTCACATCTAGGTGGGAGGAATTGAGCAGATTTCATCATAGTCATCCAACAACTGTACACAGTAGATTTATGGGAGCTATAGAAAACAAAGTAAATTTTAGCAATGCAAGATACAAAAAATTCAAGTAAAATTTGTTCAATATCACCACTGTTTATGTATATAAGACAAAGCTAGCTGCAACTTAGCTAATCCATGCAGATTGAGAACTCTGCACATTTTGAAGACTGCCAAACTACTGTCATCTCACCTTGTTCTCACTTGTACCATATACTTATTTCCAGTTTTCTGGGAGCTGTGGAGGAACTGGGGCTAAGAATCAAATCTCAAGCAAAGCAGTAACAGAAAAGAGACATTGCACAGCAGTTCTGTCTTGCTACTCTGAGTTGATCCTTTCTGAACTTGAAGTACATAATTGCCCTTGATAACACAAAAATAATGTAAAGGTTGGGTTTTGTCTGTCTGTTTGAAAAGCCTCTCAACATACTAAAAAGATGTGTTTGACCTGGAGTAAGACCTATTTGGTTTGATTTCATAGTTTTCTTTAGCAAGGGGATTATCTTGCCTTTTAACTCAGAAGGTTTATCACGTATCAGAATAAATCCCTGTTGGGGGTGGGAGGAGAAGATGCTGGAGTTTGGGATTTATTTTTTTTAAGAAAGAAAAGAGGTAGAGGAATACTACATGCAAGTGAGGACACTTCTTTTTTCCTTCTGCATTATAGTTCAAATATTCTGAAAAGTTTCATTCTCTGTATTAAGTATGCCTTATTTATTGTTGTACCATAATACCAGCTTAAAACCATTTTAAAATTGTTCCCTGAGGTATTAGAAGGCTGATCTGTATACTTTCCATTTTCTTTTTATAAGGCTACATAACAGAACCCCTTTGTACAGCTAATATTTAAAATTCTTGCGACAAACCTACTTAGATGTTTTGTAAATTACTATGTCATACACAACAAAGACATAGCAGGAAAATAATTTGTTTACGTGTGAAAAGAATACTTTGAAAATCCCTGTTGAACTGGTCACTGAATCAATAAATGATGCTAATATTGTTCCCTGTTGCCACTGATTTATACCAGTTTGGCTGTGGAAAGAACTCGGTGACGCTTCTACCACTCGCTGTCAGTTGTCAGTACTAACAACAAAAGCTGTCACTGAAGTACTTGACCACTTACACAAGAACCATGGTTTTGTTTTAAAAACTAACAGCAATAGGATTCTTCAGATACTCAAAACCATATACAGCTGTACAGAAACAAATCAGCTACACTTTGAAAATAAACTTACAATTTCAGTTCCTTCAGGTTTTCAGTACCTGACATGGAAAAATCAAAACAGGGCTCCAGTTTTGAGGAAACACTGATAAAAATCTCCAGTACAATATGAATAAGCAAAAATCACTGACAATTATGGTTTGTTTGGACAATCAAACCTATTATTTTGTTAAATATTTGTTTAAAGAAAGAAACTCAATCGGATTTAAAATTATTCATGAATGCACAAATTGAATATCCCCTTTTCTCATGTTCTATTTAGCTCTAATAGCCAATAGCAATGTATTTTAAATAACGTTATACAGTCTTTCATTATATTATTAGAACTTTATTTACCAGTCTATTTCATTATATTTTCTTAAGTATGCCTTTTTGAAATCCATATTAAAAGATATGGTGTCATTCATATTATTCTCCTCTCATGAAAAATAAACCTGAATTTTTCATCCGTATAACCTGTTCATGACAAATGACTTGACTTATCCAAGTAACATCACTGATCTGTATCAATCTCTATGTCAAATTCAGCTTTTGGGACTCCCACTTCTAAGATCTCTGTCATTAACCTTATTTATTTTAAAGAAAAAGTACTTACTGTCCTACACTTCATAGTCTTTCTACAGACATTTTTTTAAAAAAATGCCAAACCCAAGCATCAGCCCCATCCATGAAAAGGAGTAACAAGGCAAAGACTAAACTATGGGAACCAACGAAAAACAATCTGCAAAATAAGCCTGAAATATTAAAGACCACATATTTATGTACCAAAAAAAAAAAAAAAAAAAAAAAAAAGATTATGCCTATTAACCTGGACCCTGATTTTGCTAGCACATATAGGTATAAAAATGTTTAGCATTGAGTACACTCCCTCTTGTACAGTTAGTTACGTGTTTTAATGCTTAAAAGTTCTTTGTCTTCTTGCTCAATTCGAATTACATAGAACAATTATGTCAGCAAGTTAGGAGTGGAAGAAAAGGCTGTTTTGTTCTCAGTTAAGTTTCTCAATTGGAGACTAAATGAAAAACTGAATAAAGAAGATGATGGCTCTCAGGGCTAACTTTAGCTGATGGACATGGAGTATTAGTAAGGTCTTCCTGAGAGCGTATCTGCTGTTGTCAATGCTTTGAACACTTGTCATTCAAAGATCTTCAATCTGACACAATAGCAAGCAGAATATAGACTTAACTCTTCTTTCTCAGCTGCTGCTATATTTATTTGCCATTGGTATTAACTTTGTCCCACAAAAGTCAAATGTTATGCCTGAAAATACAAAATGGCTGATCGAAGCAAAAAAGCAGAAGTTTTAACTAAAATTAGTAGAGAAAAGTCAACTGAGTGTGAAACTGCAGTGAAAATACGCATGAGTGCATCTGACACACACCCCCACCCCACCCCCCAAAGGAATTCAGATGTGTGAAAAATCCTACGACAACAATTACAGAATGACAGAAAATGATGTCATCCTGGAGATACTGTCCTTCAGCACCTTTCAACTTGTGGACAGGAGTTTATTAGGGCTATAAACTAGGGATATAGATGACTTGCATATCTACATATATGATTAAACATCTGCCCTAATGAGGCCCTGATCTTTAAGCCCTCTATCTCATCGGTTAAATCTTTGAATCAAACATCAGAATTTACCGTCATTGTTGATCAAATGACTCATTTTCACAGGAAGTATTCATCACATTAAAAGATGCCTCCAAAGAATATCTCCTCTATAGTACAGAGACACACTGCTTTGTTTCTTCTGTTTGCCCTATATAAAACCAGAACTCATACTAAAAGCTACAAAAACATGAACTCCACATCTGTAATCTGTAACAGTCAGTTACATCCAGTATGGGACATGCTCACACTTTGAACCAAACTGAAAAACATTTGCAAACACATTTTAATAAGCTTTGGTAAAACAGAATCAAACAAAGGTCACACTTTGTTTTTTTAAAACTTGAGAGCATTTTTAAGGTTAAACAAGTTTGCCTGTACGTTTGATAGACACAGAGGTAGTATCCAGACACATTAACAGTAAAGCTGCAGCACAGCCTTCCTTCCACGTATGTGGGAAGCAGATCTTGCCCAGGTGAACACCGCTCCATGCATTATCATTAATAAAATAATTACTTTTGTACAAAATTCACCCTCCACCAAAAGACCATTGCCACAATATTCATGGAACTATATTCCCATCCTCTATATATCTCCACAGGTGTATGGAGATGGAGGATTTGCCCTGCATATATTCCCAACCAGTAAAAACAGGCTTAGTAGTGTTATGAAAATTAATGGGACTATGCAAACTAGTATGCCTGTGTTATACACCTACAGAACTGAGCAGTAATTTTTTACATCCTGCAGAGAGGTGAGCTTAGACTTCAGAGAATAGAAAAAGCCAGACTGATTTTGCAGAGGTATCAAATAGAATGAAAACCCCAGAGCAGAACTTCTCCATTAAAACAGAGGCATAGATTTTCTTGATTCAGTGGAAAGAAGCAGCTTATGGGAGAAACACAATGGTTTATGGTATCATAAAGATCAATCTGGGCAACCCCTATTTTGCTCTCTACAAGAGCAATGTGTGTCCTGCCAGGCATCTTACTGCCTGGCTGGTTTATAATTTTTTACTCTCATCCCTACAACTTTTTAAGTTGTTGGTATGTAGCCAAATCTGTCAATGCAAGGACGAAATTATTTCACTCTACATAAAAAAAGCAGATTTACTGTTTAACACTATTGTCAATTTTCTACTAAAACTCACAACAGGGAAAATCCTTTTGCACTGATACAAATCAGCTATTGTAAAATGCTTTAGGAATACTATTAGCCTTTTTAATCCAATGTATTAAAAGCAAAGTAGTATGTATGCATTAAGTATGAATGAGATCAAAAGGCATTAAACTTCTAGTCACCAAAAGTAAATCAAATTCTAATTTATTAGCAAAAGAAGCATTTGCTGACCATTTGCTGCATAAGTTCACTGACTGAATCATTTTTGTCAATGCTAAAGGTGCCAATGAATATTCAATGTACTTTGTATACAGAATTGTATATTCAATGACACAACAAGAAAACCAGCTTATTTCTAGAGAACATAACACGCAACAAAATGTATGCATTTGACATAAAATATACAATTCTTTCCAGTGGCTGTAACTGAAATCCTACACTTCCAAAGAAAGAAAAAAAAAAAAGTGTCTATGCAGTTCTATTTGATATAGGTGACAAAACATGCATCAAGTAAGGATTGCGCTTTTAATTTACTCTTATTCCCTCATTTTATTTACTGACTCCTACCTATCCTACCTGAAGTTATTCCATGCTACTGGCAATACAGTTAGATGCAGAAATTAATATTATATTGCTCTGGACACCATGTCTGCTTACTTGGTCTTGGGTATCCCACAGGGGTGCTGCTCCCTCCTGCAGGAGTGCAGTAGCTCAAATGCTGTATCAGGATAGCTGCTTCTATGCCCTAAATCCTTAATCGGCTCCATGAACAGTAGCTAAAGGCTACCTACACATTAAGCTCAGTCCAGTTCAGATGCAGTTTCTCTTTTCCAGGGCCCCCAGAGCCTGCTAATACCTGCTGGTTGAAACTGGGTTGAGAAAGGGTTAATCTTATTTTGAAAGTGATGCTTTCTCCCCCGGTTATCAGACCCAGCTCTCCAGAAAGCCTAATGAAGCACCCAAGCCTGTGTCTGCAGTTACACAAACCCACCCACCCTCCAATCACAGGAAGGGAGGAAAAGCTGTGAAAGAAGGGTAAATAAGTAATACAACAGAAGACTAGATTAAATAAGACACAGAGGAAAAAAGATGATGTGACAGAAGAAATATAAGGAAAATCATTACAGAAAAATTAAGCTAGAGGAGTTATCAAAAACAGCAGAAGAGTTTACAGCTTTTGACAGAAAAAAAAAACCAACCTACTAAAAGGAAAAAAAGAGAAACAATAAATTAAAAAAAACCAATCTGATCTTAATTTTTTATGGTACAATTTATAATAACCAATACCAGAAAAGATTCAGTACTGTAAATGGTGCCGTATCATGTATAAGCAGAATATAATTTTCTTGTAGAAGAACCTAAAAAAAAAAAATGTTTTATCAAATGTCCAAACTTTTAATGTACAAGAAAGTAATTTGCTGAAAGACTGAGTGCAGCATTCATCTTTCATTCTTGCTTTGGAAAGAAAGGCAATCCTGCAAAAATCATCTAGAGGAAATAATGGCCTAAGGAATGAAGTCAGGATTACATCAAGAAATGCCCACAGCTAGAAAATTCTGGGTATTAAATAATTTTTACAGAGGCAGCCCCACTGGAAGATTGCTGTTCCGGCAGGGATAAAAGACTCAAATCAATGAAAAGACAGCAAAGGAAAGAGAGAAGAATTTGATGTTACAGATCATAAAAGACAAGACTTTAATGAGTTAGGGGGGAAAAAAAAAACCCCAAACCTGAAGATCAACTGGACCCTGAGCATACTGTGCATCTGGACAGGAACACAAGCTAAGGATCATCCGCCATCGGGGGAAGCTGAGAATTACATATAGAAGACAAAGGGCCAGAGCAAATGAGGCAGCATGAGGGGGGGGGGAGGCCATACCTCTGGGTCCTAGATGAAAAGCGTGGAGTTTGATTGAAGGGAAAATATGCATAATACTTTTTAGTCTTTTTTTCTGTTCCCCAGATAATAAGATAACGCTATCATCACTATACATTATTTCTGTAACATTTTCAGCCTCTGGATTCAGATAAAAGACAGACCACATATGGCTGGCAGAGCACTTCACCTATGTCTCTTCAATTCAACCCATGTCTTAAAATAGCCACGTATTGCGCTCATTCTCCTAAGACAGAAAGGATGGATCACCACCTCATACGAGCTTCACTAGTTAAGATTTCATAAATGTTTTATAACTTTATATGGTACCCATTTCAGTATCAACAGAATGTGATTTAACGGAGGAATGTGTATATCCTGAGACAGATTTGACAGAATAAAAATTTACTCTAAGCTTGACATAATCAAAATTAAATACAAGTTGGTATTATTTTTTGCACTGACAAAAACATTCTGTCTATGTTTTACATCACTATAATAAACTCCATGATAAAAACTAATCAATATTTTACTTCATTTTTCCTTGTAATGCAGGTGAAACTATTACAAGAAGTTATCTGGTTTATTTTTCAAACACAGAACGGCCAAAGAGCCATCTAGCTAATCAGAGGATAGTGCTGAGATGCACAGCCTAGGAACCAAGAAAGGAATTGCACCTCATTTAATTCCCTCCTCAAGCTTTCTGCTGAAAGCCAGGATGGTACATGACTTACTCTCACCAGAGTACTTGGCCATCTCACGGTATCAGTAGGCAGAAGTCATAGTTTATCCTCTCTGATCATACAAAAATAGTTCAATGTGTTAAACTGCCAGGCTTTCCATCCTCTGTCTCCTCATTCAATACTCGTTCAGCAATACTTCTGATATTTTTAAACTAACAGTACGAAGAAATTGAGAGCTTGCATCTCTGACTGTAAAATTTGTTCATTAAAGATGTCTTCTAATTGGGTCAATCGATACCTAACTCTGTTATTTGCTGAAGGAAAAGTGTAAAAGGACAAGAACAGCACTTTGCAAAATTTGTTAATTTACACAAGGAGAATAAACCACTCTTAAGTGTAACAAAATGCAAAATGTTCATTCTCTTGTGGTTGGTGGGGGAGTTCCATTTGGGCCGCTGGAGGGGATGGTGGGATTAATCTCATAGCGTTTACAAGCTAGAGGAGCTCCCACTGAAGCTGCTGAACTCAAACCACATATCCCAGAGCTGAGAATCACAATGACTAGAAAGCCCAGCAGGAGCTTGCTGCGGGGACAGGAGAGCCGGGTAAGTGAACACCTCTGTCCAGAGCACGGCCTCCAGGGAGGGCAACCAGAGGGAGCACAGCTATGAAAAACATACAGGCAACCTGGAACAGAGGGTGGCGGGGTGAGGGGGGACAGTACTCCAAGGGGTGGCCTCCTCTTTCCAGGAGAAGTAGCTAGGCAGCTCAGTAGTCCAGCACTAAAAGAAAAGGACTATTATTACTCTGTCGAGAAAGAAAACCAATGTAAATCCAGGTTTCAAAACCAGAAATAAACCCAAAAATGGTTAAGTGTGGGAGACCACATCCCTTTGTATTTGGCATTTCCAGTGCTCACAGTGGAGGTTGGTACAATTCCTTGTTTCCCATCGCACAAAAAATGGGAGGATGTTTATCGTAATAAAAAAGGATAAGAGATTTACAAAGATATGTGGAATTTGTGTCCAGAAAGACAGGTCAACAAAGATCAACATGGATCTAGGAGCCCAGATGGGGCTTTTACCTGGCAAAGCTCATGATCTTGGGAAGGCACCCTGGTCGGAAGGTGAGGGGGAGTCAGGGACTGACTCGTGCTGAAGGTGGAGTGGGTTTCTGTAAACCTTTGAGGGACAGCATTATACAGATCAGACTGAATGTATCTCACAGGTGGGGATGCTCTGGACTACATCCTGTTAGTTAGACATAAAATATGACAATTAATTTCTAAAAAATTACAAGTCTATTATCAGGCATAAAACCTGGATCTTTCATTATCGGAGCTGCAGCTAAACCGTTTCTAAAAATACATGTAAAAACCAGTTTAATTCAGCTGTGTAATAAACCACTTTGAACCAAAATACATAATTTCAACTTTCCCAAAAGCATTTAGGCTATGTAACCTTAGTTAATAAAGTCTTAATAAACACAGGATCAAAGTAGGAAGATGTCGGTACACCATGTGGAACAGATGCAACAGGAATTAATACCTAATGATACCATTTTGTAAAACTTTGGTAAAAACCAGGAGATATTCTTAAAGTTACCTGACTACTCAGGATGAAATGAAAACAGTTTATGCTCATGTAGACTGTTAAGTGAAGCACTTGCTGAACCTAATTTTTGGGTTTTCAAATCTTTAGAAATTGATGATCTGACAGACTTTTATCTGTATTACTATGTTCCCAGGGTATAAAATACATGTTATGTGTTACTCAAATTAAATAATATCGTATCCCAAAGACCTATTAATCATGTAACTTTTCACTGACTAAAAAGGAACATGTATCATTCTTGAAATATTAGGTTGCAGCTGTATCCCCATCAGAAAGGTTAAACAGATTTATCTTTCAAGCACAAACAGGATGGTCTTGATATTCATCAAGCAATCCTTTTGGGATCACAGGTCTGTGCTTTCTTTTAGCAGACATTCATTACTGCACACTCACTTGGCAGATGCACAATATCCAAACTGTACAGTTGCCATGTGATGGCTACTCATTCTGAACACCAAGTTTGCTGTAATTGTTTCCATACAAATCTGAGGGCACGGCACCACTTCAGCTCTTTATTATATTTTTTTAATCTATTTGTACAGTAGTACTCCTAGATAAAGACATTGGTGGTAAAGATAGCAAATTATCACATTTTCTTCTGAATTTGGAATGTCCATATAATAAAAGAATGCTAGATAATCCATGTGGTTTTGTTCGTTTAAGAATAATTGCTATTACTACAACACTAACAATCAGAATATTGTTAAATTATAAATATGTAAAAGATTTTTAGTTGCTGAATTGGTCTGAGTGTTGGTAAATTCCGTTTTTATGTATCATGCTCCAATAATTAGGCCTTTTCCTCAGAAAGCATTACTGTTCAGTATGGCTGATATAATTTTGAAGAGCACAATTTTAATGACTCTTTGGTTTTATTTCTCCAGCACTGAAAATGCCAGAGTAAGCACTAAAGAACCCAAGCATATGTGCAAAGATAAGCACATGCTTATATTAGACCTAATTTTAAGACCACAAAAGGGAGTTGTTGCAGTTGAAGTTACATTTTTCTAAATATTTATTAATTCAAGAAGTGGGGTATGTCAAAGCGTCTTCAAAAACTATGTATAGGAAACGTCATGTTTTAAGCAAGAGATCAGGGTATAGAAATAACTTTTCATGAAAACTGAAGGATACTTGCTTAATAAATTTGGGCAAACTCCTGCAAAATCAATATATTGAGAGATGTCAAAGTTGTATGGATATTTCTAGCAGCATCTTATATTTCAGTTGATAAGTTCAGCAAAAAGTTGAGAGCAATCTACATATTTTGGTGGCTTTACAAAACAGGACAAATATATTAACTACAGTAAATATGGACACAAACAAGTTTTCTAAACAGAAGGAAGAATTTTTTGACACTCATTCAGAAAAGTACTAAAATAAGTAGGAACCTCATATATCTCTTTGAATGTGTGCTTTGCTGTACATTTTGCAAACTGTACAATTTGCACATTTGAATTTTTTTTTCAGACAACCTTGTTTCTCCAAATGCTTTGTAAAATGTGCATCTACTTTTCATTACAAAGACTTAATTTATATAAATACATATCATAACTACAGTAAATTTTCTTCTATTTTTATTATAATCAATGACAAGCACAGTAAATCCTTTTAACTGATATTAAGCACTTCTGCACATTCAAATGAACCAGCAATAGACTTTACAGTATGTATTAGAAATACTTTGGAAGCCTTTGACAATACGTCTTTGCAGACCAAACTCCAAATGAAGAAAAAAAAAAAAAAAAAAAAAAGCAAAAAAAAAAAAGCAAAAGCAAACTTAAAACTCTTGTCACCTTAATCTTAAGCACCCTAGCTGGTTGCTCTATTTGTAATTTTCAAACATTGAAACTTCCATACAAAGCCTTGTTATGTACCAGAACAGGCACTAACTGCTTTGAAGAGCAGCATTTCTTTTTTGTACTAGAGATGCTTATCAGTAGCTTTTAAGGAATCTTTCATTTTATATACCAGCAATTCTTAAAAGACCTAACTTGGGGGAAAAAAAAAATATTTTGAGTGCAAAACATCACTGTTTTCTTCATGTCTTATGCTAAGTAGCAAAAACTAAGGAGCAGTTTCTTAGTGCCCATCAATGCCCATTAGCGGCACTTTTGCAAACTTTTAGCTAAAACCAGCCAGTTTTGAATGACAACATAACTACATCTGGAAGAGCTACATTTGGAGAAAGAATCTTCTGTAATCAGTGAACCATTTCTGTCCAGGCTTTTTCACTTTACAGACACTGCGGGGGGTAGGGGCATGGGGGCAGGAAGCACAGAGTAAGAAAAAACACAACTATTTCTTTTACTATTGACAACCTTGAAACTTAAGCCCCAGCTACATTCTCCTGATTTATCTTGGCACTGAACTGCACATTTGACTCTAACCACCCCATTTAATCTTCTGTCTCTCTGCCCCTTCCTCCCACATGGAAAACCCAATGATGGAGAAATACATTTTCAGGTTAGAAAATAGTTTAGTGATTTTCATTTGATCAGGCAGATTTTTATTTAGTTTTTTTAGACACTGCTGATGCATCCCTTTTTGCACAGGTCAGTTTCACAATTCAAATACAGTGCTTTCCCAAGAGCAAGAGAAAACAATGTTTCTGCAGAAGCTTACTGTAAAAGCTCCTAGAAAGGGACGCTAAATTAATTTGGTTTTCTGAAGAATTAAATAAGACAATCTAAGAAAGATCTTTACCTTTTTAGCAGGAAAAAAAAAAAAAATCCCAAATAATGTGACTGGGAATGGACAAAGAGCTGAGGAGATATTATTTGGCATCACTCACCATTGAAAAAAAAATAAAATAGAGGCTGGTATGACTATAATAGAAAGAACGAATCATATCCCCCTCCTCCCTTTAGCATCACCATATAGAATCGAAAGAGACAGCTGCAAGTACACAGTTGATCTACTCAGGAAAAACATAGTAGCTGGCTTTGTAACTAGCTGAGTCCCTCACTTCAAGTAATCTTTGTCCTCCAACCCTGATTGCTTAGATCAGAGTTCGCCAGCTTCTGCTGTGGAGCCAATTTGTCTGTTCAGGCGACTTTTGGACAGCCAGTCGTTTCCCAAAATAGTAAAGTAGGTGACATACTCCAAATAATGGAGAAAACAGTGGCAACTACAACACCCATCAGTGAGAGAACCTGTATCTCAAAGAGGTCACAGGGATCCTGCTCAACCCTTTGTCCCCAAGTACGTTCCTCATGCTAGCACAGATCCCAGCTGGAATGATCCCACTCCTAGCGCGGGAGCATCTCCTATGTAGCCAAGGCGTTTTCCACAGAAATGACCAGAGTAAAAGACAGAGCCTCCACATCACCATTGCGAGGGATGCTGCCCTCCAACCCTTCCAGCAGTTATCTTGCTAGCCCCCTGCTCCAAATTTAGTCCTTGCTGCCTACAGGGTCCCCCAGCATAGCCCCTTCCAGTCCCTACAAACAGCCTGGACAGAGGTGAATTTGGCAGTAGAAAGCAAGCTACCTTCAAGTATAGACTACGCTTTGCATCAGAATACTAACCTTGCTCCTGTGAGTCCATCACATGGAATTTAGTCAAACTAGCACTATTGAATGGCTAAGTCATGCCATTTCCGCACACGCTGGCCAACTAGCTAGAGAAGCAGCAAAGCCTCGACTTCTCCTCTCCCTGTTCAGACTTTCTTGCAGGGGGTATGGTTCATCAGCCATTTGGTGACTATCACTAAATTGGGCATCTTCTGCTGCTCTTTGCTGTGTGTCTTCCCTGCTATTTATTATCTTTCTGCTGTTCTCAAAAAACGTTCATACCTTATGAGGTGTACCATCACATGATACTTGCAATCTTTTTATTATGACACATTTGAAGTTTTCTTTTTGTCTCCATCTTGTTAATTGCTTTACTAAAATTTAATTTTGACTGATTAACTGAAACATTGTTATCATGCCCTAATAGCTACAGAAATCCTATGGATATATTTAGAAGCAAGAAATTAGTGGTATTGTAATAGAATGTGAACGTAGATGTCTTCACAGTCAAGTTTCATCTGTCTAGTGATGTTGTACTTTTGCTTTTCATACAGAAGTTACATCTTCCTTTCACTCCCGAGCAAAGCATTCAGCTCTAAGCTTATTTTCTGATGAAAACAAATAGGACCAAGTCTTATGGGCTTGAGTTTGGTGGGGTTTGTTGGTTTGTTTTTTTTTAAGTGAAGGCATTGGAAATACAAAACTTGTGTTATCCTTACCAGTATGTGACAACTTCACCTCTTTCTCTGTTCGCAGCCTCTCAGCCACATGGGTGACAGGAAAATGGAGGGATGCAAATTGTAATTTGCTTAATGGAATTTTCATTGTTATTTGAATTAATCATGTTGCATTATTTACAGAAACTCTCTGGATCCAAATTTATTCATTAGGGGACAATGTTATTTAGAGGGGAGCCTAATTTTCATTTAAACCATCAAATAGGCAGCTTTTAAAATCTCATCACATGCACGTGATTAAAAAGAACTAGTGCAATGCAATTCCAACATGTTTGCTGTAATGTAAAGCGTCAATTCTTCTGAAGCTCTGTTATGTTCTTAATATGGAAAAACTAATTAAGATATAGCTGTATTAAGGCAAGACATTGCCTACCCCTTTCATGCACACCAGACCTAATCTTACCAGTTTGATGGAACATCCTTAGTCCTGCCCAAAAGTAGTAATTAACTCATAACATTCATAACAGTCAGTCAGATGCCAGCATGGACTATTGGATGTGAATTAATATTCTTATTACCAATTAGCACTCCCATGGTTTTCAGTATGCAGCCTGCAGTATCATGTTCACTGCCTTATTCCTATGTATTTTTGTGTCTAGAACATTTGCAAGTACTAATATTTTGCACATCTACCATGGCTGCCTTCTGAGCACTTCAAAGAATTAATAAAATTAGTCTCACTATGCCACTAAAAAGAATAAATGTACTCTGGCAATTCTCAGAATTTAAATCACCTACATTATCTCCCCTAGGAAAATACGCAGCTTCTGGGACAGAAGTTCCACATCCTCTTATTTTCACTTTTGTACCTTAAACCCAAGGCCATCCTTCTCTATAAAACTACTAAAACAGCACAAGGCTTCCACTATTTGCAATTTAAACACATTTTTATAAGCCACAAACGGAAATTCCTGCACCTTCAATCTTATCCCTTTTGTCTACCTAGATAGAGAAAGAAAAATCCAGTGCTACTTTTGAAAAATCACAGGTAAATGCAGTCTTTTCTTCTTCTGAGGCACTTGATAAGAGCCTTTGATTGACATTTGATTTACTACACCCCCCCCCCTTCCTTTATTGCCCTTTTCTCTCATGAAACAAAGGAGAAAATGAAGAAGAGCAGGCTGTCATCATCAAGAGTTACACAGATGCAGCTCTAAACAAGAGCAGGTGTAATTTAAAAAATAAGCATCCTAGGAATTGATAGCATGTTTACAGTTAAGTATTTCTGTAAGAAATATATACCCACCCACAGATAAAAGTATATATCAGGTGAAATCAGTTCCCAAGTGAGCCTGCTGGTAAACTTCATAGTAAAATAAACTTTATATTAAACTTCCTAAAAACTCCATGAAGTCCAAAAGGCCTTTAACTCACACAACCCAAAAGGCTCTGCTAGGATTAAAATGAGAACTCATCGTTTTTCAAGTAGACAAAAATTTTGAGTTTTCTGGGGAGAACTGAACAAAACTACAGTCACTTCTCAGCTACCTTTGCACCGTGGGAGATTATCTCCAGTGCTTTGCTGGCCTGGCTTGAGCAGTGCCGCTCCCTGTCCACAGCCAGCTTTGCCTGCAAGCCCAAGACCACTTGCAGGGGCCAGCCAGCCCCCAGACCCCTGCTGCCCCCCTCACCTGCCCCTGGAGGGAGAAGGCAGCAGCTCCTCGCCCTGCTGGGGGCTGGCTAGCTCTCTCAGAGGCACTACTGATCTCCCCCTGCCTCCAGGACACACTCTTCTCAAAAGCAGAATAACGCTTGTTTGTTTATACAGACTTTGGTAAGAACTGTTCAAATTTCTTGGGCAGAAAAGCATCGGTCACCTCACGTAACACTCCACTACTGCCTGCATTCTGTTAAACTGAATCTTCTGTGACAGCGGTACAAAGCTGAACTCTTGCTGCCTGTTCCAGTTCTACCACCTGTAACACCTTTCAGACAAGTCTGGTGGGGCTTCCCTTTACGTACCAAAGTCCCACTATCTGAGAAACTATGTGCTCATTCCCGGTATCTTTGCTGCCCGTTGGTTATCCTGCTAGTGGGATAGTTAAAGCTGGATGCTTACGTGTTCTTGACCAGACCAGATAGTTGTCACCTACAGATTTACTGAAAGCTGTTCCACTCAGATAATTTTGCTCTAGCTAGTCACACAAGGAAAAAGAAAGGGCTTTTTTTGACTAATAATAGAACTTACTGTAAGTTACTTGTCTTGAGCCTACAGTTCAACTAATGATTTATTGGAATGAGCAAGTCTTGTGCCAAGAGAGCAGGTCCTACCCTTTCCTCAACCCCAGGTCGTTTCCCACCTGTATGCAAGCAAGCAGTGTCAAACCAAAACAGGTATTTCACATACAAACAGGTGTGATGGCAGACGTGAGGCTGGAAATGTGACTGCTCCTTCTGAAACCTGGAGATCACACCAAGTTCAAAAAGAGATTAAGATGGAGAAGCACCAAATAGCAAAGTGGAAGATCATGAGGCCTGGATCTGTCATTGACAAGCTGATTAAGTCACAGCTCCATGCTTTACTTTTCCTTTTAATTTTGTTACTTTAAATTGGAAAATCTTCAAACTTTTTTTTGTTGTTTTTTTGTTTTAATTGAAGAATAACAATCGACATGTGAAAGAAAAGAACTAGGGAAGTTCATGCCTCCTGGGTAGTTTATGACCTTGAGAAAGCCACCCAGCAACTCCATGACTGCGTAACAGTGTGGCAGCCCTGCCAACCTATAATATACATATTCATTGTTGCAGTGACTCTTTTTAAATAGTCTTAAGAATTTAATGCATGTAATAAAGATTGACAAGCATACAATTCATTCTCTAAGGTCATCTGCTACACAGATGTATTCTACATTCCTTCTCTGAACTCTTTTTGGTTAAAACAAAGTCATTTTGGATTATCAAATTCTATTCTGGATTATCAAGTCTTACCAGTTCAAATTATAATGCATAGCATCAATCCACAACCCTCATATTTATTTATGTGTTCACAGTGTTTTTCACACAGCTCTAAAAGACAACAAAGAAAGCACCCATATCCTACACCTTTGTGGGAAAACAGCATAGGTCTTTCAAAACTGTGAATCCTTGTTCATATACCAAAAAATCCACCGCTGAATAAAGCTCAGAAAGCAGAGAATCACATAGCTCTCACCATCACAAAACGTCCCTAAATCTGTTCAGTGTATGAAGTTTAAAAAGTGACTTCAAGTCTAATAATTGTAGCCTAATCATTATTTCAATAAGCTCTAGCCTAATATTAAAATAAACGTTTCCCAACTGTATGGTGTGATATATATTTTGACGTGCTTCAGGAACGCAAGAGATCTGCTGCCTTAAAATGATGTATATTTACTTCTGGATAACTCTTGATCGTTTGCAATTCATTAGATACAGACCTCTTCCAGTCCCCAAAAAGAAAAGTAAGATAATGAGTTAAACCAAGTGGGACTACAGGGCATATAAAAGACAAATCAGAAATGAACTTCTATCTAACACCTGCTGAGTATCATGTGAGCTAATACGACTTGATGACACACGCTTTCTCCTAGTGACCACATACTCTGTTAATGTGAATAGTTCTACTAGCTTTTCTTGGCTTAAAGGCTTGTTCTTACAGTGCTCCCATCTGCCATAGAAATAAGAGCTGCTACTCCTAAAAAAAAATATGTAGGAAGTTATACAGATCTATTAATGCTTCCTATATCCTTCTTCAGAAGAGGAATGAAACAGTTAACAATATGAGCTTTTAAATTGAGTTTTAAAATATCAGTGGGCGTCTCTCAGTTGACTCTTCCTAGCGAGATGATAGCTGTCATACAAACAATATTATCCTTACAAGTATATCATTCTGCTAAGTCTGTAACGTTGTCATATTCCTAGGTAATTGACTGGAGCTTCATACCTTTTTAAATCTCTTTTGTATTCATTTTATCTATCAGACGTTTATTCAGTGCTTTTAAATAACTTTATAGCTAGAGTTGCAGTTTAAATAAATGTCAGTAATTCCTGTAAGGTGTTTCTTTGAAGTATGTGGCATTACTGCTGTTTGTTTATACCACCATAATACCTGTAAATACTAATTTTCATGCCAACTGGTTTTAATATCAGAAAGAGCTATCACAATTTGTCTAGAGCATTGAGTGTGTTCCTCTTTGCTGAACAATAGCATAACAAGTGGAGATCAATCTACTCTGCAGGACACCCCTAACACCACCACTGGGGACAAAGCTACGCTGCAACCAAAAGAATCACAGTAGGAAATACAATCAGCTCTCCATAAAAATCCCAACAAGCCCCCAAATTCTTACTTTTTAAAATTCAGTTGCCTAAAGGACTGAGAAGGAGTAAATGTCAATACAAGAAGCTGGAATGACACATTAAAGTTTCCTAAGATGCTCTTATTTTTCACAACATCTTTTCACAATGGCACAAAAGAGATACTCCCTTCTTTTCATATTAGCAGTGTTTCTCACCATATACCATTCAAAAGTTTTTATTTAAAAACACCATTATCATCAAATGTCGCATTGCAGACTGTATCTGAACCCTTTTTTAAGTAAAATGTTTATAGAGGAGAGATTTTCTAGTGTTAGCCATTTGGTATTTTATGCAATAATTTTGTTCCATAAAAGTTGATATCACAAAGACAAAAACGAGTCAAGAGGGTGAAATGATGAACATGCTGTTATGTAAGATGACAAGACAGGGAAAAAAACAGATGGAGAAAAGACACCTGATAAACTGAATTCATGTAGTGCAAAGAAGGATGGCTTCTGTTGATTTAACCTAACAATTGGCTAATTCCACTAAACATCTTGGTTGTAAACATTTTGGTTATGCTGCCAAATGCTTGGTTTTACTCAACAGTCTAATGCTCCATTAGCCACAGCGTGACAGCTAATTTTTATTTCCACTGCCATAACACCCACATACCAAGGGATGAAGACGCTACTTGATTAATTTAAAGAAACTGTACTTCCTTAAACCAAAGGACTCACAGGTAACTTCCTTGAACCATTCTTAAACCTAAGATGATCTCACAAAAACTACATCTCAAATGGAAAAAACAACCAAAACGTTGCTGGTTACAGGCTGGTATGGCTGAAAAGTAGCACAGCACTGCTTATGTATATTGTATACCTGGAGGGATATCTTTTCAGCTGAACCCTTTGATGAATTTCCCTGGCAGCGCTCTGAGTTTCGTAATGTAGAAAAGTCAGGTTAACACTATCTCATATATTAATCTGCCTTCAGACTAATTTAATGCAGGCACAAAGTAGAACATTAGTCACATTGATTTGGATGGTAATTTTGATTAATACTTCAGCCACTGGTCCAAACTACAGGTCCGTGGTGCCCCATAGTGCACATATTATGCTTTGATAAGGACCTAGGGAGGCATCATTCCTTCATTACACAGGAGAGAAGTGGCAGGGTCCATCTGATGTTACCCATCCATCTGTCCATCCATCCACCCATCCTGAACTGGACACCTCTGGCACAACTGACTGCCTAGGAAGACTGAAACTGCAGGCCTCAGACTTTCTTTGGCTCTTGCTGTGTGAAATAACAAGTCCCAAACCTCTGGCCTGAAGAGCCTACAGAATCACCATACCAAGCTCTCCAAATACATAGAGCAGGTGCTTTGTTTGCTTCTGATCTTTTGTTGACTTAAGTCAAATCACTGTTGCTTGACTACTTGTTTCTCTGCCATTAAATTCACACTGGCATTAAATGGCATCTTTCTTTGCAATCACATTTTTCCTGCCTTTCTCCTGACAATTACCAATAGCTGGAAGCATACAAGCACCTGACAAAGTGATCAGCTCTAGTTCACAACATCATGTTTTGTTATATTTTTCACCCTGCCAATACAGTCTGAAGAGATGAAGCTGCTGCAATTGGACAATCAGAGACCAACCTCTTTGATATATCACAGAACATCTGATGCACTTTAAATCATAAGCATAAGCCAATTTAACTTAAACTGTTCCCCAGCAAGGCACACACTTGCTTAGGTTTTTGCACCCTTCTGGGAATACTTTTTTAAGCTAACTGCATCGCAAAGCTCACCTACGCTGTTCCTTCGAATGATTCATGGACGTATGCAAGACATTCCTACAAACAGGCGAACAACTATCACTTCCACAAACCACAAAGAAGTTTACAAAAATATTAGAGAATGGATTGCATACAAATGGACACTTATGGCAAAAGACTAACTAAAGTTTTTTAGCAAATGCCTGCCATGTGACATGGGAAGACCTCTGGACCTCTGTGGGTAGAAAATAACAACAAGAACTGTGCAAAGGGATGTTAAACATTCCCATTTTCCATCAAATAAAATGATGCAAACTGGAAAACAGCTTTCTCAAGATATCTTTCCATTCCTATAAGCAAATAATTTTTAGTATTAGACAGAGAACTGACATGTCACGTAGTTACAATTACTTATCTGTTTAATACTATATGGAATTGAAAGTTATCTTAAAATATAATTACCATTCCTCACATACCACTTCTTCATTGAAAAAGAAATTATAGTTTCCTACACGTGAGCGTGAATGGGAAGATCTGTTTGCAGTGTGGGCTTGGCTTCCCAGTTTGGGTATCAAAGGAGCTGCAGAATTCTTGTTTTGAATGGGAAGTTCAGCCCTTTGAGTAAGACACAGGTTGGTGAGGAATACCTAAAGCTGGAAATCAAAACCAGGGAAAGCAGAATCAGTTTCCCAGGCTGAGAGCAAGACAGTCTGCAGTATCACCAACACAGTGGTAATACCTCAAGCCTCTTTCTGTGAAAGGAGGATAACAATTCCCCTTCAACCTACAGGAGTGTTACAAAGATAAGTGTTTGCAACAGCCGCCACACCTCAGAATTAGTTGATATTTATGATTATTAGTCCCCCAAAATTTGCATGCTGAAGATATCTAGACGTTATGAGTATCATTTATA
>JAVJGJ010000001.1:74834130-74874710 GCA_035590215.1 Microhierax caerulescens
CCCCCCCCCCACGACAGCGTCATAATATCTGATAATTTTTTCCCCCGATTAATTTCATTTACTCTAAGGACCCCTTTTTAAAAGGTGCATACCGCTTTGTAAAATAGATTAAACCAAATAGTAACATTGGTTTAATTTATGGACAGATAATTCTGTGGGTTTTTTCTTGTCATTGTAAGGAATTACCATTTTGCTAACAAATTTGAATTCATCCTCACGCATCACTGGCAACAATTATGGAAATCAGATGAAAAGTACTGGAATCAACCATTCTGTGGTTGTAGAGGGAGAGAGGATAAAGGTATTCAAAAGAGGAGACTGAAGCAAATAGCTTAAAGGATTAATAACTTAAAGGCCTGTCTTTGTTATTATTTTAAAGTGTTTATAAGCATGGCAATGAATATCAGATATACAAACTTGCAATTGAAGGAGCACCTTCAAGAATATAGCTGAGCATAAAGCAAAATAATGAAGATATCCAGAAGCCACAAGTACCATTTTGGTCACTTCTAATTATGACAAATACCTTACTATTGCACCTAAAGGCTTTGCTGCTTGTAAGTAGGGATGGCCGAGTGGCACTGCACATGATCAGCTTATTTCATACCCGTGCAGAACATGAGAATGTCCTGAAATGTTTGACATTTCCATGGAACAGCAAAACTGTTTCTCATCTCAATTTAATTCTGTATTGATATGACAACTAGCATTCAAGTGGTCAGGTCTGACAAACTTTCCACAAAGTCCCTTCTCTTAGTGCTGCTCAGTGCTTATGCAGCACACTATGGACAGAGGAGCAAACACACAACAAGAACTGCTTGCAGAAAGATGCTGGCCTGTTAAGCTTGTAAATCCAGGAACACTTAGTTTATGGCTAAAGAGACTGAAAGTTTGATCAAAAAACCCTGACCTATACAATCCAAACAATCACTCAGAAAAAATAATAAGCCAACATTATTTTCCTAGTTCCTCTCTCAAACAGTACCCCAAATTCATCCTACTTCACAGCTGCAATGCCAGCAGGAAAAGAAATATTTAAAGGCTTTAAGATTTTTCTCTCATAGCACTAAAAAATTGTAACTTGTGTGTGTGTAAAACTCCTAAATTCTTTAACACTGGCCTGCCAAATTAACTACTTTGTTATAAACATTAATTGCCACCAGTTTTCTTCCCATTTATCTTTTTTTCATGTTTTAATTCCATCTAGCCTTTACAAGACACATAATTACACTCTGCAGATTTTCAGTTAGTGCATGTTTCCTACGGATTTTGAATTTGATGCAGACATAGTATCTGTGAAAGAGGTGAGGCTCCAGGTATTTTAGTGAAACAAATAGGAAAAACTTTAGCAAGTATTTGTTTGAAGTTGCTAGTAAAAACTTGATATTTAATTGGCCTTGAAAACAACTTTTTATTCCTCAGATCCAATCTTCCCTTTGTTCAGTTTTAGATAAACAGATATTTTTGGTTCTTTTACCCTGAACTTAATTTCTTCCAGTTTATTGAAATAAACCGGCTATTTAGGCACCTTGTTAGAAGCACCATAAACAAAGATTTGCTCTGTACAGTCATGCAAAGCATTATGTGCTTCTCCCTTTCACATAAATATAAAACTTCACTGTGTTTTGGAAGAATCCTGCCACGTGGAGGAGGAAAAAAATAAAATCAATCACGCTTGTTCATTCCTTTCTTGGTTACTGACAACATCCAGAAATGTAGCAGTTGCAGCAAATGGTAAAGTTGATTTCAAGCAATGAAGCTAATCAGACAGCAGAGAAACAAGAACTATTAGGGGATGGAAAGCCAGCACTAAGGTGACTTTAATTAAATTACAGTTGGGACTATACAATACTGCTGAGAGCAAACACTACAAGAGTAAAGAACTGGCAGGAGGTCCCTGTCATTCCCTATTCCTAACAATGAGCAACCATGCTGCTTTCAGGGATGAATTTCATTTAGGAACTCAAGGACTCAGCATCAACAGAAAAGGATTTCTCCTACCCCTTTTCACATCATCTTCAGTTCTGTACTTAAGGATACCTACCCATTCATTGTTCGTATACCCTGATCTGCAATGCCTTTGCTAATCTTAATCCTATCAAAACCTACAATTATCTGAACATAAATGTTGCTCACTGTTCATACCAAGATGAAAAATTCTTAGCAATTAACTACAAAGCCAGATCCTATGATGCAAAATGATCATTGTATCCCAGAGGAAAGCTGCCTTTTATGACCGTAGACAAACATCAAGTTTTACAGATATAGATCTGAGAATCAGACATGTCCATGATCTGTCATGTACTTTAGGAGAACTTCTTTCCACTATGACCTCATTAGCCTCGATTTAATTTTTCAGGTCCTGTTTGAAACACCAAAACCTATCAAAAAGCTACCCATAACAGTGTACAGCTCTTCTCCTCATAACTGTGTATGCTTCAAACACCATAAAACACCATCCAAACCAAAACTGTGTTACTTCTTCTCATCTATAGCATTCATCTTTGCTTGAAGTTATCAAATCAAAGAGAGAAGAAAAAGAAGTTTCTTCTTCAGTTCACGTAATCCCTCTGAATTTGTCAGACTATCTGCAGAATATTGAGTCTATTATTCACCTGGTCAGAATCAAGTGACTAAGTCTATTTATGGGCCTTTTTACTTCCCTCTCATCAACTCTTTCAGCCATGAAGGCAGCGCTATTTCTTTCCTTTTACCTTTTTTTTCTAAACAGCAATTTGTAAATTAATAATTTCTACATCTGTTTTTTTTATAAAAGTGTTTACAAATTCTTATTATCTAAAAACTATAGTGGGTTGTTTGGGGTTCTTTTTATTGTCACAGTTGTCTGTAAGGTACTTGAAGTAGGAATGGTATTTTCCTATACGTGCTCCCTATGACAACGATGTAACATACCCACAGCCTACAGACTAGGGTTTTAACATTTTAAAAAGAGATAAACCTGACACTTTTCATTTTCTCCATCTCCAATACCTTTCAGGACTCTTATTAATCACTGATAAAGGAGAAAGTCTGAATAAACAGATTTCTTATTTTACATATGTGGTGAGACACAACTTTCCTGGACTGCTATTAAGAACCAGATCGTTCAGCCACACTTAAGAACGTTTCAACAAAGATGTTCTTTTACTTGTCCAATTTTGTAAAAAATGGTGTAAAAAAGCAAAAGACAACTTGATGATTCTTGAACAAATGATGACGCATTAAAAGGTCACCTTAAACACACCAATACATTTCATTAGCAATCATCAGTGTACCGAACTGTGCTGGAAGCAAGGAAGAGGGCAGAGAGTAAGTGGAATGTACACGCTATGGCTTAAAAATCAGAGCATATCACACCTTTCAGAAAGGGCTTACCTCAATGATACCATAACCATGTTATAGTTCTAATATTTAAATACAGGGGAAATATTTTTTCCGCATAGAACTAAATTTAATGTTATACAGCCATGCATAGGTTGGTGGGAAGAACATCATTTAGGAACTCCCAGCCAAACACTGTAAGTCACCTAGCACAGTTGTATCACACACTCAAGGCCTCCCAAACAAGCCGATTTCCTCAGCAAAATTAAACAGCCCAGTATAAACACGTGGTTTGAAGGAAAGTTATAACTTACCAAAACACACAGCATGACGAAAAGACCGACTCAACAGAAAAAAAAACACCCAACACCCTAGGAATCCAACCAAAAACAAACTACAGTAAAGCAGCATTTGTCACCTCTCAGTACTTTGCTCTACTAGAAAGGCAGCTGGTGGAAAGGCAAGATATAACTGGGTTTCTTAAGTGGCACAAGATGTCTGTGTTTCAGCAATTAAATCCTGCCTTTCATTTCAGGTGATTAAAATTAACAGTATATCCCCCTCTCCTTAACAGCTGTCTAAATTGTTAACCAAAATATCTGTCTCTTTAAACTCTAGGAGAGCATTATCAAAGTCAGTCAGTTATTTTTAGTGCTGTACTTCTGAGACACCCAACTTGCTAAGAATTTCAAAATGCCAACCCTGTATTTCCTACAGTAAAGGATTATGTTTGAAAACATGTGGCTGGGTCATTAACATTATTATTTAGACACCGAGAAAGTTTTTTGTACATGTTTTAACAGAAACGTCAAACTTTTTAACGGATGTTTTCCATTTGAAAAGTACTATTTGACAAAGCTGAAACTTTTATTCAAAAACATGTGAAGATTCTATGCAAGTGTCTTTCAGAGATTTTCTAGATGAAATATGCAGTCACTGGCAAGAAACAGAGAGATGACCTGCTACTGTGAGAATATTCATCTGAGATGTAGGAAACACATTTGCAAGTCCCCAGTTCTTTTATTGTAGGAAGAAAACATCTATTGTTCTAACACATACTGGAAACTGGATCATTATTATTAAATAACTTTTTGCATTGCAAACAGTTCTACATTTTAATTATATTGAATGAATTTCATGAAAACACTCCAATTTTATCTCACAACAATACAACCACAAAAATATACCTCAGTTAGAACGGTCAATATGGTTTTACGTTTTCAACTCTAAAATAATTGATGGGGTTAAAATGGTCAGCACAGATTTATATTTTCACTTCTAAAGTAATCGATGCCTCTGACAGAATCCATGCCATTCGTGACCTGAAGGCATATGCCACTGTGGTCAATGGGCATGGCACCATTGATTTAAACAGAATTTCACTCCAAACCCCTTGGAATAACTGCTCACTAAAAGAATGCTCATCATATTTTCCAAATGCCAAAGCCCTCCCCCAGATTTAGTTAAGCCTATTGGTCCCCAGCCAAGGGGGAATAGGGAGGATTTACTGTCTGCATTAAGATGATTAGGATGAAGAACTTTAAGTGCTCTTACTGGGGATGTCAGGATCCTCCCACAGACCTCAAAGAAAATACTTTTTCATAGTCTTAATGATAACATGTTTTCAGCAACCTGTAATGCTACAAGTTTTATGATTTTTTTAATCTTAGATACAGAGTACTCAGCAGGAAAAACTTAGGATCTAGGTATGTATCAGAATTCACTTTGTGAGCGCATGTCTGCCTGAAGGAAGGAACCTAAATGAACCTAATACTTAGCCTTGTAGTACTGATTATATTAATTTTTAAGTTATGCTGGAAACCCTGTTAAATGAAAAAAAATAATGATAATTGTTCTGCATACCTTTGGTTGAAGCATCATTTGTGCTTCTGGTTGCTTTTGGAGAATTTAGTAAGACAGACATTAATCATTTTTCTCTATGTGGCTCCCTGAGAAAATAACTGAATTTATAGCATTAAAAGCATCGATTTTGCCTAAGCCAATGGCTTGTAATTTTGAAATATTGAAATAACCCTCACTTTATGAAGAAAGTTTCAATAAATTAAGGAAAACATAATAAAAGAAAGGAAAATGCACGTTCGCAAAATCTGGGAAAGGCAGGCAGCTCTGGCTTTCAGCTCAAGGCTTACAGGCAGAAAGAAATAAGGTAATACAGGCATAGTTCCCTGTAACATAACCTGAACGATTAACTCATATACAGTATTCCTAAATTGTATAACAGGATTTTTAGATTATACAGTAGCTCCATTGTCTTTTGTATGTCCTCCTTTAAAAACCTGTAGGGAAAGGTAGACATTTCTGGTTCCAGAGCGTACAGGACAGCTCTTTCAGTGGATGCACACAAGGTACATAAAGACACGTTCAAATCTGCCCACAAAGGCAGTGCATTTTCAACAAGACCAAGAAGTCAGAATCAATGGCAGACACAGAGAATGTTGGGAGTGAGATAATTTGTTTCCCAGACTCAGTTTACAGGCCAGGATAAACTAAGACCTGAAACAAATTATTAGGTCAGGGGGAAAATGGGCAAGTATATACATAGACACACTTTTTTTTTTTCTTCCATTAAGCTCTATTTTGCTGTTGTTATTCTTTGTCATTCCATTTTGTATCAGTCAAAGTTTAGGAGGAGAATTTCACACCCACATCCCCACCCCACTGGATGAGCTGATACAAATATTACTCATGAAACAGGTGATGTGGTTCTACTCAGAGAGACTTGCTGGCAGAGCCTTCTTCCTCAGGAAAACTGTGTACAAAGCTACCGAGAAAAGGGAAAAGAGAGTGAATAGATGCACAGACGCTTCTTGCAACAGGGCCCATAATACCTGCTTCTCACTCCTACCTTCAGAATAAATTCAGTGCTTTTGTAGATCTCATATGATGATGAAGAGTGTGAAACAAATCAGATGTTTAAGTCTTCTCAGAAATAATAAAACTGAAGGCTTTCATCAACGGCAGAAAGCTGCTGTGATGACGAAACTTTTGAAAGTCTGTGCTACACCAGTTAAAACATAAGAAGTCATAGAGAAAGTGAATACTGATACAGGAAATAAAAGTAAAGAGTGGGAGGAATCGATTAAACCACTGAAGAATGATGAGAGACTGGTTTAAAATTTGCTGGAGTCTGGGGCAGCAGAATAGGAGAGGTGGGGCTGAGTGAGTCATACTTCCATAATGCTATTCACTTTAGTACAAATACCAAAAAAAATTCTGTAAAAAAAAAACAACCAAACCTGCAGAGGCTTCAGAGCTTACATGCTGCTCTGTGGAAGCAGAAATTCAGGTGAAGGGTGGAATGAGAGGGACAAGAGCTAATGAGTCCTCCAGCTCATGAAAGAGGATCACCGAACCCTAACTTGTACCTGCCCATGGGTCATAGTGTCTATGTGATCATTTCAAAGTCTGTTTCGAAAACAAACAGAAACAATATATCAAAACTGTCTTACTCGAAGTGCCAACAAATACTTAAAATATTTGAAATAGTGCATTTAAGGAAGAAAGGGTAAATAGGTTGGCTGTGTCAACTAGCATAAGAAGTTTTTTGAAGTACGGGCCCAAGTTGTTGTCGTTGTTGCTAAGTTAGGACAAGACCTCACCCCTCAGCTAGACATGTAAAGTCACACTCTCAAAGATAAGTCACTTCAGCTAACCAGTGATTACTACTGTGACTGCCATATTGATTATTCCAAACATCTGCAGTCAAAATAATATGATTATTGACCAGATGGAAAATTTATCTCATGTTGAAGTTGTAAGCACAAATGTCCTGAGCTTCTAGGGTCATGCCCATTAGTGACTGTAAAGATCTGTGTTTACAGAGCCTGTAGAGCTGCAGGACGAATGGTAGAAGTATTAGTATAGACCTAATTTAGCATAGATCTATACCTTATTAGACCTACAGCAGTGGTAACACTGCTAAGGACTGTTAGCTTTTGCCTCTTGCTGGCACTGCCATTTCTTACTCAGGGAACTAGCATGAAGAGTATTAATTACACAAGACAGAACACAGTAATATAATAAAAGCCGAAGGAAATTCACAGCTCCCTCAAAGAACAAAAGAAAGAATGTAAGGATTTTTTTTAATGTTTAATGTCAGTTAGTAAAGCATAGCTGAGATTAATCATTGCTATAGTAAATTAGTAATGTGGCTACTATTTACAACTTGGTGTGGCTAATATCCAGTGAGACTGATGCTCAGTATAACAGATAATGTGTAATTAGGTAGTATTAGATATCTTATGTACTAAATAGCTGTCACAGATCCCTTCTTAAAAGTGTCTGTTACTATATTTTAGAATATTTTTTTAAATAATAAAATACTATTCTAATCAAGCACAGTATAATGAGTAGGAGAAAGGAACAGGTTCTAAAAAATGGATGAGACATTGCTTGGTAAGTTGACCTTTCAGAAATATCCCCTCCTTCACTGATCTTCTAAATGAGAGGCAAGATTATTTTTAATTACAGTCTATCAGCACAGATATAAGTAGTCATAATTAAAAGTCAGTTTTGCTATTATAACATAGAATAACACTTGAGTTAAGGTTGCATGACAAATACCATTCTGCTCTGTCGTATTTCAAATTCTTAATTCTGAAATTTTTCAACAGTGATGTCACTTTTTTCCACAAGATAAGGTTCTAATTCTTCAGGACATCTTACACAAGGACAGAAGGATAAACATCTGTTCAAAGGAAGATCCTCTCTACAGAAAAGTTTAAGTGCAAAACCACCAACAAAGATGATGTTCTTTTGTGAAAGAAAAAATAAATTTTTCACATAATATGGGGAAAGAGCTTGCTTTTTTAAATAGCTTTAACCACCGAAAACAACAGAGGATTGAAAGCTGGAATTTGACATTAAAATAACCCTCAATAAAAAGAAATACCTGTAAGTATTTTGTCAAAAATTGGTTTAGAAAAGCTTTTCAGAAGTGCACTGTCTGCATACATGTCTGAACAGGATCTTTTTCTAAGTTTTCAAAGAGTGTGGCTAGGGAAGACTGCTTCAAGAGTATGTGTGTTGCTGACTCCGAAGGGTGAAGAAAACCCAAAGCCACATGAAAAATTAGTTGCACTTCTGGCTACTGTGTGAAGTTGCTCCTTCCCCAAGCAAAACCAAATTCTATGGCTATTTTGCTATTTACAACAGTTATGAGTGAAGGTTGCTGAATGGCATTAATGACACATTTATGTTTTCATTTTTTTAGGGTTGCTTTTAGGATTAAATAGCACTGGAATTTGGCTACCCTTATTTATTACTCAATTGTTTTATATTCCTTTTGCTAGGTATCACTGAGATGTCTCTAAAAGTACTGTGTCAACACAAATAAAACATAATGATTTCATTAAAATAATGGTATACAATGGACCCAGGTGGAGTATCTCTTGCTGTACTGGAAAAGGCTTTCCTTTAAATATTCCTGAGTATGGTTTCACATATTTGGATCTTTCTGGCAGTGCTGCGTATCACAGCATGTGCGATATATTGTGAAATGGCAGCCGAGTTCAGTGTAACCAGAGCTGAAATGCAACATGCAAGCATCCCCATAGAATCTTGCTTTCAACTTTCCTTACATTCAAAATCTTAAAATATTTTTGACTAAGCTTAAGTACTCCTTCATATTTATAGAGCACATATTCTGTGGGACTAAAAATCAAAGGGATCTGCTTTGGTGAACTTAGATGTAATAAATGTATGATGACATGATTTGTATTCTTTCTTTATGCAGAAATACAGACTCTTTTGAAGATTAATTGAAAAAATCCAAGAAAGGGCAGTTATCTTTCTTGGTATAAAAGCAGGAATGATAGAGAACAGGGGCTTGGTTTCATTTCACAGTCTAATATAAAAGCTCATTAGCTCAGAGATCTTCAACTATCCAAAAGATATACTGCCCTGCTTCGTTACACCTGTGTTTTCAGAACCACAGAATGGAATTTCTTTTTCAATCTTTATTTCTACAGCAAGGAGGTGGGAAAGGTTATTATCATGTTGCTAAGGGAAATGCATCATCCCATCATCAAAAGCCAGTATTACAGAGTGACAGTATGTGCAGAGGGTTATGGCTTGTAAAACCAGTCATTCACATTACTACTGGAACAATATTGCTCTCTCTTGGAGTAAGTCAGGGAGAAATAACAGAAACTGTTGCATTTTATATTACTTTTATTTCTACTTAAGGACATTGGCTGTGAGATGGATTTGACTTATTCCTGGTCTGGCTCCATTTTACTTGAATTCCAAAGGAAAATTTTTCCTATTTTGAAAATTGACTGAAAACGAAAGATTAAATAATGCTTTCTGCCTTTTTTCCTCCTCCTTCTCCTCCTACCCCCCCCCAGCCTCTTGTACCATTTTCTACTATAAAATATAAAGAAAAGATACTTTTAATATGAAAAAATGCTTTCATTTTTCTTATTAGAGCAGTTATTCCACTCCAAAGAAGTAATTTACAACCCATTTTGAGCTACATAAGCACCGTTACTTTTAAAAATAAAGGCACTACAGTGTATTTGTCAGAGTTCTCCTGATGCAGAGCACTGTTTGCTTACCTCAGCTGAGAATTTAAGCATGAGAGTTTATTGTAACTATTTCAAGTTAGATTTTCTTACCTCTTACGCTTTTATCTAAGCTGAGCAGCCCATTTCTTTATATCTGTCTTAGTGTTTTCCCAGGCACGGGAAGAAACAATAACTACCGAATCTGCCTTATAATGTTGAGTAGACTTCAATGTGCATTTAATGTGGTATTCCAAGGAAAAAAAAGATGTGTGTGCTCCAGTATCCTGGCACAAAATTGCTCAATGTCAGCCAAATCTGATCAAGAGGTAGGGGTCTTGAAAACATTTAACCCCAAAAGCGGAATGAGAATCAGTGAACAGCTGACCACAGGTATCCCATCTGTATCTCCACTGATTAAACCACAAGCAAGCACAGTCCTTAGCCACTCTAGTAACAGGAATCAGCTGGCTATCTAGCTGGTTGTGAACTATAGGGTACAAGTCTTGCACAGATATACAAAATATGGGGGGAAAAAAAAAAAATATGAGATTGACCAGGTCTGAAGGAGGCTGGCATCTCCTGTGCTAAAGGCAAGGGCAGGAGAGGTGCAAACTTTACATCACCAAAATTCATTAATTCTACTTCCTCACTTTAATTCAGCGTTACCACAAAGCAACTGAAAACACAACTCAAACTACTAATTGTTTTCATACAATAGGCAGAAACTTACTGGGGAAAGGGGAAATTTTAAAAGGGATGTTCCTGTCAGTGCAACTTTGTCCATATTCTGACATAGGTTTGAAACAATGATGCTGAAAACCCAGGTTCACTCTTCCTTATCTCAACAAACAACTGGCAAGGTGACCGCTTTGCTTGCAGCCGCAGCACTGCTCTGAATACCTGGGTGGCCTCAGGAGCCCTCTTCCAGAAGTCAGGCTCTGCCTGAGGCCATTCCGTGTCCCAGAGCTGGGTACCATGAAATCAGGTGAAAAAATGACATAGAGCCACTTGTTCCTTACAGCTTAAACCTTACAAAGTTGCGGACATCATTCCATCATTTATTACTAACATTAACTAAAGCCTGTGACTTACACTGGATTTACACCAAAACTGTACTTTGACATATTTTTAACACCTTCTCTATCTCTGCAGTAACTAATCATTGTTTCATTAAAACATGTACTTGAAATGCAATATAAAGAGAAGTATGTTGATGAAAAATGACATACACACACATACAGGAATGCACGTATCAAAATGCCTCACCAGCAGATGAGACGGATCAAAAAAACAGTCTTGTAAACAATGGTTTACAGCTCTAGTCTGCTGGAAAAATAATCCTCTCAAAACCAATAACATTTTATTTTAGGTATTTCCTGAAAACTGCATGGTATATATGTAAGAACAACTGCTGATATCAAAGTAATTTAAAGAAAAGGAAGCAGTGATAATAGCACTTCATACTCCACCAGATAAGTTGATAAGCCAAAACTCATATACATTTGTTATGAAATTAATTAAATGTACCTTGAAAAATAACGGCTCCTCAGGAAGAGGGCTGACAGGGAGTGAGGTGGTGCTACTAGCTGGACTCATGTCTGTACTCTGAAAGAAAAGCAGAGAGGAGTTTGCACTTCCAATCAAGTTCTATGGACATCACTCCACATTTGGAGGAAAAAAAAAAAAAAAAAAAGAGCTCTAAACCAACACTGAACTTCCAAAAGAACTAGACTGACAAAGCAACTGCAATCTGTACTGTATATACCTTTTATTAATAAAAGTATTTCACTAATGGGTAAGTGCTTTGCATTTTCTTTATTTTAAACTAACTTCCCATTCGAAGTCCCAAACATGTACAAATACGCAAATACAGTGTCTGCAAAAGAGTAATATAAGAGGATAACCCAGAACACAAAAATTTGTTCATATAGAACAAGCTATGAGATACATTTATTGTTGTTATATTATTATCATCATCGTCATCATCATTGTCATTAGGGTGGCTCAATAGTAAAGTTAGAAGGTAAAATTAACAGGAAAACAATATATGGCAGAAGAGTATTTGGTTCAAAGTTTAAAGATCACTTTCAAATGAGTCAATACATCTTATAAACAAGCACAAATACATGAAAAGAAACAGTGAGCAGCAAAGTTAAGAATGAAAAGAAGTCAGTATACTTCAATGGACCCATTCAGTTAAAATGCTTGAAAGATTCATCTACAACCTCACTCTTTTTTAGGTTAATATTTCAGTAATCTGCTGGTTAGCATGGTCATTATTTTTAAAGATGTAACAGATATCAAAAGCAGTGTGGAAACTTGGAATAATTTGAATGACAATAATAAAAAAACACAATTTGGATTTAAGAACATAAACAAACGCCACTAAGACTGTTCTGCAGAAAACTAGATTATATGGTACTTCTTGGGAAATAAGTCCTTAAATGCTAAAATAAAAAAAATCCACCATCAACAACAATAAAGCAGAAAAGATGTAACGGAGAATACAAAAACACAAGTCTGCACGGGCTGACAGTTCATTTCCTTTTCTCACTTTGCATTTGCAATGCAGAACGATTTAATGACTTCAACTTATGCAATTATCTAATCAGATATCTGGTTTCACATCACTATGAATCTATTATGACCTCTTTAATAAGTCCAAGTTCTGCAAGTGAAGAATACTACTCCACCCATGAAGTTCTGACAGTTCATTCATCAGAAAATTTTTATGCAGAAATACCACATTTTATACACCCAACTGGTGCAGGATGAAAACTGAGACCAAATTTTGGGTATGAAATCCCTATTTCAGATCTGAAATGGAGGATACAGACTTCTAAGTTTATGCCTACTCAGAAAACCAATGAGTTTAATTAGATACATATCAGTTATGCCATACCTGAAAAGACAAAAGTTACTACTAAATAAAAGGGATGCAAGTAAAGGAGAAAAGATGGGATCATGGTGATTATTTCCTAAGAGAAAGAGAGAGGTAGTTTATAACCCATGGAACAGAGAAGTTACTGAGGAATAAGGGAGATTATAACATGTCAGAAAGCCAGTATCTTTGTTGAATCCATTGCTCTGGTGTTCAGAAACATTACACATTGTAACACAGACTCCTGCACTCAATCTTCAAGAAAACTGGCTGATAATATTTACTAAAAGGAAGTGAAACATAGCTCTTTTAGATTAAATTCAAAGTGCAGACAAAACTGCAGACCTCCTCTGTGAGAATGTTCTGCCTCAAAAGCCAACAGTTCAGCTGAGGACAATTCATCTTTCAATTTACAACAGAATAGGAAAACACTAATGGTGGGGGGACAGTGGGATGGGATGGGATGGGACTGGACAGGATGGGGACAAGTATCTGCTTTCCAAACCAATCAAGCACCCTAATTTGGAATTAGAAGTGCACAGGGAGGCAGTCCAATCCTTTACGCATTAAAACAGCCTCCCTACAAAAACCTGCAAAGCAGATTGGCACGTGTACGCTACACAGGCTGCAAGTCCTTCAGCGATAGCTGGAATCTAAGAAAGGTTGAACAGCCCCGAGGATGTCAAAGGTGCTTTGATAGAACACCTCAAGACACATCTCAGGGCACAACAGCACAATGGCCTCAGAAAAATATCTGCTCTTCTGTGATGACTGGACACGAGCCAGCCCAGGTCTGGATGCCATGCTGATGTGGCACTGTGCCTGAACTAGAGAGGCTGCTGAGAGATGGGGTATATTAGCAGGGACACCACTACTACATAGCTTCTGGACTGCAAACAGTTTGAGTCTGGCCAGACAGGAGCATTGACAGAAAAGCCTGTGTCTGCCTACAGCTGTCCACGTATATGTACCCTCAGTGGCCCCTCCAACAACTTCAGTAATTTTCCTCTCTAAGGAACACAGAGCAGCTTCTCTGCCAGTGTAAATTAATTAAATCCAGTGGTGCTAACACAGTTTATTATAGCGGAGAATTGAGTGAGACAGTACCAAAAGGGTTGTTTCTCTAAGCTACTAAAAAAATAATAAACCATCCAAACTAATCACTGCTTTGAAAGATGCTGTCAGCTTGTCCTCCTGAAGGGACATATTAACAAACAACATCCCACTTCCCATCTAAATTTACTATCCATGGGGTACTTGTCATAATCACTCTTCATAGTCTAAAGCTCCCCATACATACAAAAAAAGTACCACTATAAGGAATTCACCCAGCGAGGACTTTTCATTCGATGTTGCATAAACCAATTCTGTTCTCATAAAAGCAGCCACTCACTTTAAGTCTGGTTTAAAGTTGATATATTTTAGTTATAAATTAACCAGAAGATGCTATACCATTAGGCTAAATCATATCTTATAAGTTGTAGTAGATGTTAAACATCATTTGTATCATAATTATACATATGAGGCAAAATTAGGTAACTTAGGACGTCTCTTAATTTTGCAGTACTTTACTGTGCAACTGTAACATTTTAAAATGTATTTTTGATGCACAGTGATACAACACCAGGGTTTTGAAACTTTTCCCTGTGTCACTGGAAATCTCTGAGTGTTCTGGAGGGCAGAGAATTTTCAAAGCTTTAATCATGTAAATTCCATTTTTAAAATGTCTGAATACCAAGCAATTCTAGTTTTAGAAAACATACCTTGTCCATGTCAAAAACAACTCTGTGAGCTTCTCTTTCAGTGTTTTTAGGCCATTTTTTTGATTTGGGGCAGGCTGTTAAAATCCAGCAAATAGATATTACTAGAATTTTGCCAATAATTGTTCTGTGATTACAATGATCAATGCTCAAGTTTTCTTCTAATTTCTAAACCTGACCAGCCTTAACATTACAACATCTTCACTATGCAACTGAACAGGTACCATGAAGTCATGGCTAGGCCATGCCAATAATTAATCCTTGGAAAGCAGTATTAAAAGTGTGATTAAGTATCAGGAAATTTCTTGATAATGAGGCAGGCAGAAAACAAGTCTAACAGAACAAAGTTTTTCCATTTCTTCATCTTGTTTGGAGATCCAGGATCAGGATACTGCTTGAGGACAGATTCCTACCATGTTTCCTACACGAAAGAGAAAGCAGCTCTTTCTGGAACTGTTTTAAAGTAGTTACAGGATTGGTTTGGTTTTGTTTTCTTCCACTTGTATATACCTACCTCAAAACAGAATGCTTCATAAAGCTACAGACTACCATAATTGCCTTATTGCAGATTAGACAATGTGGTCAGTGTTTTTCCAGCAATACAGAATATCAAGAATATATAAATGCACGTTGTTAAAACAATGCTCCTTTGAAAATAGTCATCTTCCAGTCCTTAAGAACTGTTCTTTAAATGAAAACAGATTCACCTCACCTCATAAAATGGGAGGTTTCTCACTATAAGCCCTTGTCTTCAACCTGAACTTCTCCAGGAAGAGCCTGCGTATCAACCTTTGTTAATTGTACATTAAAATATGGACCAGCCACTGTCTGTCATCCACTGACAGAAGCTGATTTAATTTGCTACTGCTGCTTTTCAACGAGGGTAAACACTGCAATGATAGCTGGCAGGCACTGACTTCTCTGGAGATCAGTATCACAATTTATTGATCCAAGAAGTTAATACTGACAGAGAAACCTTTAGTGGGTATTAGAGCTAGAGATCAAATAAATCATTATAATAACTGAAGAAAAGAAAAGAGAATCTGTGTACTTTATAGCTTTTTCTAAGAAGTAGTGGATAAGTGTTGAACTGACTTTCAGGGTGATAGTTTTAGTTGTATCACAAGTTATGCCAATAAGTATCACTTTATAATCTAGAAGTTGAGTAGCACTGGGAAATTAAGTAAGTGCAGTCAGAAAGCCCAGTAGAGACATTTCAGTATACTGAAGGTAATCAAAGACCTGCAAATGGATTTATTAATGAGTTTGCACACCATCTTTATGAAATACTGTGCTTAAATATTATTATACTGTTTTATCAACAGAAGTGAAAGAGAAGGGGAAATTATTTGCTCAAAACTATGAAGGGCTGTTAAAAATAAAGACAGAAATTAGGAACTCGTAAGTCCAAGCACTCCAGCTGTTTGGCCAGGGTGTGCAGTGCTCCCCTGCACGCTTCTGGAGTGCTGTGACTTCTGTAGTTTCTATATTATTTAATGTCATCGAGAGTTTTTGCGGATACATATGCTTCCTGCAAATAAAATTACTATAACCAACTGAGGCCAGAAAAAATAAAAAGTAGTTTTGATAAGAAAAAATAGCAGACACATGAAATGAGCTTTCACATCCTACCCGCCACCACGTTTGATTAATTCTCCCCAACATCTGAGATCTCACTCAGTAAGAATGGAAGTGCCTCCTTAAAACATGTTTAGGCCTATTTTCTAACACCTTTGAATACAACCCAGGTAGTAATCTATAAACTCATTTCATCTGTCTTTTATTACTAAGTATACTTAATTATTCTTACTAATTACTAATATGTGCAATTATCAGCTGAGACATTTAATTATTATTTTCCAGTATTTGCCTGGTCTCTTGCCTAAAGCTTGCTGCTCCTGTAGCTTAGAAGGCTGCGTGGGTCTTGCATCTGACCTGAGCTACCACAGCTCCTATCGCAGGTGCAAACCATAAATTCCAGCCTCTGCTGCTTCTTGCTACCTCTTTTTACGCTGGTATATGAGGTGTGGATAGCCAAGGAAGTTTTTAGGGGCTCAATTATCTACTGATTCTCAACCAGCATTTAGTATACGGGCAGACAGATTAGCGTAGACTTTTCTTACACTCTAAGCGAAGCTAATCACCTGAGCCATAAAATGCCAGTGGGAAATTTCACCTCATTTAGCGTAAGATGCTGATCTGTCACATGTCAAACAGCATTTATACATCTAGTGCTGTTTATTTGAGAAGACCCCGAATTCTCAGAAAGTCAGAGCAAACACATTAAATGTAATATTTTGCACAATATTGTTTTTTTCAGCAAGGAAGATCAGGATGAAGAATATTTTGTCGACTGGTATTTGTTTCTACAAGAATGGACTGGAAAGATGCTGATTTAGCCTTTTAATTAGGCTAAATTAATTACAAAGCCCATAACCAGCAAGCAACATAAAGAGTATATATCCAGTCCATGGTTTGTTGCAGGGCTACAGTGTTTGAAATAGTTCAGATTCAGATTATATTTCACATTATTTAATTTATATTTTATATATATTTAATTTACTACAATATTTAAATTTACTGAAGTAGCTATCTCTCCTCTCCTTACATTAAATGCAGAAGTGTAAGAATACTGAAGTACCAGGCACAAATTACTTTTATTATCTGCTTTTCAGTTTCTAAAAATGGCAATATGAAAATACCTAACATATAAAACACCTGGTAGCTGGCACAAAGAGAACACCTTAATAAGCATGTTTTAAAATTTGTAAATAAAGTAGAAAACTGAACTAAGTCTCTAAAGAGGTTCAAGAATTGGAGGTTGTTGGTTTACAATTGAGTACATACAGAGGGGAAAACCAATCTTTTTTATAATAGAAAATGGCATATATATCACTACATATTGATATTTAACGATAAATAGCCCTTCCTTTCTGCTCTTTATTTTCAAGGGTTTTTTTTCATTGTTCTTTGCTCTGGTTTGTCTTTATTCCCTGCTTTCCGTTACAAGACTTGTAATAAACAGACACAAGTTTCCTTGGTCAGATAACTGTCTGGCACACAGGTTAGATGAAGAGTCCATCAATATGTAGGAGAAAGGCACTTTTACTTTCCCAAACAGCAAATTCAGCTCCAATTAATCTCTAAAAAACCACTTCACTTCTATCTGCAAGCAGAATACAATTTCAAAAGTAATTTGGACAATGACTTTGGGGTTAACATTTCTTTGTGAAGAGTACCACGGGACTGTCAGTGGCTGCCACTGTGTGACTTGGGACTGCTACTATGACACATCACATTAAATGCAACTCCAGTCATATTTTTATCCTAATGAAAACCAGGGGGTTGCTTTCACAGACGCAAATGCTTTGTTGAAAACACAGCGAAGAACTGATTTCCTTGAGCAAAACTCTACTCCCTCTTCAGTTTCTATTGTTTCTTTCATACTTCATTGACTATACTATCCAGCCTTGACATTTTGTTATTATATATTCTTCCCTAATAATATCATATAACATCAGCTTTTTCTGCTCTTTCAGCAGTCAATTGAGAGAACCAAGTACTCTCCTGGGATTTTAATCTGCAGGCTGCCTATTTCAATTGGTTTTCTTTCCTTGCAGAAGATCTTTCAGGTTAAAATATACGTAATTTTTTTTGCTCAAACCACGTTCAGTTTTGTAGCAAATACCATGGTTGTCTCATACGGTAAGTTGTTGTTTTGTTTTGGTTTTTTTTTTTAACTCCAGTCACAAAGACATTTTCTTTCTCCAAAGCTTGCATCACAGCACTAAGAGGAACTACTCTGATACTTCGTACTACAGCCATAGCCTGAATTTGGAAGAAAATGTCTGCATCCACTCAAAGAAGGGTCTATCAGCAAAGTATCTCTGGGATCTCTCAAACTCCTACATTTTTCCCTGCACACAGATCCACTGTTTTTCTGTCCTTCCAAATAAAACACTTAGAAGTAATCAATTAATTAAACAAAGAAGGATCAAATCTGATAACAGAATCACCTCCTCTCCCTCTCTTGCATATTCATGCATGTTCTGCATCATTAAGTATCATAACATGCTGGGACCAAGCTATAAGCTGGAGCCAAAAAGGATCATCAGATATTAATACAAACAATGAATGCACACACAATTACATTGAAGAGGATAATAACATACACAGGATATATATTTATATGCTTCTGGACATGTGGAAATAACTGCCTTGATGGGTCAGGGAAAAAATGCTCCTGAAAACAGGCTGCTCTGAAAGTTCCTCTGCAGTATCTGCAGGTGGCCACTGTTGAAGCCTGCCATAGATTTAGGTGCCAGTTTCAGCAAAGCAGTTCCTATGCTCACACACTCATACAATTAATTGTTCCCCGTGAAGATGTGAAAGATGTTCATGATCTCCTTACAGCCTTTGCAATGTCTTTTTTACTCTACAGAAGAAAGACATGATTCCTTCAAGACAAAAATCTCCTCACACTTGCTATTAATGAACATTTTTCTTTAAGGTACAAATTTTCTCATACACTAAACTCATGTGCAAAAAACTACACATGCTTCACTGTTCAGTACATCCATTTGCAAATAAGAATATAGGGACATGGGTGATATCTCCTGCAACACTGTGGTCAGTTTTCTGCCTACAGTTTCCCTGCCACCTATTGTTTTCAACTGAACGAGGACAATGTTTCATAACATTAACAAACTCATTTTTCAAATCTGAACATAATGGAGCCAGCCTGATTTTTATTTTTTATATATATACATATATAGATATAGATAATATTTCTATATAATTTGCTGGTCAATTGTCTGGTTCTTTTCTACCTCTATTTTACTTGGTAAGCATCAAGAACAACATTGCCATTTTTTCACACTGATGTTTTAATGTGAGGCTATGTTTTATTTTTCTGTGTTTCTCAAAAAGATTCAGATGCCTTCAATTGCTATGCATTTCACCAAGGTTTTAACAAGCCACTTTGTACTTTCTAAATGTTGTGACTGCAATTATTCTTACTTCTTCATCAGTTCTCAGAAGGGTTTTTACAATTTCAGTATGGAACTACTTCTGACAGAGTATTTTAACTTATTTAGATGCAGAGGCTTCATTTTCAAAACTGTCTTGAATTCCCCAATAACAGCTTAAAGGAAACATTTTAAACATCTGTATCTGTCTGCTGCTAAGTCAAGGAAGACGTTTTTTGTTTTTCCCACTTCAAGAAAAGAAGCAAGTGATGTTTAACAATTTGAAATACGCTTTCCCTGGCTGCAGCGCTTCTGTATGATGTCAGAAAAAAGAGGTAAACTTTCAGCAAGTATGTTTTGCCATGTTATTTGCTTCACAGTATTTTTAACAGTAATGTTACTTGATGTTTTTAGCAAGTTCAATCCCTTTGTGTAATATAAGGCAATATTTCAGCTCCTGAAATGTAGAAATTCTGATTACCATAGGCAGTTTGGAAGCATGCTAAGCCTGCTTTTTGGTTCAGCAGGCAGGTTCCAAAGCAGAATCGGTCAAGAAAGAACAAATATTCCCTGATTTAGTAAATATATGGCACACTGAGTTTCTACCCTCAGACAGCAGCTTTCATTCTTAAGGGAAGGATTAGGAAGAGTAAGGCACAAAAGGAACTTCAGCTCCCACCCTGGCAGAGGGTTCAGTAGAAACTGCCACAACTGCTCTCCACAGTCTAGCTCTACTTGTTCTTCCTTTCTCTAATCCAATACTTATATCTCTGCCCACCAGCTCAAATCAAGATCTTCCAAGACTCCCTACCCTTTCTTACATCTTAGGGTACTTGCACAGCATCTTCTATTCACTGCAATTCCCACTCCCACACCCATCCCATCACCAGCACTGCTCCTGTGTGCCATCAATCTGAACCTGAAAGTCTTCCCACCTTCTCTACCCTTCTTCCTTCGGTAGGTGCCCGTCCCCTTCAGCCCATATATACAGGGTGTTTTATATAATATATAGTTTTATTATTTATATTAATATATTAAAAGTCTATATATTAATATATTAACATATATATTTAGATACAAACTTATACACATAAAACTGATTGAAGGAATCTCTTAATGTAGCTGCTGTGATTCAGCAGCCATATGATTGGTTTGCTACTGAAAATACACACAGTGAAGTTGGTCAAATCCTGCATGTCTGAAAAACATGTCAGGTTTCACTACAGTGACCCACCACTTCGACACATCTTCTCAGTCCCAAGCTCCACACAGTCTGGGAAGGCCAAACTGCGTTGCTCAAGAAACTGATGTAACTTGCAAAGGAATGGAGGAGTGAAAAATTGCCTGTACTGGTACTTAGGCATTGTGTTACCGTTATTTTTAGAGCCTTCAACTGAGCATTTTGTTTTCATTTTTGTATTTTGCAATGGAATTATATACTAAACTTGCTGAGATATCTGAATAGCATTTTATAAAGCCATTAGCAATAAAATATTCATTTTTCATTTATATTATGTCCAGGAATACAAATGAGTATAATTTCTTCCTACCCCTCAACGTTAATGGGGAAACCAGGGAGAAAAATTGAACATACCTTTCACATTCATTTAACTACAGTAATATAGAAAGAGCTTTTCAAATGAAAAATTCTTTAAAAAAAGTTAAATATTGTCTGTTTTCTTTGGAAGTCCTGTTACATGCATCTCCACTATTGTATTTTCTTATTTATTTATTTTCTAGCTTGGTAATTCTACAAAGCAAGGTTAAGGCACTGTCTCAATCACCATGTGATAAATCAGTACTCCCTGAAATAGCTTCAGTAGAACTATTACAAAAATGTATCAGCAAGAGGCAAAGCAAATGAGGAGACATGTCAGCAAACTCCTAGACTCATGCTATGGGCTGGGAGTTTATCCATATTCATGTTATGCCATGAAGCAGCTGGCACCCCGGCTTATCTGATGGCAATCTCTCTACATGGCTCCACTGAGTTTCTTTTATCTGCTTCTTTTCCCTTCTTG
This sequence comes from Microhierax caerulescens, assembly GCA_035590215.1. Classification (NCBI taxonomy): domain Eukaryota; kingdom Metazoa; phylum Chordata; class Aves; order Falconiformes; family Falconidae; genus Microhierax; species Microhierax caerulescens. Next base: position 74,855,608 of record JAVJGJ010000001.1, read on the forward strand.
CATCCATCACTATGCTTTTAGCTCTCGGCAGCTGCCACTGCTTACGAGCATCTCTGTAGGCTGTTATGGTAAAACAGAAGGTTTTCTTGGCATCATTGTTGCATCTTTCACTCCTCAACACCACAGAGGTGATGGCAGGTGCTAGCACTGCTTGGCTGCTGCAGGGAGGCTGTGTGGTTGTCACTGCATCAGCTGCTTCCAGAGGGAAGCTCATGCAGAGCAAACCACATGTGGCTACCTTGTCCCAGGCATGAACTGTCATCTGAGTCACAAGCAAAAGCTAGTTCCCCAGCTTATTCCTAAAAACCCCAAGAAATCCAAGACAAACTGATATCTGAAAGGATATAAAACAACACCCTGAGAGATCATAGAATCTGCAGGCAGCAGAAACACTCTGGGTTTAAGTAACGTCCATCAGCAGAGCTGGGATGAAAAGCCTGGCTCACATAATTCCTTTTGTACTCTGGCTCTTATCCTATTGCTGCACCGAACCTCTCAGGGGTGCTAAGTGCAATACAAAAATTTCATCAGTGTATTTTTTCATGCCTCTTGAAGTTGGGACAATTTTCTACTTGTCTGCATCAGATGCTGCATACTGAGGAGAATCATGGAAAGGGTGTTGCTCTGAGAATAGAGAGAAACGTTTTTTGGCAAAGAGTTTGCACTGGAATAAGGAAATTAATAGATCAAATATAAGAAACATTTAGCATATACGCTGCAGATGTAAAAACATACCTGTGGAACATTGCATTTTCAACAGAAGAAATCAATACTGAGGGAATGCCACAATCACTATCGCCCATGCCAATCTGTTTTATTATATCTTTCAATTAATGGCCACATACTTCTTTTGCCAAAAGTTCTGCTTCAATCAAAGCACATGATGATGGCTTTTACAAACTTCTCAGTTGTTTTTTTTTTAACATACAACACCCATATTGTAACACTGGGATGTTGCAACGGGTCTGAAAGCTGCCCACATACAATCAGAAAAAAAAATAAAAATCTGCTGACAGGTTTCAATCCTTTCTAGTCTAATGCCTCCATTTCTTTCACTCAAGTTATGCTTGTCCTTCAGCAGTATAAAATCTAATTAGTTTCTGTATCAGAAGGGTGATGGATAGGTGCCCAGAAGCAGTTTTAACCCGTCATGGCCAGAGACATAAAGTTCAGTACCAGGACTTCTGGTAATTCTTAAATTAAACAAAATCTCATTAAAATACTTTTTCAAAATAAGGAGAATTTGCAACTTTTATTGATGGCTCTCAAAGACAATATATTCATAGTGAATAGAAATGGTTCATACATCACTTTTCATTTGTTTGTTTTTGCAAAAAAGGTAGAGAGTATCTATCTAGTAAGCAGGGGAAAAAGTGCCATTCCATAACCTTTTAATAGATGCACACAAAAGTCCAATAGAAAATTTTCATCATTTAAGTATGGTTTTCATGAAGAAGAACAATTTTCACAGGAATCTTGCTAAATTCTTTCTACAAGTTATTACAGGCAGGTACCTAAACTTAAATTTAAATAAGAATACTGTGGTTAGGAAAGCTGTTTGCAGGTATCTATTTCTAAGCGGATTTCTACAACATCACACAAACTAGAAAAAAATCAATACTATTTCTACCTGCTTCTTTAAGTTTTCTAACAAATAAAGAAATTTTCTTTTAAAACATCACTAAATGTTTATATTGGAAGCATGTGAAAACCAAGCCTAGTTGCCTGAAAGTGAGGCTGTATTATTTTAGAAAACGAGACATCTAGCATCTCAAAATTGGGAACCATCCAGGTTTGCAAATTTAAGGATTTTGTAGGAAATGTCTACACCATTCTTTATAGAATCACAGAACCATAGAAACCTTTAGGCTGGAAAACGCCTTTAAGATCATCAAGTCCAACCATTAAAATCTATGCAATCACAGACAGTTCAGGCTGGAGGGGACCTTGAAGTATCACGCCACATCTCTCCTTGCCCTGAGGAGGATCAACATGAATGTGATCTGGCTGGGCCAGAACAGAACCACCCCACCAAATGCAAACTGAATCTAGGTCAGATATATGTATTAAGTATACCTAGTAAAAGTAAGAAATCATAAACCTTAACTGAACTATTGATACTGTTAATCTCTTTTCAGGGGAACCTTGTGCAGCTTGAAGTGTATCAAGTAGAAGGAAACTGCCCATCAACAGTTGCCAGAGCCCCAGAAAACACTCTCTTACAATAGGCAACAACACTGGATTACAAATGCCTACCTGATGTCCTGTGTCCATGTGGATTCCTAACCTATCCTAAACTTCACATAAGAAAAAAATGCACAATATTTCTAAGTATTATATGAGCAAGTAAATAATCTCAATTTAATTTGAAAACACACTCATTCCATTGAGAGGCAAAAGTAATGAACATTTTGGAACAATTTTAGTTAGAAAAGGGAGTTCTTCCTTGAACATTGGATGTCACAGAATTCCAGATCTTCAAAAAGACAAGCATGCACCTTCAAGCATACAACAGATTTACACGGCAGTGACTTACACCCAACACTCACAGATTTAAGTGACTCATATTCCTGTTTTGCAAGCCATTTCAAGTGATGAAGGGTACTGCCTGCATGGAATGTCATGTGTAACTGGGGCCTGAAGCAGTGAATCACAATTAATAAAGTTCAATTTATGAAACCAACACCACTGGAAACACACAAGGCAAAAATAAGTGGTGAAAAAATGTAAAAATGCCTGAACATCAAAATAGCATTGATAAGTTTATTTTCTATTTTGAGCGGTATGCTCACTTCTGCAGTCTCATTTGAATACATTTATAATTAAAGCTGATTAGTGGTTTATGGTAGAAAATCAGTACAACTTTTAATTCTCATGATCATTTAAATACTTTTCAAGAGAAACAGGGCTTTCTTCTGCTTCTTCTCATTTATATCTGTGCCTTGGGTGCACAAAATTAACATTCACCTCACAGAATTTGTATAAGAAAGACTAAATTAACCTGTGAGCCAAAGTCAGCTGGTTCCTCCAGGACCAGAAGTATCTTCTCCTCTAGAGAGTGTCCAGGCAAGGAGCTACCACACAGTTAGTTAGGACATGAACATACACAGTGAATAATCTGTTCTGGTCTAACTTCCCACATGAAAACTATTCACACAACTGCCGCTGTGAAATATAACTAAAGTCTGTTTTAAAACTGGAAGAAACCATAGCTCTGTAAATGCAAATTGTAACTCTGCAGTAAGCGCCTCTTCTGGATAAATCCCTTTTTTTTTTTTTTTTTTCCTCATGCTTTACATTTATAAACAAAATAAGGAAACTGGAGATTTGAAAAGGTCAAAACCTTCTGTACATCAACATGCAATTCTCCAGCTAAGAGTACTGTACTCTTAACAACCCAGCTTCAAGTCTGCTGAGTGATTATTATCAGAATAATTTCTAAAAATACCATCAACTGCTAGATGCTGGGAGCAAAGGAAACCAGGTATGATTGCTGAAAAACAAGCCTGAAAAAAAAAACCCTACGTCTTTTGTGCTTATTGTGACATGAGCCTTTAAGAATTTGATTTACTGAATTTCAGTTACCTACACAAAGACACACCACTCATTTGATATGCTATGTTTAAACAATACATTCCTTTTTTTTTAACATGTTTTGTGAAGTCTGGAGTTTGTTTTCTTAATCCTAACCAGGCTAAAGAATAACATTTAACATTATATCAAGAAATAAAATACGGTGATACTGTTTTGCTACAGGTATCCTGAGAAATTCTGAGGACAAAAGTCACATCTCTCAGATTTCAACTGAATATTAAATATTAAGAGTAATCTGCATAAAATACAGCATCATTTTTCCTGCATGAAAAAGTTACAGATGGAATCTGAAATAACCCATATCATATCAAAAAAATGTCCTACAACTCGATCAAGAACTAGAATAATTCGTTGATTGATAACACCAACTCACAAGGTCTACTTTTCATTTATTCTTTACGAAGAATTCTTTATGAAGAATGGGTGGAAGTGGGCTTCTAATATTGCATGATTGTCTTGTGAAAACAAATGAATTTTCAAATGTGTTCTTGAAGGCCACCAGACAAGAAGAGATACATTTTGTTTCTGGTTGCCAGGGGATACAGAAGACTGGTTTTACATAGTGAATCATCACGGCATTTAAAAAATAGTGTTAGCAGGAATTTCTATCACTGACGTGTGGATGAGTCTTTCACCTTCAGTGATCCTGCAGTGATCTACAGTTCTGATGTAGGATGACACACTTGTTTTTTTTAATTTTCAATAATTATCTATCCCCGTGCCCTTTAAAAAGTACATATTGCCGTTAATACACAGCTAAACTCGTAAACATGATTACACAGGGGTTGGAACACTTCTTCAGAACAACATGCTTATAATTCACTACTTATTCAATTCTATAATAACATATAGATTCAGAGTAACGTTTGGTATGACTAGAGCCTGGTATGACACGGTATTGACCCAGCTAAATGACAGCTGAAGACTTTACAGACAACAGGGAAAAAACAATCTGATAATTTACACTCTTGTAGTGGTTTCAATCAGTGTTTTGACACGTGGGTTTTGTGCAAATCCACTTGTATGCCACATATGGGAGCTTCCATAAGAAGCAACATCAGTTGCAGCTAATTTCCATAGAGCAGCACAAACCTGGAGGATGGAAGGGAAGCCTTCAAAAGATAATTTCTCTGACATGAAAAGAATTATGTTACACAGAAATAAAATTTTGCAGCTCACTAAAGGATTGTCTGAATAAAAGATAGTTCCTAAAAAAAGTCTCAGTGGTATACTATCAACAACAGTTTTGGAGTTTTGGAATCCGATTTCCATTGATATACTTCTGTAATTTTGAATATTTTATTTTAAGAAAGACTAATTAATACATTTCTGTATGTAAACACTAACAAGACAGGCTTATTATGGCCCCGGTTCAGCTGATGCCTGAACTGCTTGCTGTGATAAGATGTGCTCCTGAAACAAAGAATCACTCAGAAGAACTGAGAACAAAGGCATTTTACTGGAACATTTTTGTGAGGGGGTGAAAAATCAGGAAGCCAAATACAACAGCATCCTAATGGTATAATTGATTCCAGAAGAAACTACAACAGTGAACATAATTAAATTCAGAAGTATATCATGCAAGGTATAGTTAGGCTAAATCGGTATTAGGGCGGTAAACAGCATTACATGTGACCATATAGGGCCTCACTCTGGACTTACTCAGATTTAGTTTGAACAAAACAAAACATATCTGGAGAAGATTATGAAAGCTCTGAGTTAACCTCTTATTTGACAGATTAATGTAGTCACATAAGATAATTCAATTAGGTGTGAATGAAGGAGAAAAGGACAAAAAATGATTGATGGCATCCAACAATGTGCTGGTGAGACAGTCAGGGCATTCAATACTGAAGAAACCACTAACCAGTCAGAAGCAAAGGAACAAAATACCCACTGATGCCAAAAAGGATAAGACCTGTGGAAGAATGTCTCAACATATCTGGTTGGCAGGTCTCAAACAGAGGAAATGGAGTATTGATTACAAGTTTGGGCTAGGAAGTAGTCACTAGAAACTGAAGGTTTATGAGTGAAGGAGGTGAAGGATGGACTTGAGGAAGACTAGGACAACTGGAGAAGCAGAAGTCTAAGCACAGCCTAAGACGACTCTTGGTAAATCTGAAAGAAGCCATTAAAGCGGTCCAGTGGCTGTCTTCAGTTAAGACAGAAGACATTAAAGAAGGGTTGTCTTGTGACAAATAAGACATGGAGAGGTTGAGGAGGACAAGTAGTAAGAAATGTTTATATTAGGTTTTCTATCAAAAGCTAATTAAAATCCAGTAGGCTGCCTGGGGCAAGTGGGGAGACTGGAGCGTGAGAACAAGTGAGGATCTTGACATGGGCTGAACAAGGAGCAGTATCTAAGTGTCAAAAGAAAGGAATTATTTGGAAGAGGGAAATAAAAGAAGATAATGCACAGAAAAGGTTCTTCCCTTTGAAGGGGGGAAAAAAGTAAGAAATAAAGCAACACACCACCCTCACTATTATTTGGTTTGTTCCAGGGATGGACTTCTCTGTTTCACAGTGTGCTACACAAACCACAATCTGAGACCAAAAAAGAAGAAACTCATACAAGAAAAGAGAAAGATCTTGCTATTCCTGGTTAGATAACAGCAGATTCCTTGTACAATTCCATGTGTATGCTCTAACAGGATTTTTGCATGTAACTGTAATCCTGCTACACCTGCCAATAAACAATAAAATAAAGGCAAAATAAAATTAAGATGAAGCATTAAAATCAGGCCAAAGCACTAGCCAACATGAAGGATACAGAGAATAAAATCATTTCCTGTGCTTAGAAATTAATACAAAGAAAGCCAAAACAAACTAAAACAGACTACATTAATGCACTGACTACTATTTTTCATCTTGACCAACAATTTTTTTAACTAAGAAAAAAAATCTATGGCCATCTGCCTATCTATCTATCCTCAACACACACACACTCAAGTACGTATGATTCATTATCCACTGATATTCAAATAAAACAGAAGAAGTATTTTCATTTTCCTGCAGAAGCATTCTATAAGATAGATGAAAAAAGAGATAAAATATGTCTTGTGAGACAGTTTACAGTGCCCAGTACAATATACAGACAAACACAATTAACCAGATAATTACAGATCGATTTCATTCCCCAGCAGAGCCCACTGGTTTTTTTCCTCTCAGCTAATGCATTGATATTATAAGCAAACCACCGAGTTTATGATACTTATGAACACAGAAGACAATATTTTCTCCGAACCCAAAAAGCAAATAAAGTGTAATTTAAGACCAAAAAGTATATCACAGAAAGGAGCAGAAAACAGAAACCGTGATAACTAATTGCCCAGGTATCGATGTCCTTAGCAAAATACCCCCATTCAGAGCACAAAACAAAAAAGCACAAGTATTATGTATAAGAGCTCTCCAATGTCTTGCAACAGAATACTAATATTAGACAAGGTCCCCACATTCCATTTACATAGTTTTGTTCTAACAGCTGAAGGGGAAACCTGTAAACTAAAGATCTTACAAATGCTGAAAGATTTCAATTTTTCTCATTGATTTGGCAGTACACAATTAAAGTTACTTACATGTCTGCACTTAATTGTTTCCAAAATTAGGCCTCTGGGTACGCACAAGACAGCTTGTAATGACACCTACAGGCAGCCTGCCTAATATTTTTCATTATAAAGAATTCCTGTGACCTTTTCTTGAAAGCTTTCATGCACACCCTCTTCTCTGCAGGTCTTTTATATTAGTGCAGAAAAGAGCCTTGAACTGAGAAGTGACTTTTCTTTCTCTCAAGAAATCTTGCTGAGATATAAACCACTTTATAGTACAATTTCTCTACACTTTTTCACATTCCTTGGGAAACTGCTCATAGTCTACCTAAAACAGTAACCCATCACAGCAAAAACCATACAACTTAGCCCATTGCACTACAGAAGTACTACTGGGTGATACTAAATCCCCAAGTGAATAGCTGTGAGCTGCCAGTGAGAGGAAATTGTCCATTTGCTGTATGATACAAACCAGTTTCTACCAGGAAATAAAGAACTTTTCACCTGAGTTGAACCGTAAGGAAAAATTCATAGTAGCAGAAAAAAAGGTCCTTAAAATGAAATTGCACCAAAGACACCACACCTAAATTATACGGACTGACGTGTGACCTTTGTTACCTAGAACCCTAGTAGCACATACCAGATGCAACACCTGCTTTCACAAAAAAAACATATTTGAAATTTATAGATGCCTCAACTATCTGAGAATGTTCTTCAATCTCAAAACGTGGAAAAAATAACTAAGACTAGGCTCATGTCTGGGGTCTGGCTATGTCTGGGGTCTGGCTGAGCCCCGCGGCAGCCTCCCAGCGCTGTGCTTGTATCGGTAGCTGGAAAGGTGCTGATAACGCCACCGTGTTCTGGCTGGTGCTGAGCAGCGCCCGCACAGCATCAGGGCTGGTACCCCAGCCTTCCCCCCCACCCTCACCAGTAGCCTGGGGGTGGGCAGGGTCTTGGGAGGGGACATGGCCAGGACAGCTGGCACAAAGCGACCAAAGGGATATTCCACACTGTAAAACATCTGCCCAGGTATAGAAGCTGAGAGAAGGGAGAAGGAAGCAGGGGCATTCGTTATTTATGACATTTCCCTTGCAGAGCAACTGCTGCACATGCTGAGGCCCTGCCTCCTGGGAAGTGACCCAACGTCACCTGCTGATGGGCAGTAGAGAGTAACATCTTTTGTCTTCCTTTGCTTCCGTGTGCACGACCTTTGCTGTTCCTTGATTGAACTGCCTTTATCTTGACCCACAAGGGTTTTTTTTCCACCTTATTTTCTCCCCTTCCTGCTCTGCTGAGAAGTGATAGAGCAGCTTGGTGGGCACCTGGCACCCAGTCAAGGTCAACCCACCACAGCTTGAAAGATTAGATAAATGTTGTGAAAGCATGAAAAGCAACCATAAAGCTCTGTTATTATGGTTTAACATTACTCAGCAGTCACTAATGAATAGGCTCGTTTATTCAGCACTGTAAGTGTTCTTCCTTTGCTCTTCTAATACACAAGCCAGATAAACTAACACTCCTTCTCAAGGCAAATGTGGTCGCTATCAAGCCTTGCCTGTTGATCCAAAGCCAGCCAGTGATATCGCAGGCTCAGGGTCTCAGGTCTGTGCTGTGGAAAACACACCTGATTCCCAACTGACAATCTTTCTGGAAGCATCGCTGAGGAGAGGGCGAGCTACAGGAGGACAGAAGGGAAGGCTGCACTAGGAAAGTGATGGACATGGATGGACCTGGCTGCAGACGGACCACATAGCTCAGGGTGGCTTACATGCCTGTTTGCATGGGCAAACTTAACAACTTGGTAACATACAGTCTGTTTGTTAGAGGTATGCTAAAGCTATGATTTCCATTTATAGCACAAGAGGTTAGAAATAGTTATTGGTGCCAATAAAGTCACGGTGATAGCATTTAATAGGATTAATAGTTCGTGTTGCCTACTCTAACCACCACTCTCAACATTAACCTTCCTCCTGCTTACACTACAAACAGCAGTGTGGCACAGCCCACAAATAAAAAAAAAACAACACCAAAACCTAACTGCATGTAGCACAGCAGAAACACTGTATTTGTGCCTTCTCTCTTTAAAGCATGAACAAAAGTTGCTTTCACAATTTATGTGAGTAGAAAATACTGCAATAGTGAATCTAACTCCCTTGTCCAAAAAACCCCGCACCTCTTCTCAGACATTTTACTGGTATCCTAAAAAAGACCCTTCTACGAAATGATACACACCAGCAAATATGTAAATTATTTTCAGCAAAACGTTTCCTCAGTTTTGTGTGTAGCAAATAAAGTAAACCAGAAGACAATGTAACACTGCTTTACAATTTGCCTATAAACCTATTTCCTCCTTTCACCTGAGACATATGTCACAGCATCTTTAGCATCTCCATGATGAATAGGCTAGAACATACACTGTTCACGCATGGTGTTGCATACGTATTTTGAAGTGCAGATGTCTCGTGAACTGGTCTGTATAACAGATGTGCAGGACACTAATACACTGGTTTCATTTAAGACAAAGTTTGTATTTCACTGCCTTGAAGTCACTACTCCAGCAAAATGCATTCAAGTCAAACTGCCCCCTTAGTGGTAGCTATGGGGAATGAAAGAAACTGGGAATGCACAAATAGCAGTCTGCAATCAAAATAAAAGCATATGTAGAACTTTTCCTGTGTATTTTGCAGACTACGCAGAAATTACAGGGCTTTCTTTAGAACCAAAAGAAGTCAAGGGAAAAAACATCCCAGTTAATTCAGTAAGTCTCCAAAGTAAGCAGTCTTAAGCGAACCAGCACAAATCATAGATTTTGGGGAGGGTTTACTGTCCTATTGTTTCTGCCCCATAGAAATTTGGGGGAACAAAAGAGACCTGTAAAGGGGGCAAGTTTAGAAGCAGAGGCCATAAACATGCAAGTCTTTCTGCTCTGAATCCTACAGTGTGTCTGAGCAGTTCTTCAGGTCTGCTGAATGAAGAATTAGGCTCAAGTATCAATTATGTGGTATAGATTCAAGCACTCTTGGCTAGTGCCAGGGAAACAAAGAGAGTATGCCAGACTCACTGCTATCCCAATCAATGCAGATCAACTCAAATAAACCGAGTAATAGCTGCTTATGCCAAAACTGAATTGAGTAAACACCTTCAGTCTGCTTCTTAGCTAACAAGCACTTATTGGTTCTTGTCTGTAAGCATTTCAGAGACTCAAAACCAACAACCCTTACCCTACTTTTTATCATGTTCATTAGGACAGGGCTAACTATGGTATAACAACAGCAACAAAAAAAAAAAAATTAAGCCTAGTACCAATTAATTTATTTTCACAACAGTCTATGACAGTAACAGTCAAAGAGTAAACAGAACTCCCATGAGTTAAAGACTCTGGGGCTCAGGCACTAATCTTGTATTTGCCAATGTCTCAAATCCAAGCCTCACCCACACAACATTTTTTCACCCTTATCAGCTTTAATCAGTTGCTCACAGACCATAAACAAAGAGCTTACCAAGAAAAATAAACAATAAGAGCAATGCAAACATATCACTGTAATATAAACACTTTCCCTGACAACAACTTGTTTCACAGAGATTACAGGCTAAATTAGGAAAAAATAAAAGAGAATTAAAGCAAATTCTAAGAGGCTGGGTGTAAAAAAAACAGAAATACAGCAGTGGTACATGCTGCTAACTGCACAGCTATCATAATATATTTTCATATCCTAATATCTCAGTAGGGCATTAGAGCTTTCTGTAAGATACTGGGTTGTTTTGTACTGAATATTGAACATGTTAATGTGATAGCTAAAGTTATTGTTGACAAAACCTAAATATCTACCCCTGAATTGTCATGGAGAAAAAAGAACCAAAGGGAAGGGACCGTAAAGCACTACAACCCCTTCATCTCCTGCTCAGCTCACAAAGCAGCTTGCTTGAGAAGTGGTTAGGGAAAGTTAATGATACACTGCATTTTTCTGCAGCACATATGGTGAAGAAGTTTTAAGGACTGGCAAATTTTGGGATCCCAAGCTCAAGCCATAAAGGAGGACCACGCTGATTCTCATCTCAGCAAATCGAGATACTTGTAAAGTTAACGTGAAGTGTGCAGCCTTAACTTGCAAAGGGTGACTAGTTAGCTTAAGCTTTTTCCAAATTAGTATTGCACAATAGCACAATCACACCCATTTTCTCAGGCTTTGGCACGACATTCTGCACGCTTCCTCCCAGAGTTTGGCAGTCTTTCCTCCAGCACCTGCTTCTTGTAAATTGTAAAACTTCTGCTCTGCTCCTCTCTCTGAGGACAGTCAGAGCCCTCTTCCAACTGTTCTGGGCCAGAGATGTAGCAGAGCCTTTTCTCATACTTTGTCCTCATTTCCACCCAGTTTTGATTTTTTTTAAATCCCTCTTCATTTAGACACTAACAATACTTAACCACTCAAGCAGACGCTATTCAAAAAGCTCAAATAAAAACTTGCTAAACAAATACACAGCAGCATATAAAAACCTATAAATTCTATTGACTTCTTGATATGATGCAAATAGATCAGAAAAATGTAGACACAAAGGAAAAAAATGAAAGCAAATAGCTTTCATTACAGGAAGTTCAGATGCCCTAAAGGCACTCTCTCGACTCCTTTCAATTGCTGATGCTGGCCTTAAGCACGTATTAAAATTGTTGTGAATTTCAAGGACTGCCTGAGAGGAACATGTATTCAGGTTTTAGGTGTCTTTGACACAAATCAAAAGCATAAATATTTTAGTCAGGATGGATCCTTTCAGTCAAAGTTTTTTTAATAACTGTATCTTTAAAAAATTCCTTTTTCTATGCAAACACTATTTAGAAACCTCTCTTTCATCAAAATTCCCTACTCAAGAGGTGACACTAGTGCATCAGAAATAAATGCAACACAATTCAGCACATATGCATGCATAAGAAGGGCCATATCAAATTAAATAAAACCCCACAGTTGTGAATACTTAGTCTGATGCTCTACACAAGCCATTCCATCACTGTCTTGTGTTTAGGGAAACTCTTGATAGAAGGTCAAAACTACTAGCCTGACTGAAGTCCCTAAATGCAAACCTTGACAATAAATTCCTAAGGAAGAAGGAAAAGGGCTGGAGAGAAAGACAAAATAGAAATAGGAAAGGAAACCAAGTTCCAGAAATTTTCTACCTTGCAGCCAAGTTCCTTATGAAAACAAAGTCTTACAGAAGGGAGTAGAGCATTGATTCTTTTAATTAAACAGTTTTGCCTCCAACTACTGGTAGCTGTTAACACCATTATTGATATGGTATTTCCTTCCATCATAAATCCCACTTTTTAATATTTTTATTTAGGTTTATGTGCCAAGGTTTTGGTAGCAAGGAGGGGGTGCTGTACAGGGGACTACTGTGAGAAGACACCAGAAGATGTCAATGACCCCATGTCAAACAGAGCCAGTTCCAGATGGCTCCAAGACAGACCAGACCTGCTGCTGGCCAAAGCTGAGCTCATCAGTGATGCTCGTGGTGCCTCTGTGATAACGTATTTAAGAAAGGGTAATAAAAGCTGTGCAGCAGCTGTGAAAGAGCAGTGAGTATATGTGGGAAACAACTCTGCAGACGCCAAGGTCAGTGAATAAGGAGGGGGAGGAGGTGTTCCAGGTGCCAGAGCAGAGATTCCCCTACAGCCTGTGGTGAAGATCATGGTGATGCAGGTTGTCACCTTGTAGCTTGTGGAGGATCACATCAGAGCAGATATCCAACCTGCAGCCCATGGAAGTCCCCATGCTGGAGCAGGTGGATGTGCCCTGAAGGAAGCTGAAGCCAATGGAGAGCCCATGCTGGAGCAGTCCATTCCTGTAGGACTGCACCCTGTGGAAAGGACCCCCACTGGAGCAATTCTTGAAGAACTGCAGCTTGTGGGAAGGGCCCATGCTTGAGAAGTTTGTGAAGGACTGTACCCCATGGCAGGGACCCTGCAAAGGAGCAGGAGAAAAATGTGAGGAGAGAGAAGCAGCAGAGATGACCACACCTCCCATTCCCTGTTCCCCTGCACCACGAGGGGAAGGAGGTAGAAAAGTTGGGTGGCCATTGAGCCTCAGAAGAAGGAAGGGGTAGGAGGAAGGTGGGTTTTGTTTTGCTTTATTCCTCACTATTCTACTCTGTTAAAATTAACTAGCAATTAAATTAAATAAATTAATTTCCTCGAGTCAAGCCTGCTTTGCCTGTGATGGTAATTAGTAAGAGATCTGCCCTTATTTTGACCCATGAGCTTTTCATTGTAATTTGAAATTAATTCCCTGTTGACGAAGGGAGGGTAATAGAGCAGCTTGGTGGGCACCTGGCAGTCAGCCAAGGTCAACCCACAACAATATTGCACTATACAAAAAGAATCAGCATTAAGAAGCTACAGAGCTGAAGAAATTCTGGTTTGCTGTGGAAATATTGGAACAGACCCTCTTTACTTGGAAAGATCTTTGACAAAGCTCCAATTGACAGGTGTCTGCTTTCACCATCAGCTACACAGGAGATAACAAAATAATATTTGAAAGGAATGATGTCCAAAGTGGACGCAACGTTGAGCATCATTCCAAGGGAGAGTATCTAGACAGATGGCCAATTGTATGTGAGTGAAATGGACTGACAACGTGAAATTGTGAAGAACATCATAAAAATAATATGGATAAAATTTCCAAGACTTAAAATACTGTTCCTCATGAAAAATAAAAAGAAAAGGCACTATTTAAGGAGCATAATGTGTGAAAACTGAACATTAAAATTATGAAGTTTAAAGAAATCAAAGTGCAAAAGTGTATCTTCTGTAACTCATCAATTGAATCACAATTCATTTTCACCAGCACACTCAAGACACAGTCTTAAAAACTAATTTTAGAACTAAAGGCCTCAAAAATGCATGTTGACAAGATTCTTTTGTTACATGCATTGGAAGAGCAGCAAGGACTGACTATATAGTGGACAAGAACATAATTATATAAGGTCTATAAAAACAGAATCAAAAGATCAGTCCCTAGAGCAGTTACCCATAAACTTGTGCACACGAAGATAGAAAAGGAATGAGGCTTTTAAATTCTGTCTTGTTTTGAAAAATCTTTTTTTTTTTAATAAGGAGTGAAATAATCCTGCAGTTTCCCCCTCAACTTCATCAGCAACTATTAAAGTTTAAATTTTAGTTTATTTCACCACTACAAGCCCAGGATCTGTAAGTGTTCTCAGACAACTGCAGCTTACACACAATTTATAGAATATATACAATATGTATAAACAATAAAAAAAAACACATCATCAAAATGCATGCCAATGTGCAGTTATTTTATGTAACATCCATAATTCATATACCAAACGAATAATGGGACCAAGCTAATGTATAATGTGACATTGCCTTGACGCTGCCTTAAAAGAATAATGAACATTCTAGTTCATTTTTCCTGTCACATAAGCACATTCACATCGCATTTATAACCTGGCTTCTACACATAAATCTGTTACTGCCTTACTTCTGCTACACATCTACATCCTAGGGTATATAGCTTATAGTTATTATTTTTAATTGTTCTGATCAAGTACAATACACTCATAAGACTTCCTAGACTTTACTATTTATAGAAATAGACCCTAATTCCTAGGCAGGTCAGCTTTCATTTCCTCTCAGTCTTGAACTGTCAAGACTAAAGCCTTATAACATTCTGGAAAGAAGAGTGTGGAGTGAATGATGTAATTGTAGTTAAACTACTTTTTTTTTTTTTTTCTTTAAGACATCCAAATATGCTACAGCTGTGTAGCAATATAACTTTACTGGACAAATGCACCAAAGACTCCATAACTCAAAGAAAATACCTTATCGTCACCAGAAACCTTATTTGGAGAAAAGGCAGAGTCTTCCAACAGAACAAAAGGAAATTTTCTTTCTTTCAGCAACAGAAGTATTTTTCAGTGGACATCTAACAATCCTTAATCACATCAATCTTTGGTGAAGGAGGGTGCCCTTAATAACTCTGATCAATAACATAATCAATGATAGAAGAGAGGAAAACTATACATCAGATGAGTGAATGCCTCCAGGTTACAGTATAACAAAATAGGGAGGTGTGGTGAAGATTTATTAAATTGATTACTGCTTATGACAAAGTCTTTGTCTTTAATTAGGAAATGTTTCACTTGGACAGGAAGCTCAAGGACAACTTTAATGAGCCGGTGGTGTTTGTCCTGAGCCCCCTGAACAAGCAAGATATGAGCAGGACCACCCAGACAATAAATATTGTGTGCAGCTGTGTCTTGATGGTAACTCCACCACGCTCGGGTACCTGGCCAACATCCCAGGCACATGTGAACCTTACGAATCATGAGACAGCGCATGCCTGCACCTAAAAGTTTACATACACTAGGTGTGTAAACTATGTTTTTCACTGAGTATAAAGGCAGGCAAGCTTCACGACGGGGCCAGAAGCCTCACCTATGGCTGGATGCACTATGTAGGAATTTTCCTAATTACCGAGAGATTCCTGGCGTCGGCTGCAACAGGGCTTCCCAGCCAAAGTGTTGGCCTGCAAGGTGGTAGCTGGTGATGTATCCTTTTCTTAGTCTCTATAATGCTTTGCAGTAATGATTTGATGCTTTGCTCCTATTGCTCTTTTATCATACTGTGCAAAATATCTACTACTGTTTCCTTCTATCATATTGCATGCTATTTTCCTTTATTATATTGTAGTATAATAAACTGCATTTATTCTTATAATTGATTTGGATTCATTGCTGCTTGGTATCCAGTCAACCAGCAAAACGGGAGAGTGGGAGGCAGGGAAGGAAGGAAGGAGAAAGTGAAGCTGCTGTCAGAAGCTCTGAGGGACATAAATACAAAAAACTTGATCATAAAACTGATCTGCGTTAGAATAAGAGGGGAAAATCAGCAAAAATAAGAACAAATGCTTCCACAGAAAGCACTCCCAGGAACTATGAACTATACAGGTTCCCTTGGCAGGACACATCAGATTGGTAAGAAGAGCTGTGAGTTTCAAATCACAGAGTTTAGCACAGGGCTCTTCAGGGGGCAGACTATAAAGGGTGGCTTTCTGCTGCTTTTCAGTTCTGCTTGATGCCAAGTACTTCTAGAAATTCCACTGACAGCCTCTACATTTGTAGTTAATGCATTGCAGGATGGTTTCCGGACAGCGCTGGGGGGTTTCATGTAACTTGCACACAAAACTAGTATGTATTTTGGGAACAGAGAGAAAGTGCTGTAGAGAATCATATTTGATCATGGAGAAGCTTATGGGGATTATAAAGACCAAAGCGAGAGCTGATGCTGAAAATGAAGTTGTGCATAGTTAAGACAGATTCACACTCCTCCTGGTGAGGGGAAGTGAGCAGACCCTTCAATAAATTTATATCCATATATTACTTTATCTTCCTACTTCAAGTCAATTAAATTCACTTGAAAACTTAAGTCCTGTGGGTTGTCCATTTCCTAAAACCTGTGTATTACTACTACTTCAAAATAAAGGCTATAACAAAATCTCTGCTGGTTAGTACAGAAACTGCACATTATGGAATATTTTTCATTTCTTTAGGAAGCTGAGACTGAATTTCAGTGACCAATTTAATGCTTCAGACCAGGAGAAAAAGCAGTAATTCTCCCAGAATTGATGAAACTGCCAAATGAATGAGCATATCAGCTAGAGGCATTTCTCCTTAGGTAGAAGTTAATGAAGTCAAGATCCTGACTTAGGTATTAGACTATGTTCATAATACATGACCTGCAGTTTGCCAAGTGCCAAGGGAAAACTGAAAGGCAAGACAGACCAAAATAATGTTTTCTAAGATCCCTGTTCAGGAAACAGGGAACTTAAAACTGTTCTTCTATAAATAGGATTTTTGAGGTATTTTTTGCTTTTCTGTTACTCATCTCACTGGAAAAAAAAAAGAAAAAAAAAAGGCTTATTAACTTCCAATTGAAATATATTAATGTTTTACTTAAAGCCAGCTGTCTGCTTTCCACATTAGCCTAGCACAGCAATCCCAATTTCTGCAATGCATTAAATTACTTCAGTATTTTTATAGTAACTTTTCTTGATGTGTTAGTCACTCCTAAGAACATAATTTAAATAAAAAGCATCACATTAAATACAGAGATAGTCCCTGGATCCAGAACAAAAACAAACAAAAAAAGATGACATTTCCTTCTTAGACAAGTGTTGAACAAAGACCAATGCAAAATCATGCTCACTGATACTCATATGATGCTTGTTGGATGTTTTTCTCTCTCCCTGAACCAATGAATACTGGATACTGCTCTGCACAGAGGAACAACATTGAAGGGAGGAATGAAAAGCATTCACCTCCTGCCTTCATGAGCTGCTTGCTCAATTGCCAGAAGTGGTTCTGAATTTCCTTGGGTACAAGCAGAACATAATCACAGGCTTCCAGCATTCCTCCCTCCCTGCTGTTGTGAAAAGAGAGGCACCACTATTACCACTTTCTCTGACTGTTTACAAAAAAGATCATTAGTAGGACTGTTGAGAAGACACAGTTTTATTGGTGTTTGGCAAACACGATCATGTATGGTCGTGTTTGGAAAACATGTATGAGAGACACCGGTGAGTGCAATTAGATGAAGTTGTGTTTCATTTTGCAAGCTCAGGCTAGACCTTGCATGAGCAAGGGCAGCATTCTGGAAACCTCATAATATGGTAGACAACATTTGCTAGACTTCAGTTTAGCACTTCAGGAACAAAATTCCCAAGTCACTCTTAAATGATTTAAATTTCTTTGAATCTGGACCATTAACAGTTCTGCAGGATCAGTAAGAGCTAGCTAGCTTCATAAAAATAGACATGCTTACAACTATATGAACATATTTGGAAATGGTGAAATATATATGTAAATATCTGTCAGCATCTAATCAAATAGAGATTTTTGCTTTTCCACATGACTGGCAAACTGTACTAGCCATTTGGCAGGGCACATGCTTGATTCAAAACATGCCTACATAGTCCAAACTCAAGCATGCAATAAAAATAAGTTTAGTAATATTCCCAGTTACAAAGTTACCCACTTAAAATGAATAATAAATTTAGAGCCAAAATGAGATTTGCTAATGCACCACTATACGGGCAACAGTATGCACCTTGCCACGTACTGTATTTTACAGGAACATGAGTAATTTTGCGTGCACGTACACACACATGTATATAAATAATGCACATTAATATACATATACACACACACTAATGCACATACATAAATTTTAAACATGTTTTACATACTTCAACATATGTAACAGTCAAATATTGTTTCTTTGTTTTATCTCAATTCAAAACTCGAAGTGCTTCTTGGTTTTGAAGTTAAATCTGATAACCTTGAATGCATCTGGTTTTCCTTATTGTCAATAATAGTTATGTAATTAAACTGCTTTGCATGTCATCCAATTATATCTCAAAACAGACTAAGATTTTGTGCTTTGGATTTTTAGACTTGACTTAATGCAAATTGAGGTTAAAATAATTAACTGAAGGGTCAGTAGGTATTCCTATAAATAAGTAACTACCTACTTACACATCAGCTCGAATTTCTGTTTTACTTTATGCGGATGCATTTTGCTTTTACTCTTTTGTTGAACAGTCAGCAACAGCCAAGATAGATCTGAACCCTATATTCTTTAAAAGAAATCCAGAAATTGAAATAAATCTTCTTTCTAATAATGCCTAATCACTACACTACATTCATAATATTTACACGTCACAGCTAAAAAAACTTCATAACAAAATCTCACACTGGTGGATGGGCATGCCGAGATAACTTCATACCATCACATGGAACCACACTAATGTGGAGACCTGGTTGTGAACTATTGCAAGCCTAGTTCAGCTTGTTTGAAAACCCAGATTTTAGAGCTGTCACTACTTCAGCAGGGCAGTTCAGAAGGAAGGAAGCACTCTTCAGGCACCAGGGAAGTTTACGACAAGCCTGAGGCAT
>JAVJGJ010000001.1:74874810-74893115 GCA_035590215.1 Microhierax caerulescens
TGATTTTCTCAAAACTAAAATCACAACATGACACCTTGAATAATTAACAGACTGATGCATGAAGCTCTGCGGAGAACAACACTGCAAAGATCGCTTTGATACAATTCTGGTGAAAGCAAAAAGCCTCCTGTTTATGCCAGGGTGTTACATAACAGTTTTAAATTCCTGAAATAAGTAATAGTTATTTGAGAAAAAGAAATAAAGAAGCATTTCAAGGCTAAAAAAGGAAGAGTCACTTTTAGCCTGAATATTACCATCACATTAAAGAATAATTTCCATTGCCTTGAAATATTAACCTCAGGATAGACAAGATAGGAGTTTGGTTTATTTCTTGTATATATTATTGTAAAAAGTAACCAACTAGAGCAAATTTCTCCTGATTCCCTAGGGGGTTTCACAACGTCCACATAACTCCCCCCAGTTCCAGGTAAACAACTATCAATTTTGTATCAGTACTTTACAGCTAACATTTCATATGCATTACTAACAAACACTTAGCACTGTAGTCACTGGTGTGACTGCAATATTGTCATATTTTGACATCTTCAGACAGCACTCTTAATTTTTAAGAGGTGGCAGATTTGCCTGTATTAACGTCTTTATCACAATTTCCAACAATGTTTTCCCCAAAAAAGATGTTTCACTACCGATTTGCTAAACATTAAAGAAGGGAAAAAGAAAATAAGACTCTAGATAGATAAATAGAATGACAAGCAGTCCTTCCTTTCTTCCTTGTGCTACATTAATTCCTACAGGTTGAGGTTGAAACATGATGCTTATAGTATTGATACGCATATAAACAGGTTCCTGGTTAGCAGGCAGGCCTTTCTTGCACAAAATCGTAAACTGAGGTCAGTGTTTCAGAACATAACAGTAACAAACATTACTCCCTCTTCAGACAAACAAATCTGAGCAGTGTTTGCACCCCATTGATTCCCAAAAGGTTTTGAAACAAGTTCACATGCTACTTTAAACAAAAGCATTTTCGACAATTGCACGGAATACAAGGTGGCTCCATAGCTTAGTTGACCTCCATAGTACTTCAGATCATACTCTGTGCAACTCCATGAATTCCAGAGAAGAAATCTGAAAATAAGCCAGGGTTTGAGTAGTTATTCCAAGTCCAGCCCACCCTATCACCGCTGCTTTGACTTTCTACCTTCCCATCTCAAAAAGACAGTGGAACAGACTGCTTTAAGTTAAAGTCAGTATAACATTCAGCTCTGGCCATCAGCAATTTAGAAAACTAAAAAGGCTCTTTGGGACTTATCTAGCATATAGGCTTTATTTTCAACAGACAAGCAGAAATTAAAAAGCATTTCCCTACCTCACTGTGACATTCATAATACAGGAAAGTAAGCAAATCAATCAGAAATTAAAAAAGACAAATAGATTAAATGAGTAACTACTGCACGCTCGTATTATTCAGAAAAGCTACTGAAAATTTTACTTCTGATCAATTTGATGGACTGGCTTGGACTGAGTGCTGTCATTAGCCAGTATGGTACCCAACGCCAATAGCATACGCTTATTCTAATCGACCAATACCATCTGGCTGCTGGAACGCTCCCGGTTAGAGGAGAGTGTACCTGACAAACAGGCACAAGGAGAGGTGAGCTGGCATCAGGAGGCTCAGAATTTAGTCCAACCTTACGCCTACTCCTTCCCCCAGCAAAGAGCCCAGCTTTGACTTCAGTGCTTGAACATATCCCTCAGAGAGCCTGAGCCAGTTACAGTTTCCAGATCAACATCTCAGCGATTGCATGATTTCAAGACTGGATTTAGGAGGCTGGTTTGGGTCCAACTCTCAGAATAAATTTAACGAAACTACATTCACAAGTGCAACTTTCTTGCTTTATATTACTTACAGATAAATAATCACGAGAGTGACTCAGAAAAATGCAATGCTGATTTATTTCAACAAAGCTATTTTAATCAAACAACAATTGTGTGCAGTATTTAGAAAGACTAAGTAAGCAGAGAGATTTAGAAGACAAAGCAAGATGAAAGGTACTTAGGGTGCTGTGAGGCAGACAATGTGATTTTATGGGCAGCTACTGAGAACCTAGAGCTACGTGTCCCATAAAACTAGCAAAAATTTAGCACTTATTCTTGGATATAAATATAAACTGGGCTATGTTTGCTTTTTAAGAATGCAAGTTTTCTTACTCCTAAATTGCTGGAGACTCCTAAATTATAATTAAGACAACTCACACTGAAAGCTTCTTTTCCGTGAAAACCCTATAGGTTATTTTAGACTTTTTCTATTTAAAAAGCTTTGTTGGCATTTTTCTAAATGCTATTTTATGCCACATTTTCCCTCAAAACGTAAACATTTTTTTTGTTCTTTTGGTCAAAGTGAATACACAAGGACTCTGTTGTTCGCAAGATGAAAAGTGAAGGTATAATATAAGAGACAGTTTCAGGACTTCTTGACAAGCAACACTAAACCTATGATTTCTTAATTTTCCCATACTGCAAATGCTATAGGCAAAGTAAAACACATCCAAGCTGTTATTATGTCACACTGAATGATAGCAAAGGGCACTACAGCAAGCTGAACATAAAATGCATCCTTCACTTCAGCAGACAAGCTCTGCTTACTAAAGATGTGATATCCTAGCATAACACTAAAAACGAATGGAAATTATACTTATTTTGCAGGATCAAGAACAAAAGATACCATTACAGAAACACAGCATCTTCTAATTTATAGTAATTTATACCCATAGATTCCAGATGAAGGATAAAAAAAGCTTTTCTATACACATACACAGGAAAATGTCATTGCTGAATGCTTCGAATCTCACTTGATTTATGGGGAAACACTCTTATCTTCCAGAAGCCACTATTCTAAAATATTAAAAAAAAACAACAAAACAACAACAACAAAAAAAAAACCAAAAAACAAAACCAACAACATTCAGGATATCCATCTTGTCCACATGGATAGTATGAGCTGTGAGATAGATCTAGTTTATAAGAACAAGAGGAAAAAAGGCAATAAAAAGAAGGAACAAAACCACTTTAGGGATTCACCTGAATAAAGGGAAAACCCACAGTATGCATCACTCCAGGAAGTGTTACTCCTCGCACTGTTACTTC
Source organism: Microhierax caerulescens (assembly GCA_035590215.1). Lineage (NCBI taxonomy): Eukaryota > Metazoa > Chordata > Aves > Falconiformes > Falconidae > Microhierax > Microhierax caerulescens. The sequence goes on from JAVJGJ010000001.1 coordinate 74,877,916, forward strand.
TTTCCAGGTAGCTACCAGGCAATAGGAAAGAGAATGGAAAGGAGGAGGAAAATAGGAAGGAAGATTGTTTCTTGGTGGTCGACACTTGCTTTTGTATTAATAAATCACAATGAAAACCAGGACACAATTTCTTTTAATGTTTTTGATCACTGTGAAAAATCGTTACCAAAAAAGGTGATGCTTCCTGTGTTGACTAAGGAACAGGAGTGAGTGACAGAGCACATGTGGGTATGTGAATGTGCACGTAGCTATGCACAGAAGGTATGATGTGGACTCACATTGCCTAACAGCTTGTTTGTATGGCATGAGTCTAGTTTTCCTCACTATCAGGGGAAGCAGAGAACTTCGTCAGGAGAGGTACCAGTCTTCAGACCCTTATGAATAACACATTAGTATGCTGCACGTCACGGTCTGATGCTTGCTTGCTGAGCTGCTGCACCTGGAGCAGGGAAGTTGCCCCTGGATCCCTCTGGATGGTACCAACCCTCAGAAACACAAACCCATTCCAGCTCACAGAGAGCAGTTGGGAAACCACATGCCTCTACAGAATGCCAACTGGTTGGTTTAAAACCACTAATTCATCTTAAGAAAGACAGACAGACAGGAGCTTCAGATGTACCAGGCAGAGTTTATGGGACAAGCCAATTTACTTCTTCACTAGCTTGGATTTTGTTCCAATGTATCAGTTTAACTTTTGGCCTGGTTTCTGGCCTTCACCCAACCTAGAGGCATATAAGCTATTTTAGATATAAAATTGCTTTGCACTACAGGGAATTACTGAGGCCAGAGAGATGCATATGATGAATTGCTAGTGGGAAATCCCAGAGGGTTTTTAACCTTATTGCTAATTTTTTTTTTCTTTCCTTGGGAATATCCTGAAAAGATCACACAGCTGGGAGAACACTTGCCTCAGAAAGAAATGATGAAGCAATTTACTCATTATGGAACTAATAGCTTCAGAGGCTAAAGAGTTTATGAACAAGAACATTAAAAAGATCTTAGTACCAATACATAGAAAATTTTTAATAGCAGTCTGTCCAATTTAAAATCTAGTAGGCTTAATGTTCTTTGCAAAAAAAAAAAAAAAAGAATGAAAAAAAAAAGTCTTGGAGAGGACAAATCAGCAACATACTACGCCACAGTCCTGCAGAAACACAGCCAACATGAGGTGGGGAGCACCTGCTGCATTGCGAGTAATACCATTCACCATAGATAAAAATAACAGAACTGAAATGACTCCAATGAGTTTGTATAATTCACTTTCATATTTCTTTCCAAAAATGAAAAGGGAAGTTCCTTAAGCCAATGCAGCATTGAAGCCATAGGGAAGGCTGTACTGAAATCACTGTTGTTCAGCAGGACACCTCCATCCAAAGCATTCAACAAGCTAATCTGGGCAGTGCCAGCAAAGAAGCTGGAGCAGCCTGAATTTCACATCGGCGCTAAGGCTGCCTTAGAGCCCATTCAAAGTCTCCGCCAGCTTTTGAAGCTCACATTGTGCTTAATGGTATAGCAGCCACATTACAAGCTACTTCAAGGTTAAAACAAGCTCCATTGCATCTACAGAAGCTGCAGCTTCTGCACTGCAGATATATCCTATGTCTGGTCCTTTCTACTTCGGTGTTGACAGTTCTTTTAGACAGATTTGTATTTTTTGGTGTGTGGAGCTGCTCTGAGGAAGCTATGTCCTACACAAGAAGGAACGTTAACTGGCTAAGGGTAGTGCTCCTTCACCTGGTGTTCAGAGAAACTGATAAAAACAAGTGTTAGACCAAAAAGAAAAAAAAAAGTAACGAAGTCTAACACAAAATGTAATAACGCTCCTTGGGTAACCACGAGGAACGCTCCAAGCTTCAGTGGAGCTTGGCACCAGATACAGTGATAAATATGTATTCACATAAATCATTATGCCCACACTGATAGGTAATACTTTACCCCAGCTGCCTATTACATGGAAGCTATCTCAACATCCTCTTGCAGAGCCTCAATAAAAGGAGCATCAAACAGAAGGTTTAATTTTTCATCATTGTACGAACACTCTGATTCCCACAGGAGTCCTCTCTGCAAAGGCAGGTGGATTGTGCAGTCAGAGAAATGCAGCAGACCTATGCCTTGTAATGAAATCAAACAGCTCACTAAATCTAATACAGTCTCTAACTGAAATTTGAGCTTCAAAAGCAACAGCTCACAACTACAGAGATTAAACCTAGCAGAAAAGCACTGATGGTGCTGTTAGATATACTATTTTAGTGTCATTCTTGCCTCACATGAAAAGTTTCTTCTGAAAGATAGAGCCAAGCTGTGTGGGCTTGATACTGCCATTAAGTCTTGTAACTGCATTATTTTACTGCATGCTTAACAATGCTTAAAAATGGAGATTTAGGTTTTCTTGTCTAAAACGTAAGGAAACATCCACATAAATCGGATATTTTTTTTTTTTTTTTTTTTTTGCTTATGGTTTGCTTGGGTTTTTTTTAATGCTGGTTCAAGACCTTTTCCTTAAAAAGAAAGGCTACAACACTGAAAGCAGCATAAGGGAAAACAATTTTATCTTTTTTTTTTTATTTTTTTTGTATATGGAAAATAGACTACATACCTTCACCTCAGTAGCCCTACTGCAGCAAACATCATTAGAGCAAACACTACTCCAGCTTTATATTCTGTTGCTTTCTACTGTACTACAAAAAATCAGACATGGTAGTTATCTTGACCTGTCTTGTTTCTGGTTTGAGATTCTATGAGTAGTTCAGTTGCCTAAATATAAGTATCTCTGAAACAGTTAAGGTATTTAAATCATATGCCTAGGCTGGCAGATATGGGATCTACAAGAGACCCATGCTCTTCAGGAACTGCAGCTAGAAGCTAAAGGAGATGACCATAAAGCACATTAAATGGCACCTAACATCGACAGTAAAGGAACTGAATCAAGCCCTTTCAATATTTAAAAATATTTACGTTGTGCCTTGCTAGTGTACCTAACTTAAAAAAGAGTGCAGTTTATGATAAGGTAGAAGTCTGCAAGAACCTTTGTAAGAAGACAGGGTTCTTCCCTTAAGACACCATGAACTTGGAGTGAGGTGTTGCCACCTCAAGAGGTGCACCTAGGAAGATCTCATCAAAACCAAAACAACGTGGGATGCTATGACACTGCCAACCTTCAAGAAAAAACTTAAGAATAACTAATCAAAAAGAATAAACCTTACTGAGGTTTATGTTACATAATTGATTGTGCCTTTGTCTTCATCTGTTCATTTTTTTACTTCTTGCTGTGTATGGAATTAGGAAAACAGAGCGCACATCCCATCTCGCTCACAATTCCCCTTCAACCTTTATACACATGCATCCCTCCTTTATGCTGCAGAAGCCAGTGGAAGCTCTGGATTTCCAGAACAAACTGAAGATGGCTAAACCACCATGGTGTTTGCTCAAGTTTATACATTCTTGGTTACAGACAACCAGGGTAATTCCACCCAAACCGGCAGAGTTCCAAGCAGGACCACAGACTGAAAGTGGTATTGGCACAGCATTTCTCATAGATGGATGAACTCCAAATTGCTATTGTCACTGAATCCTATAATATACCATTTTTTACTTAGAGAAATCACATGGGAGAGCTTGAGGATACACAGCACTACCCCTAACATTCTGTTTCTCAGAATTCAGTGTATTATGTCTGAATATAAACAAATGGTTCTATCATTCCTACTACACCTTAATACTGCTTAAAAAAATCTCTTTTAGTTCCCATATTCTCATTTCCTTCCCATGTACATATTAGCAAACTGCTCCAGGAAGGATGGTTCCCATTCTTTACAGCCTGATACTGATAGATATATTTTATTTTCCACTCCCCACACCTTACCACTCCTGTCCATATAACATCCTGTCCTGCCTATAACATTCTCTTTCCCCTCACACACACACTTGGGTATTTTCCTGTCCATTCTCTCTGGTAAATAGGCAGTACTGTCTATCATACTCAAAAACAAACCCAAATGTCCCTACATCTTTGGGAAACTCTTCCCAGTGAGGGAAGCAGCTATAAGAAGAGTGTTTACTATTCTTGAACCTATCATTAAAAACAGCCAAAGATCTAATTTTATCCCTTTTTAAGGAAGGGAAAAAAAAAAAGTCTTCCATTTCCTACCACAATTTTGATTTAGTATCACAATTAAGTAACCTTTCAATAATCTTTCATATTGTCTGCCAGGCAGCAGTACACATTAGCTATTCTCTATCCTCCCTCACTGTACTACTATATTAATGTGAACTCAAGGTCTCCTGCCCTCTTTCATAATTTCTAATTATCTATAGGCAATATTATAAAGAATGTCCATTAGCATAAAGATTATTTTTGGCATGGCAAGACACATTTTAAGACTATCAGTCTTTCTCCAGACTGAAAATGATACAATTTGCCACCTTTGGGTTTTTCCTCATAACTTCTAAAAAGTAGTATTCCATGCAAAGAGGTTAGATTCACTATATTCTGTTTCAATTTTGTTCCCAGCTATTTTTATTCCACTAAATTCCAATTCGAAGTTGAAGCTTGCCATCGTGTATAATGACTGACAGAAATTTTAAAAAGGATAATTTCATCTTCCCCTTATGTTCAGCAACAGTGTTTAGAGTTTGGTCTGTCATGCTGTGAAACTTGCTTGGCTCTGCAATCTGCAAATGCACTTCTAAGTACCAGAAAACGTCTGTGTGAGCATCAGGCAGGAAACAAGTTCACCATTTGAAAAAGCTTGTCATTTGAAAATACAAGTAGGACATATGTGGCTCATAAATGCTAGCCCTCCTTGCAGGAAGAAATGTCTAGTTAGTTGTTTGTTCTGCCTCATGTATTCCTCAATATTTAAAGGTAAACCTGCATGTGACAAATATGAGATCATTCACAGAGGCACGGTAAAACACATATGCATATTTATAGTAAACATTCAGAGGTAAATAAAAAAAAAATTGTCTTTCTTGTTCTATGTGTTTGCAAAACACTAGTAAATGTTGCTCAATCTGAAAATACAGAAAGGTTCTTTAGTACATGGAAACTGCAGAAGGAAGTAAGAATTTGCTGGTGTGCACTCAGCCATGCAGAAGAATAAATTACTTCCTCCTCCAACATTACTTGTTCTACCCAGAAACTGCTCTGTTCTAATGACTCTCTTGGTGACTGCCCGGCAGATTCTCCCTGCCACACAGGTGTTGAGGCTATACATCAAGACAAGGCAGAGGTTTAGTTTTCCCAACGTGCAGTTGGTGCAGCAGAACAGGCGCATGGCAGGAAATAAGATTCCCTCTTTCAAGAATCATACAAAACCTTCTCTTTCCTGATTCTTCCTTGCCCAAAAGAAGAGCAAGGCAGGAAATGAAACATTATTTCTTCCTTGGGCTTCCTCTAAGAAGAGCAGTTGCCAGCTGCTCCTTTCATTGACACATGCTGAAAAACTGATGCTATCCCAATTCATCTGCTCTAATCTTGGTATAAACTATTTTATATGAGAGAATGAGAAAGCACCGGATGAAAATCTCCTGGGCTTCCATCATCTTTTTTCAGAATGAAAAACTAGGACTATAGGAAACATTTTCTAGAAGTTTTGTAACAGAAAGAAGCAGCAGCTTGGCAGAATAAATCACCAAACTCTTGCCATTCTGTATATTGTTTTAAAAACAACTGCTTCTGCTCCCTGAAGGCATTTAACAGTGGACATAGTTTAACAGCTGCTAAGCATGTAAAACTGTCTACTTAAAAATGCCTCTTGGAAGTTTTACACGACTTGTTCATCTCCCACACAAACCTATTTCTTAAAAAAACTATTCCCACCAAGAAGTAGCTCAGAGGTAATCTCAGGTAATCTGAGAAGTCTTTTGTTCTCTGCATAGTATACATTTTTTTTCCTTTTTTCCAAAGTTATGTTTGCCTTTTCTGTCCAGGTCTACTGCTTCTTACAGTCAGCATCTGATTAAGCTACCCTATTAAGAAAACAACAGTACACAAAGACAAATAAACAACTGTAAATTTTTCAGGTAGTACTAGAATTCCTGAAGATTGGGCTTAAAAGTATGATTTAATTTGAAACTATATAATAATTCAGGATATATATACCAGGTTTTATCTTGCATTTACTGGAAATTAAGACAACCTTCTTTCTACTTCCAAAAGTCATTTTATATACATATATATATATATATATACACGCATGCACGTCTTCAATTACTTCAGTTTTGTCTTTGAAAGCAATCAACATCATCATTTGTATATAAAACTATGTGAACATTTGGGCAGTATGGCTTGCAAAACCTATAACCTGTAAAGTTTTTACAAGGTGTAGCACTGGTTGGCATACAAGCATGTATGTGCCCTAAACACGGCACTGTATGTATGACCTTGGTGACTGACCTGTTTCTGTCTTTTTATCAGTGAAGGTGAAAACACAAAAAGACAATATACAAGGTCCTACAGAAAATGCTAAATGTTTCATAGGTTTTTCAAGTCCTACAAAATTCTCTAGTAACTGTACAATAGCCTATTAATTTTTAGAGGATAGATTAAAAAAAAAACAAACCAACAATCAAACAACTTAAGAAAGGCTTATCATTCTACATTAACCTCTGTAAAATTTATTTAAAAGGAGATGGAAAAACTGTCTTGGAGACTTCTCTCAGTTGGCATCTATTATGCTTAATGGAAAGACTCGAACTGACCTTTTATGTACCAGTCACTGGAAAAGATGGATATTACAAAAAGTGATATGCATACACAGAGCAAGAGGCCATTGATACACAGTAGCAGAAATTTACTATGAATTAATCTACCCCTGGATAGAATAAAATAAAAGGAAAATATTGGTATCTTGCAACGTTCACAAAATATTCACAAGCATTCACAACATACAGAAGCATTCACAAAGAAAAAAACAAAAACAAAAAACCACAAACAAAAAACCACAAACAAAACCCAAATGTTTGAAGCACAGATGACAAAATGCAGACCAAGAACAGCATCATCTGTATCTCTGAAAGCAGGCTTAATGAGCCTTTTGTCCCAAAATCCTATCTGAAATGCAGTGGTGCACTGGAAGTACAGGTGAAAGCCACAGAGCCATCATGAACTTACCTTTGCAAACATCTAACTTCCAGAATTGATTTGGCTTCAGAAGGTCTTAAGATCACATTAGAACCTGACAATATTTATTGTAGTTACAGGTAAAGATTAACTTTGTAAACAGAATTAGCCTGAGCTAACTTGTACTGTACCACTTCCATGCTATAATCAATCAAATGACAACAGCAACAAGAAAGCCTTTTTAATTTTCACAGCCAAGGATCTTTTCATGTTCTAGTCAAGGACAAAACAATTGCAATAGGCAGACTTTCAAAATAAAACTGATGACTGCCCTATTTCATGTTAGTATGCAAAAGAATGAAGTTATAAACGTAGCACCGCTCAGAATTCATCTGTGCTGCGCAGAGACACAGAAGCTTCTTGGTGCCCACAGAGGCCTCAGATGTGAAAACTGTCAAGCTGTTGAGATCCCTAGCTCTCAAAATTTAAACTAGGTCTTCAGCACTTTAAGGAAAAAAAAGTAAAAGTACTTTTGGGGAAGGGAGAATACATTTTGCAGGAGAGCAGCTAAATGAATCTAACTGTAAATTCATACAACCATTATTTTCTTTTCATCTACTGCATCATAAATTAAGTACCATAATCGCTGGTCTAAGCCCACTATTTATTGTTACTGAAATCTAAGTTGCTTCAAAACCATTGTTTCCTAGATAGACAGTCTTTGCAGAAAAAAAAAGTCACTGTTACAGAAGTTAGTGTTAGTCAGTGTGTACATTTGCTTTACAAACAAGAACAGAAGCGTGATGTTTTGTCAGTAGAAGTGCCTGCTGTGCCGCGCACTAATTAGTTCATGTCATGGTCCAGCTTGGATGGCTGATCCAGGCAGGTTCTACGGGCTGGATTATTATTGATTATCATTCCATCATTATTATTATGGATTATCATTCTAGGTGGTCAGTGGGTGAGGAGTGCGTCCGTCCATGTGCAGTGCACTAGTTATTTCACAACTCGCAAATTCAAGTTGCCATATTGACTTCATCTGTTCCATGAAGGCCTCTACATCATGCTGCAGCTGAGCTGCTGTGTGTTGGACTGAAGTAGAAAAATGCAATTCAGTCACCCATGGCAAAAACTGCACGAGTGATTATTTGATTACTTATGCTGTAAGACCATGGCGTGAAGCAGACTAGTATCTGAAACTGAAAAGAATGGCAGATTTCAGGTATGTTGTCTTTAGTGACAATTAAGAATTGCTGGAATAAGTCCACGTAAAAATCAATAAAATAAACCAACTTCAGGTTTTGCTTGAGTTTACTTAAAAAATTAGCCCAGTTTTCATTAATGTCATTATTTTAATTTCAGCTCTACTTTGCCAATCATGGTGTGAAACTAAACACTGTGCTTTAGTACAAGCAGCCTATTTGCTGGTATCCAACAGTGCACAATAATCTCTCCTCTAACTGCCAATACTACCAGCTATCAGTGTGTTCTGCTCGGCTGAAACCTTTCTAGACAAAGCTCTGCCTTACAACCTAATATAGAAAGGAAAAAACCACACATTTAAAGTTAATTTTCTCACTGCCAGCACCCTCTTAAATCAGAATAAATCTTTCATGTTAGATAATTATAAGCACAGCATATTTTTTAAAAAAATTATTCACTCCTAAGGTATTTTTTTCCTTCTAAAGCAGGTGAGTCAACTTACTCTAGCAATGATGAACAAGAAGAGCCTAAGTAATGTCATGGGTCAAAGCGTACTTTCAGGATAATCTGAGCTAGCCAAGCCTTTGTCTTCTTGCCTTCTCTTGCAGCTGGAGCTCACAGTTTTACAAACAGGAGACAATATTTAAGGAGAAAAAAAACCCAACCACCTAGTTCTTGATATGTTAAAGCAATAAAACTTTTTATACTAGCAGTAATTGGGTCAGCAAACCAGAGGCTTGACTCACACAACGCAATGTTGCCTTTAAAAAAAAAAAAAATAAATAAATAAATTAAGAAAGCTAAAAAGCTCAGCTGCTAGATCTGGAGTTCATGAAAACCACTTGCATACACACACAAACCACTGCAAGATCAGTAAGACAGATGGCAAGAAAATCCACAAACAAAAAACAAAGCATATTTGTTATTAGAAACAAGGGAGAAGGTGTGATCTTAGTGAAATAGGATTCTTGCAGTACTGGCAAAGTTACTGTCAGGATAAATTACTTGCATCAGCAAATACCAAATACAGCAGCAGGCCTGTCAGGGTGCCAGACTAGCTCAAACAACCGCCCTTCCAGCAAGGCATTTCCATTGCACACACTCAGTTCATATTTCACTGCTTTTCCTCTGTTCCTATTTTTGCTCTCTCCTTTGTGCAACTATATTTCACATCATGGCAAGAATTTGCAATTCAACATTAAAACCAAGATGGATCCAATTAAGAGGATTTTTACGGTGTACCTTGCACAGAATGCCTTCCTGAATGACACACATGAATAAAGCTCACTGCTAGTATTGCATTTCCCATAAAGAAGATATGAATGAAAAATTAGTTTACGACTATGTAAATTTTGATTATTCTGACACATTGAAACAGTTCTAGAAGAGCACATATTTGCAGTTCTCAGCATGTCAAAAAAGGTTCATTTCCATTGTTATTCTATAGAATATGGAATGCAGTTCTAAACTCTAATCACATTACAGACAACTACATGAGACCTTAAGAGATAAAACTCAGCACGAGAAAAACATGCTCTTGAAGACTCACTATATATATCTATTTATACTTTGGCCCTGGCTTTGAAGACATGGGGTGATTCTGCCACCATACTACATGCTCAGGGTGCCTTAATCCATCTTTGACAGAAACATATTCTATAAGACACCCTATCAAACTACCAAAATCTCAGTTGTTTTCCAGTTTCCAGACCACACTGCATCTCAGGTATCTGTCCAGAGTTCTGAAAATCACTAATAAACTATCAATATCAATACCACTGAGAACATTTCATTATGCTATGAAAATATTATAGGACCAAAGTTCATCCAAGTTTCCTTAAGGATACAACAGAAACTTTGGTGTTTAGGCAACTCAATTTTTCTATCTTTAAATGCTGTCAAACTATTAAAAAATGCTTCTCTAAGATCCTCTACAGTATTCAGACAGAAATATATGGGGGGAAGGAAACCGAATATCAAAATAATGAGAAGAATACTGTGTACTAATTCTAATACTACTACACTATTGTATACTAATTCTTACTAATTCTAGCCAATTGATACACATAATGCAAGTCCTAAAGTGACTAGAATATGAGAAAATAATTTATGCAAATAATAGTACATAATTACATTTCCAGAAAAGCTGGGATATAAATAGTAAACAATTATAAGTTGAACAAATAAATTGCCCTAATAAATTGTTCAAGAAGCTGCTAAAACATGCCATAACCATGAGATAAACAGAAAGATGCTTAAATTGCGGGGGGGGGAAATCCATTTTGCAAATACATAAACAAACCAACACTCAAATACTGTGTTGCATGAGGGAACTACAGTATATTGTAAAATACAGCTTGCAAAATTGCCAGACCAAATAGTTATGAAGATTGCATTGTCAAAACATAACGGCATCTCAACAGAAAAAGGCACAACTAAGAAAGAGATTAATCACAAAAGTAAAAAGAAATACATAGAAGTTCATATTCATTAGAAAATTCAGTTGTGAAGGAACAGTCCAATGACAGATGGAATGATGCAGGGTAGGAAAGATTGGTATATAAACTAATGTAAGAAATACATTTCATAAAGACTTTCTATTTAGAATTATATTACGGGTTTTTAGTACTGTTTCGGGTTTTAGTACGGTTTCAGTTTTTAGCAGTAAATTCAATACCACCACCAGTGTCATTAACAACAGACAGTGGGCTTATTTTAGGTAAGAACTGTATGCTCATGTGCATATTACAAAGCCACATTTATCTTCCTAACTAATTAACTGTAAAAAATATATAAATCATTTAAAGCTATATACCCACATTTTACACACACACACACTTGCACAATCACAATGAAAAAAGGCAGGCTGGCACCATGGGAATGTGAATTATAATGACAACCACATACAAATAGATACTATGAATAGAGATTAATTTTGATGTCATTGTTTTATTCATTTAGGGAGTTATCCAAAGCTCACTAACATCAATGCAGAGCTCTCCACTGCCTCAATGTGATTTGAAAGAGATCTTTAATGAGAAAGAGAACTAGCCAGCGTATACTTACAATAGCTGACTGGTTTTACAAAGGTCAGTATGATTAGCAGTATTTTTATCCTGGGTTATCTTAAACTTTACCTTGAATGTTCAATGTGAGTTCAAAAAGAAGCTAACTATTTAAATGTCAAAGCAGCCTACACAAACAAAATACAAAGCTCTTCCTTCTGATGGGGCAAATCAGGAAAGGTCCCACATGAGTGTGACCAACTGGTTAATAACTCTGACTTGCTTAGACCTTGAGTGATTATTTTCGTGTAATCTTTTAACTGTAAAACATCCAAACACAATAAACTTTCTCTCTCTACATGCACCATGCTAATCTTACTTTGAAAGCAATTGTTCCTCCATAGCACTGTGCATGAGAAACTTAAGTATCAGACAGGCCAGGAGTACAATACTGTCTGATCCAAACTTGCATCATAAAGTATAGATGGAAGAAAACCCTGCTAGGCTTTCAAACCTCACAGGGGGTTGAGGAATGGAGAGAAAAAGAAATGCTCATTCTCACAGCAAACAGACTGACACAAACTGCTTGCTTTCTCTATGCTATTGCGAGAAGTTTAATAGCAGCAAAGGTCTTACACAGATAAGCAAGGCTGGCATGGCTATACACTGGAGCTTCGAGCATTTATTTCACCACTGATCTAAATTTATAACACAGTTAAGTCAAAAGTGAAGAATAATTTTTAGAAGAGATTTTGCATGAGGTGGCAAGTAATAGAAACTTGGTCCTCTTTTTCTACAGTGATATATTATAACTTTGACCCAAGAACTGTTTTCCTCATATTAAAAAAAAAAAAATATTATTTGCCCAATAGAAACAGGAAAAAATAGAACCACATAAGAGAAATAAAAATCCCAGGATATAAGTGTTCCTGGCCTAACCATTCATTCTAGTTATCTCTATCCTGCTTAAAAGAGGTAAGTCATCAAACTGTATCCTTGCTTAGCTGCTTTATGACATGCTCAGTTTCTACTGAAGCAACATCAGTTATTTCCAAACATATCTTTGTTCCTATCTAGATTATCTTCACACATATTTGACATAAGAACTGCTGATAAAAAGAAGAATCCTTTCAAACTCATAAATGAGGATATTGCTTCTACCTGACAACTCAAATTTTGAGTCCAGAACTAAAAACAAAGGAGAGTTTTCAATTCAATTTTTTTTAAAAAAAACACACAAAACCAAAACAAAACAACAAAACCCACAATATTCCTAGGCATGAGCTAACTTTACATTTTTCATTGATGAGTTCTTAATCACATGGATCATTACTGTCTCTTTAAGGGAAACTCACTGTGAACATGAAAACCTGAGTAAGAAAGACGAATAGAGATGCTATCTGAGAAGGCACTGAGTACCAACTAGAAAAAATGGACCTATGCTATTTTACACCCAGCTGGGGCTCTGACCAAAGGCAGAGAACTGCTGTATTTAAAATTTTAACATATATAAAGGAGAGATATATAGATTGTTGGACATATGCAGTGTTTCTTTATATACACACTGTGTTCATAAAAAATACATGTGCCTACCAGCTAACACTGGACAATTACAAAACAGGTGTAGGATATGTCCCTGATGTGTGATTTCTTCATCTTTTTCCAGGAAAAGGATTCCTTTCCTGTCACAGGGGATCATCATGTCACCTTTCAAACAGATCAACTTCATGAATTGAAGTGGAGCCAAACTGCACAAAATCAGCACTATTATTTTGGCCAAAATCATGAATTTATGTAAGCATGCTATATCAACATTTTTCATATATTTTCTTTCTTCCGCTAGGAAAATGATCAGCACTGTTCTGATAACCTGGGATACAAAGCAATGGCATGCACTTCTCAAAGAAAATATTAAATAAATCTGCAGCACAGAGCTATGCCAAGATCCATGCTGTGAACTGTGAGAATTTCTCCTGCAACTACACTAGCACTCATTACATAAATTCTGGCTGATCAAGAGTAAGGGATAATTAATTAGGAAATTAAATTCAAATTCTGCCAAATCATCTATGTGGTCATATACAAACATAAATACTGAAATGGGTAACTACATGCATGGTTGGTACTTCGCTACCTGAATAGTAGACTTACATTTTTATCTCTTACATTTTTATTCTTCTTGTACATCCATTTACGGCAACAGTCGCATATCATCAGTTTTACTGCTTTATGTACATAACTAGTCATTTCTCCACGTCATGAAATCTCTGAAACCTATCATGAGGAAGAAAAAATTTTAATCTAGCAGGAATACAGGACCGTGAAACTTCAGAATTTGAGAAGCTATTTAAACAAGGACAATTCTTTTTGGTTTTAACCTACTGGCCTTGAAGGCAATGGCATCTGCTATAAGCTTCATACCAAATGCTCTTTTGTAAGTTACAAAACTGTTTGATGAGTTGGTATTTTCCTATTTACAACTCCAGTACAGTTGCAGGAAATTCAAGTATAGTACAGCTTGGGTGTTGTGTACTCATCTTCACACCATTCCTTTTTGTTAAAAGAACTGGGTAACTCATTGATAGATTTGTTGAATCTGGCAGTATTATCCATTTTCTTATCATAAACTCTTCCATCTACCCTCTGTACTAAATGTGTCATTTAGCTCAAGATTACTCATGAACTCTTAAAAACTGAGTCTAATCAATTACTTCTATAGGCTTTTACAGACATTCTGGATTTCCTCCATTGCTTGCTCATTATTTTGCAATGCACTTTTCAGTATTTGCAGATTTATCAAAAAAAAAGTAATTGGTGTGATCAGCTCCATTGCCAAGGAGTGTTGGGTGGGTTTTAGCTGACTGACCTGCAGCAATTGATCAAAACCATGGCAGTACTAAATGGGAAAATGGTTTCATTTTTGTAGCTGTTACAGCTTTATGGTCTTCAGCCACAAGTTAATCACAGCCAATTGCACAGAACTGCTGATGTTGGGACATTACATATTAATGGGGTTGCTATTTTTAATGCTTCTCTGCAAGGTGCCGTTAAGACTCGGCTGTTGAGGAGGCTGGGGCAGCACGCTACTCAAGTTCGTGCTGAGCTGGAGCACATCACACTGCTGTATGCAAATGTTTCTTTCAGGCAACCACAGGAGAAGTAAGGAAAAAGCTAATCACTTTCCTTCTGAATACATGGAGCAGACATGTATATCTTTGTAATCTCTACATCTGGGAGGACAATGTGTTCCACTGCAAATGTGGTTTTAATAAGGCTGCAACACATAGACACGTGTAGTCTACAAAGATTAAAGGACTAGATCCTCAGCAGAACAAACAGAACATAAATGGAAGACAGAAAATTTTCATTTTTCAGTATTAAAAATTAAGTGTATGCATTTGAGACTATGAATCTCTTAAGTGTGGCTCAAAAACGCTCTGAATGTGACCTGCAAAAGTTCATCGTGAGCATGGGCAATTAAATGAACTGATAACTCAGTTGGACCTTTTCAGATCTTTTTGTTGAACTGAGATTTGTGTGACTTTGCAGGACCTCAGAGCTATGTGCAAGCCCCAGCCTGTAACCTCACACTCATTAAGTACTCATAGAGTATCAGCAAATTAACACACTGTCAGGACTGCCTGTTGTAAACTATGAAGATCCTGAAGAGCAAAGGAGTCCAGGAAGGCTGGACATTCTTCAAGAAGGAAAATCTTAACGGTACAGGAGCAAGCCACCCCATGCACCAAAAGGTGAGTCAGCAGGGAAGATGACTGGCCTGGCTCTGAATGGAGAGCTTTGGCTGAAACTTGGGGGGGAAGGGGTGTGTAGGGGGGGTGGGGGGTGGGAGGGGAGAAGAGACGGAAAAAAAAAAAAAAGAAGAAGAAGAAAAAAATTAAAAAAGATCTTTGGAACAAAGGGCCGCCCAC
>JAVJGJ010000001.1:74894581-74922965 GCA_035590215.1 Microhierax caerulescens
TGTGTCAGACACAGCGTGGCCAGCAGGGCCAGGGCAGTGACTGTCCCCCTGTGCTGGGCACTGGTGAGGCTGCACCTCGAGTACTGTGTCCAGTTTTGGGCCCCTCACTTCAGGAGGGGCACAGAGGTGCTGGAGCATGTCCAGAGAAGGGCAGTGAAGCTGGTGAAGGGTCTAGAGATCAAGTACTATGAGGAGCAGCTGAGGGAACGGGGGCTGTTCAGCCTGGAGAAGAGCAGACTCAGAAAGGACCTTATTGCTCCCTACAGCTGCCTGAAAGGAGGTTGCGGGCAGGTGGGGGTCGGTCTCTTCTCCCAAATAGCAAGCAACAGGACAAGAGGAAATGCCCTGAAGTTGCGCTATGGGAAGTTTAGATTGGATATCAGGAAAAATTTCTTCACTGAAGGGTGGTCAAGCATTGGAACAGGCTTTCCAGGGAAGTCATGAGTCACCATCTCTGGAGGTATTTAAAAAACATGTAGTTGTGGCACTTTGGGAACATGGTTTAGTGATGGACTTGGCAGTGTTAAGTTTATGGTCAGACTGAATGTTTCCGAACCTACATGACAGACACGCAATCTTATTCTTAACCCTTCATCTTTACATCATTTCCCAAACTACTCAACTTTTAGCAAACAAGGTCTTTAAATGAATCAGTGAAGAACACACCTTGATCTGCCAGGTAAATAGCCCTCCCAAGTACCATTAAATAACTGTTAATAGTTTTGAGAAATTTTAAATGTTGCACACACTGAAATGTATATTGCACATACTAAAATAGTCTGCCGGGTTTCCAGTACATTTCTTTATTATCTGAACTAAGGCTTATTCAGCTAAGAAACCTAAGCAATAGGATTGGGACTGGAATTGCAACATTACAACCTATTTCAGAGTGCTATGTATGCTAAGTTCAGCACATATGATGCACTGTTGCAGATGATATTTGCTCTATGCAGCTTGCCTAAAAAAAAAATGGGGGAAAAAAAGGAGTTTTCTTTACCTTGAGAATGTCTAGCTAAATAACAAACACTGGGGCTGTTTGTTCTTATTAAATACCTTATAATGGGCAATCTTAGAATAAAACACTTTCACTGCCAAAGAGAACATCTGATTATATCCACCAGCTCGCAATGTACCCCGTTACCCTGAGATATGCTAATAGAAAATACACAGAAAATATGATGCCAACGGGGTGTTCTGCTCTCTCTTTGCAAGCAGCTGGGCCAGGGTATGCCAGTGTATATTTCCAAGTGAAAAAGCAATTTAATACAATAAAGTTAAATCCTATTACTAAATCTAGTACATTTTTATTATTAGTTATTTAAATTTATGGGTATATGCAGTGTCAACACACCATGAAATGAAGGAATTACCAATTTCCAGCATGAATTCCTTGATAAAAGGGACTGCATTAAATACAGAGTTGTTGAATAAATCAGTAATGCTACAGTGGTTAATTACAAAGTTACTTAAAGGAAAAAAACCTGCAGTATTTTACAGTATATTAAACTCACAATTGCTTCTTAAGTGACTAACAGACAACATTAGTAAACACAATAAATTTCATAGTGGACTACAGGAAACACTTTCATGTCTTTAAAAACCATAGTTTAAGGCCACTTCCATATTGCTTAGCAATCAGGCTACAAAGTATCACGAACACTTAGCTTTCTCTTAGTACTTACCATTAGTAGACTGCAAGTGCAGCATAAAAAAAGGCTCTGTAATTACACTTCTTTTACTGATGAGGTGAAAGATACATGCAGAGAAATAATGTAGCCAGTGATATCTGACAGACTAATTGCAGACTGAGTGGTCTCACTTGGTCACCCAAGTCTCAGGCAACTGTCACGACCAGTGTCACAGTGATTTTCACATAATTTTTCACATTTCTCATTTTTTCAAGCGCAATCTAAAAACCCTATATGGACACATTGAATTTTAATAACTGCCACAGAGAGCTGCAATTTCCCTCAGTAAAATAAATGATTAATTAGTAAAACACAGTATGCAATATATGTCCAGAGTAACTTAGCTCTATTGCTAATCGTGGCAATTAGCTTCAATTTCTAAAGCTTCACAGCCTGCATGGTGTTTTGCAGAACTGTGAAAGAAGCAGGGGCATGAACTGAATAATTTATATTCCAAATTATATAAACATAAAGGCAACGTATCTTAATTTTTTAGATTAGCAACCAGTAAGGTCACTTCTGATAGCCCATAAATATATCTAAAAGTAGAGTTATGTAGTTGATAACCTATATACTTCATAAAGAATATAGGGAAAATGTGACCTGTAGAAATCAGCATAATTGTGGGCAAGATTTTCTTTTTACTGGGAGAGTCAACAAGTCAACATCTCAAGTTTGAACAAAACCCCATTACCACTGACTGCATGGATTCCTTCCCAAAATAGCTGTATTTTTTCACTATGTTTATTTCAGCATAAAGACCCTCTCTTGCCAGGCACAAAATCATACCAGTTTTCTTCATATGTCTTTGCCTAAAATGTCAATTAGCCAGCCTTCAACATTGCCTCAGTTAGCCATAATTCAAATGATAAAGAAGTTAATAGAAGGAAATAATTCCAGTGTCATCTGAAAGAGTACAGGAAAGCCCATATATCATTTGGGAAAGAGTCATTACATAGTCGTTATTGTTGATAGCAGTAAGTGAGGAAGAAGCTACAGTCTAATTTTTAGAACCTCACTGACTACATGAAAATAATTAGTGGTCAGAAATGTAGAAAGTACAGCATGGCATATGAGGGAGAAAAGATGACACAGATTGGAGCTGAAGACCAGTTCAGAGCAGAAAGGCCTGCCTGAAGTCAGAAAGTGAAGAATTAATTTCTTAAGAGAGGGTAAACCTAGCAATTTTATCCATCCAACTGTGCATTTTTTTATTTTTTTTTTTCTTGAATGAGAGGAGTTATTACTGAGAAAAAGGTCAATGCCAAGTAAACTTTGAGGAAAGAAACCCAGTTCAATAAACATCAGTGAGACAGAGAGAAAAGGGAGAACAAGAACTATTGGTAAATCACAGACAAGCTACACGACAGCTTGTATTGTCTTATATGCTGAAGTGGCTTTTATCAAGCTGCCTGTGTTTCTAATCTCTGGTAATGCTTTTGCATGAAACTTTGCAGCCCACAAGTCCTGTTTATTCCATTTATTGTAGATTTGTCTGTCAGAAATAGAGCATCCATGAGAAAAACATGCTGAAAAGATTCAGATATACTTTCTGGACCAATATCTGGTGGATCACAAGTTTCTCCATGTGCTCTGGTCCTCCATGCTATCTTCAGCCTTGTTCAATGAGGTTCTCAAAACAATAGGGGACAAATTGCCTTATAAGACTTGCATGGCCAAAGCTATAAAGAATTATTAGCAGACATTTGCTAGGCTTTTTCACTGAAAGTGCATTGGTAATTAATTTTCTTAATTGAACTATCATTCATTAGTCTTTTACTAAATACATTACCTAACAACATTCTCAATCTTGCAAGTTACTGCCATGTCTTCAATTTCCCTTTTCATGACAAGACTAATAACAAGCTAAACTCACAGCTTTATAAATCTGCAGCATAGTACAGCATATATTGCATGCAGGTTTTCCATTTAGATTCTTAAATTACAAGCAACTGAAACAACAACAAGCATATTTTACTTGCTAGTATTTCATTTTGGCAGATCATAATTAAATTATTCCTTAGAAGCAGTGGTCAGTACTTATGAAGAAGGATTATACTGAATAATAGGGATAATATTTTAACTCAATTAACAGTTATTTTTCAATAGAGGTGTACGCTACTGTAATTTCTTCTTCTATGGATAACATCATCTATAAAACAGAAATACTGCAGCTTTTCTTCTAATAACTCATGTAATTTTTCCCTATGTAGATTGTATGCTTTGCGTATTTTCTAAAGTGCATGAAAACATGTGACAAATTATTATTTTTATAAATAAATATACTTATTTTATACTGTTACAGGCATAAAATATTTCACTTCTATACCATATAAGCCTGTCAGTAGGGACTATGTTTGACTACATTTAAAAATACATGAAAGCTCCACGGTAAGGAAAGAATTTTTCTTTTATGTCTTTTACTTTGTACTGTTGTGAGTTTGATTTATAATATTGGTTGGGGCAGAAGTGATTTTTGGATGAAGAAATTACATCTAGTTACAATGGAAGCAGGGTACCTTCTCCATGGAAACTGCCTGACAAATACGCTCAGATGACTTATTTATCAGATTCTTCAACACAATATTTCAATTTGATGAAATTATATTTTCCTGAAATCCTTCACTAATAATTTAAAAGTTACATAAATGTATAAATGTCTGTATTTCTGAAGATAATCAAGTTGTGTCATTCCAATACCTATTTGTAAAATATTTCAAGGTCACCTTCTCTTCGGTTGTTCAAACTAGTTATTTATGCTCTTTTGAATCATACTCCAGTTTTGGTTTAAGTCCTAATATTTTAATGTGTTCTTAAGACTGTGTGAATATTTCGTTGTTACTGCTCTTTCACCATGAATAATGCCCACTGTATAGTGGATGAGTTTGTTAACTCCTTATGGAGATATGAAAATGATGTAGTTTAAAAATGACCTTAAAAAGTAATTTTTTGTTTCAAGAATTAGTATGTGTATTTATATCAGTAGAACTCAAATACTGCACTATATATCAAACAGCTATTTCTCAGATGGGGCTACTAAAAATTACACTCCCACACCATTTAACAGTATTCATATCTTTTCTATCATTGTTACTATGCAAATTGCTCTTTAAAAAATGAAATGCAAATAACAACTCAAGGCAGCAGAAGTTTTCAGATTGGTCATTTCATTCTAGCTACGTAAAAGTTTTGTTTAGCTGTATACTGGAACAATGTGTACTACTACTAGGATAATCCATCTCAAAGGTGCTGAAAAACAGGGAGGTAAATTAGAGCACATATATATTATATATGCAACCACATGTAATATCCAACTGTAGAATTAGAACAAGGCCATTTTGACTTCATTATGAAGGCAAGACAAAAAGAAAAGGAAAGCAGAGAATCACACTGTGTTACAGTCAGATGGAGAGATGGAAATTATATGGTATGATGCAATACGTAAGTAAAAGACTAAATGATTAAGATGAAAAAATAAAATCTATGTGAGTTACACAAGGACATGAAATTCCAGCAAGTCACATGAGAACTCTTGTGTTCCTTTTGTGGAGATCACCTGGTGAATGTTTTTAAAGATTAAGTATTATAAGGTCCAACATATCTCCATATAGAACGTCACAGTAAATTCTTACACAAGTTTAATGGAACCTGGTAAGCTAAAAAGAAAATTCCGCCACTTACCATCATAGTAAGAAAGAACTTTTCTGAGCAAAACAGAATTATTCACACTAGAAGCAACAGATCATGCTTCCAATGTCACCAGCTGAATTTTACAACTATGTCATGTAATATTACGGTTCTTATTATTTATGTCCATATAGAATAGCCTTGCAAATCCTTCTCAGTGGACAAGAACCCTGAAATCCACTCTATGGTCTGACATTATATAAGCAGGAACTCATGGAGAAGTAATGAATTCAGATCCACATTCAGCAAAAAACAGAAGTTCATCAAGAAGCTCAATTGCATACATAATGCTTCTGGTGAACTGAAGGGAACTGGAAGGTATGAGGCTTGCCATCCAACAAAAATGTTATTTAGAAGAACTAATGGATAATTATCATGGCTAAACCTTTGACAAACTTTGTCAGACAGCACAATTTGTTGAATTTAGATACAGATAATCAAAAATTCAACATTAAAAAACCCAAACTTGCCAAATTCTTATTTAAATGTCCCAGTTAAGTGACTAGCACTTCATCGTGTGGTGAAGCTGCAACAAACAAAATTCTGATTATATCTTAGGGGAAAAGATTACAATGATGTAGTCAAATATGTTTGCCCAGAGACTATGTGGCAACTCCTTTAAGATACCAGAAACAGGTGGACATGGACCTGAGCAACCTGTTCAGCCTTGTTTTGAGTAGAAAGAGGGGTTGGACCTCCAGAGAGCCCCACTGAACCTAAATTATTCTTAATAATATGAACTAAAAAGATAAAAAACAAACAGATAAAAATTATCTTTCCTGTGTATCTCAAATAAGATGCAAGCTATATTTCATAAACAAAAATGAAAGCTTGTCAAAAATGTATCTAAGTCAAAGCCTCACAGCTGAAAAGTGTCAAAAAAAAATCCCAACCCAATTTGTTTTCTTCTAAAAGTGTAAAGGGAACTGGATGCAAACAAAAATTTTCAAAACACCACTAGCAGTCCATGGGGGAAGCAGGAGAATACAGCAGAACAAGACAAGCCATGACACTTGAAATTGTTAGAAAGGCCTAAGACATCTGATTTCAGCTATCATTTACAAACTAAAGATAGTAACCTTTAATTTTAGTATTGTTATTTCCCTTGCTTCTCTCCACTGAATAAATTGCATGCAACTTCATACTGATTAATAAACGTAGTAAAAAGCCCTGAAAAGTTCTAAAATACTAAAGGAAAACAATGCAATTTAATCTGATCTAAAGCAGTTTGTCTCCCCTGCCTCTTTTTTAGTAAAAGCTCATAAGCAGCTTTACACTCTGCACACCAAGATGGCAGTACCAGTTAAGTTCCACTATAGCATAAACTTTCTGACCTCCACCATGTTGAGGCACTCCTATTTATACTTCTGCATCAATTCCATATATTCAAGACATATTAAAAGACATCAAGTCCATAAACTTTTCTGACCCTTTTCTGCTGCTTAGCTCATTAATGCTGAAAGCTATTAATTTAAGAAATGAGTGGGTGATTACCTCTTGAAGAACCCTCTTCATTTTCAGAAGCAATGTCTTTACAGCTGTACAATCTTGCAGCATCAATCTGAAGGGCAAAGATTCAATGCCTCCGCCTTCTTCCAGACCAGTAAAAGGCCACTCCACGGATGGGCTGCCAGCCAACTGGCTAACACGAGGGTACCTGGCTTCTCCTTGGTCAACCTCTTTTGACAGCTTCAGAGATAGGTTCCTTACAAGACAAAACAGAAAGATCAACACTGAAATATGAAAAAGAACTCAATAATAATTTTAGGCTTTTAGTTTGAGTTTAAAGGCACGTTACACGTTCACTTTTTGAGCCTGCTAGCATGAATAGCTTTTATAAAGTACATATAGCCATATGGTGTTAGCAATAAAATATGCGCTTATAAATATACCATTTTCTACAGGAATTGAAACTATGCTCTGTCCCATGCCCTTCAAAATAAAGCCATTTTCTTCAAACAAAATATTCTATGGGCAAAAGTTCTATGGGTCTATTTTATTTCAGTTCAGTTAATGAAAAAATGCATCTGTCATGCATTTTCAATAGCGAAATCATGTTCTTCCTTATGCTTTGACTTCTAAGTCAAACAGAAAAGAAAACCACCAAAGAAAATACTCTCTTCTGAGCTAGCCCAGTGACATAAGATTTATTTAAATCTTTTTTTTAATCGCTCTATTTAAAATGGAATTTGAAATGTAATTAATCTGTACTCACTCTGAAGTTTAGTTGCCATTGAAGTGGCTAAGAATCCATGAAAGACAACAGAAAGATTCAGAAAGATTTTGATGGACTTCAAAGGTAACACAATCCCATTACTTTGCTGCATACATATGATCTTTAATATTACAGCAAGATATAAGACTTTCCCGTGCTGGAACAAGTCCAGTGAAGACCAAACAAGATGGTGACGCGGCTGGAACGCACAACAAATGAGGAGAGGCTAAGAGAGCCAGCTTTGCTCAGTCTTCCAAAGAGAAGACAAAGGGAAGCCCCATGGCTGACCAGAGCAATGTCCCCACTGTGAGAGTACAGAGATGATGCAGCCAGGCTGTCCTTAGAGATGCACAGCAGTAGAATGAAATCCAATGGAAAGAAGCTGGAGTACAGGAAACTGTGACTAGACCTAAGTATTTATTTACTTATTACCATGAGGGTGGTCAAACAAAGGAATAATTGCTCAGAGATTCTATGGGACACCCACCTTTGGAAATATGCACAACATGATGGGGCAACTCTTTGAGTAACCTGCCCTAATGCTTTGAGTAAAGGCCTTGAACAGAGACCTGGAAAGGCCCCTTCCCACCTGCTTGATTCTATGCTCCAGAGGGCATAGATTCAATCAGCCGAAATCAGTCACAATGAGCCAAAAGTTTAACAGCAGAAAAATAATTTAAATAGAGATTACTTGACATTTTGGTGGAATGCCGAGAATGTAACTAAAAACACTAAGTATTTTTCTGGCATGAAACCATTCACAACTTCAGTGCTGTACCTACTTTCTCTTCAGCCAGCAGGGAAAAAGGACAAATCTGAATGGAGAATAAATCTGAGAATGTGGCTGCAGTGTGCAACAGTAGTATATTAATTACTACTAAATTAAAAAAATGCTGTAACAGCAATGCATGACACCCATATTCATACTAAATTTATTCACTACAATTAAAGACGTTAGCATAAGTAGTGAAGAAAACGACAATTATTACCCATTTAATGTATAGTTCTAATTTTCTATTCCATTTGAATTTTCATGCAACACAAAACTGAGTCTGAATTTTAAGCCTGGCCACATTTTGGAAGGACAAAGAATATTTTTCTACATGAAATTTTTCTTAGCTAACTTTGGTTTCATAGGAACCAGATACAAGAAGGGATTAATGCGATTTCTCAAGACAAGCAATTCCCAATACCATACTAACAAATTGGAAATGAGGCTACTAGCATTATCTTTCATGGATGGTTCATTTTTGTATTTTGCAAGCTACATAATGTGCAGTAGGGACAACGTGTTAGATCAAGACATGCACCACAGATCACATATATGGACAGATGCTCGTGATGGCCAATGGAACTAGTATTTTCTAACCCAGCCTTTTCAAGACTCTCATAAAACAATGAATTTACTCTGGTTTAATTTTTAAATACAGTGGAACAACTTTTTAGTATAATATTTTGTGTCCTTTAAAATAATAATCCGAGGTGGATGGTAAAGATGCTATTGACTGAAGGATATTAAGCCACTGCTGATTCAGAGCCTTAATTAAAGAAGCCTCAGGTATAAATCATGCAAAGAAAAAACAACTTCTAACTGAAGTTTCATAACATAGGCCACTTTTAAGGGTTTATAAAAGAAGTCATATTCAAACTATTGGAATGTACACTTGAGTAAGATTTATGTAGCCAGAAAAACATATTATTTAAATTGAGTAAGATGAAATGACAAGATCCTCATTTTTTCCTGCCCAGTGCCTGCAGGCTGGGAAACAAATTATTCCTTAGAACATTCTGCATGTTCACTTTGCAAGTCCCACCAAAGTTTCATCTTCCTCATACTCCCGAACAGGCATCTTATGTGGGTAACATCCTGACACTGAGAAAGGACTAACTTAAGATGTATATCCTCCCTTTACAGCATGCTATCAGGGAGAAGAACTGGTTCTCAGTAGCAATACTCTGAAGGCCCAGTGATGAGACAACAAGCAGTTGTCATCCTCTCTAACATGGAAGAGATGCATTGTTTATGTGTAAGCTATAAATGTACTAGAAATACAGAAAATCTTAATTTCAGCCGAAGAAAATACCTTTAATGACTTCAGTGGGCTTTATATTGATATTAGACTGCTCAACACACAAAATCACCATCTTTTCAAACCTTGTACTAAATTATGAAACGCACCATAATAACTTATCACCACTCATTGTCATAACACTTTAAAATCTAACTCAATTCCTACTGGAAAATAGCAACTCAGAGTTGGTATACAGTGAATATTCAGGTCATATAGTACCTCTGAACTGTCTGAAAAGAATACAACTGATTTGTGACAGAAAAACTCTTCACTGTCTGATATAACTCTTTCTACTCACTGCAGGGAAAAAAAACCCTAATTTTAAATTCATTCCAGAACTGATATTTCAGCAAGTTCATTATTAACAACGTCCAGGTGGCCTATTACTGTATTATTATGGTAATCCACTGCAATTCATCTTAAAGCAGCAGTATAGATTTAGTAAGGATGAAAAAAAAATAGTGTTCTTACTAAAAGTAGAGGTTTCCCCTTCACTAGTAAAGCACCTCTTTGGCTTTGAAGTTGGAGAATGGGCTGGTTCCTCAACCGGCAATGCAGGAGCTTCTTACCGATGGCCAGCCCCCTTCACCTTACAAAGATGCGTATATTGTAATAAAAACATTTCACAAGCAAATGTCATCTGTGACAAACTTCCAAAACTGTGGATAAAAACCCTAAAGTTCTTTTTTAATGACTAAATAAAATGTATTTCATTTAAATGACAATATTAATTCTATAATATTATCAACATCAAAAATTCCAGAAAATTTGGTCACTTTCAAATATAAAACTCCTGTCCGAGTTTTAGATTTGCCTGACATACACACACTGTTAGGCCATGTCCCTGCTCTAATAGAACCATACCTGAAAATGTTCCTGGGCACTGAAAGTCAGTCAGTGTTAAAGCACTTCTGCAATGCCTTGACCCAACCCCGCTATCACACTTTCAGATGATTCCCTGGCATGGTTTGGTTGTCAGTACAGGCAAATTGGATGGGACCACTCCATTCTGGAGGATGTCAGTTGTGCAGATGTGCACTGAAGAACCATCCCAGTAGAAGTCACCTCAAATCTCTGAGAGTGGCTATGCAGCCATCAAGCTCCAAGCTGAGATGTGAAACCAAGCCAGACTCCTAGGCAAGAGAAGAGCCAGCCTGTTTTGAAAGGTCTGAGATGAACTGTGGATGCAGTGGCAAATTACAACTGAGAAGAGTGGTAGGAAGCAGCTCTTGATTTTCTCCCAGGTATTACAGACTTCACTTCCCAGTGAAGTGAATAAAAAGTGGTTCCCATATTGTGTTTGATGAAGATCAGACAAAGCCCAACAGAAGGCATACTTAAAACTCTGCCTAGCCCTCTAGGCCACCGTTTCTAGGGAAACAAAGTAATTCAAGGTGCCAAAGTGGTGTCAATCTAAAACCTGTTGAATACATGCTATACAGCTGCATCTAAGGGGACCAGAAATGACAATTAATGTCAATAGAATTTTTGTCACCAAGAAGTCTGAAAATGCATAGAAAGTTTGTTACAAATTTGTAAATTTAAATAGGGTGAAAAACCTGTGCAAATCTGTACTTTGGGCCTGCTAGCTTGTTTCTGTTTTATCTCGACATATCCATTGAACACCGTGAATATATTTCCTCATTTCTAATGGAGACAAAAACCAGAAGCCTCAATATCCACATTTAGCAAAATGGTAGTGCCATTAAGACAGAGTTCTATTTCAAAAGCAATCTTTATTGAAATAGCGAGATAGCATTAAAATAATCAATCAGTGACTTTTAGCATTTTAACAGCCTCCATAAATCCAAGGCAACTAAATGTTCACTAACTGAGGAAGACAAAATTGTGCAGCTCTTTTCAAAGCTTCTTTCTGTCAAGGAGGTAGAAGAACAACTTTCTTATTCCAAACTTTCTTATACCAAAGCATCTATAAAGGGATTTACTGGGGGGGGGGGCAGGGAGGGGAAGGATCCAACGATTTGCAACTTGAGCTAATTTGAGTTATTCTTCCCTCCTCACTGATCCTCAGATCAATTATTTGAAGAGCTTATGGTAATGTGAAGTTCACTTACATAATGATCTCCAGATTACGTGGAGTTTAATCGTCTTAGTTTTCATCAGCAGTGCTCAAGATCTTGCTATAGCAGAATTAGCCTAAACTAATACAATTGGTCCCACAGAGTCTGTACTTCTTGATACCAGCTTAACAGAAGAGAACACATGTAACATTGTGGGCAACAGGAAGGCTCGGCAAGCACAGCAAAGACCCCAGTCTCTATGGCAGGAGCTGAACGTACCTTCTTTCTTCTCTGAGGGCTTAGATTCTAAAGCAGGGTCTTTCAAAAAGCCTTAAATCATTTATTTTCAGTGTTTGAGTGTGCAACTGTATCTGTATATACACTCACATATAAATACAGCATGTATATATACACACTTTTATATATATATGTATATTTACAAAATTCAGGCACACAATCATATATAAACACATACAAATTTGATCTTCAAATATTTCAGCAAAAACACTCTCTTATTTGTTCATCACCTGGCCCACCAGGAAATACACATCCTTTTATACTAGAAAAATGTAAATAGCTCCATACGGAGGTTATAAGCTGAAATTATTTTTCATACAAATCTAGACAGCCTTCAAACTGCACTAGAATTTTCTTTTTTTCTCACCAACAGCAAACAGATGAAGGGTATCCTCACTGAGAAAAATCATTTGTTACTATTTTGAGAAAGGTCCCTCAGTTGGACCATGTAAGACACGTAAGAGCAATTATTTCTGATTTTTAGAGAAAAATCTGCTTACCTCAAACACTTCCAAAACTCAGTTCAAAGCACTCAGTGGCTCGCTAACAATGATGTACATTACAGTCAAGCGCTACAATCAACCCAGACCAAATCTTAATCTCTGAGTAATCTCTTACTAATCTCACTTAGTAAGAAACATGTTCCATCCCAAACAGTTTACAACTGAAATACATGGACACCTTTCAGAAAAAAGAAAGGTCTTGCCTCATATTTAGCAGAATTCAGGCATAAACTTTTAAAAGCATGTTCCTAAATATTCCAATGGGCATATCAAATAATGCACTGCCAGGTGCCTACATATTCTCAAGCTCTAGTCAAGGATGATAAAAATTGTCAAACTCCTTACTCAGTTCTGAAAATGCAGCCTTTGCAATAATGAAAAGATAAAAAGGTAAGTTAAACATAAACACTTGGCAAATTACCTGTATTAACATTCTTTTGCATCAAAATTTATACCCCTCTCTGTCTCACAAAATTTCTCAACACTAGTTCTGTTCTAACAGAGCATGCTTCAGAAGTTACAGGGATGACACCTCAGAATATTAAACCACACCATGTCACAAGGTACCTATCGTTTGACATTTTACAGCTTTTAGAACTATGTATCATTTACTGATGCTCTGATGCTATGACTTTTCAAGACCAGCCTTTTACAAAAACGATGCTCAGTACCTGGTGCTATCAAAGTAGTACCCACACACAAATGGGTACAAAATTCTAATGGCTAGTGCTGCCGTAAGTTAAGACAGTGTCAGCCTTTTCCATTATAACTCCTTTTCTTTCAAAGGTTTATATCAGAGCAATAAAGACTTCCTTTGGGCTAGAACCTGGTGAACATGAAACATGGAATAAAATTTACAAAAAAAAAAAGGGAAAAAAGCTCTCCGTTTTTCAGCTGATGATAAAGTGCATAGGGGCATGTCAAGCATTTCTTTCCTTTCTCTAAACCCTACTGGAGTCACAGAGCTTTGTTTATACACCCTGATCTAGCACACAGAAACACAACTCTTGAGATTTCAGTTCTTTTCTTCCTCCTGGAATCTATTAAAAAAAATTAAATGTGATACAAATAAGATAATGTAACACCATACAGTAAATGGATAACATCCAAAAAAATAGCTACTTGGAAAAGATTGGTGGGGCTTATTTAATTTCAAGTAATTTCAAGTGCAGTAGTAAATAAAACATTACAGACAAACCAGGAAAAGTAAATGCAGCTGTCTGGGCATTGAGAGTTTGGTAGAGTTTCAGTCTTTTTGATATTTTTTTTTTCCCTTTGAAAAAATCAGTAGGGGATGATTCCTGAAACTTTTTTACAACTGGCATACAAAACATAAATTGCAGTTTAATTATGCAGAAAAGCAAGCAGTAGCTCACATTACATCTCTCATTGGGATAGAAACAAAAGAAGGTTTAATTTTCATTTGGACAAAGGATAAATCTAGCTGCAGCCTTCATAAACACTACGTAATTCTGACTGGACACAACCTCAGCACAGATAAAAGCTAAAGGCACTTGGGGTCCTCTCCAAAACTCACTCCTAATGCACTCCATGAAGCTGACCAACTCAGATCACCTGGGACTAGAATAGCAAAATTTTAATCTAATCTGTTAAAGACGACAGCCATTCAAGCATGCCCAGTGAACATTACGGTATTGGGGGAAAGCAGAAATACAAATCTTTTTTGCAATTATCACCTTCTAGATAAAAACAACATTTCTCCTCACCTTTGAGCTCTGCTCTCAATGCTTGAGTATTGGCTTTTAGAAATTGTGCAAATGAAACATAAAATGTTCAAGTTCTTACCAAGTTAAAAAATGTAAAAACAAGCTGGAAAATCACAATGGATACTGGATATGATGACTGCCTTCCAAGAAGCACAAGAAGTGCGCTCCTTTCAGTTACCAAACTAAGTTTCCCTTGCTTAAAAACAAATTGTCAAATACTTCCTACTGTAGGTCAGCATTTTTTACTACCAATTCTTTTCAAAACTCTGCTCAAAATTTTGAGTATTTCAAAAATAAATAAGAAAAAATTAAAGTGTTTTCTGCACCTGGTAAGAAGCTACAGAACTGTTAGTATAGGCTTCAGTGGGAAGACAGGTATCTCAAAAAGCAAGGTTAAATCAACTAAAAGACAAAAGGACAGCAGGGTTTGCAACAAATATTTACTTAGTGCCTAGCAGAATTCACTGACATGAGTTTTACAGGTAGGACAGACTTCCAATGATACCAGAAAATTATGTAGAAAATGCGTTTACTTTATAAAGAAGACAAGTCACTCATATCAAGTCCTGTCTGACTTGGGTTTTAAATATTTGGGAAGCACCTAACCATATTACTACTGAGTAAACCAAGATATTATTTTCTGATAAAGTTATTAAGCATTAAGAACACTTTTGTGAAGCAAGCAGGCAGTTCATTGTACCTTGTATTGCCTGAGAGGTTCATCTGAGATGCCTAACAGACTGTTTTAAAGTCCAACTAGTATTTACTAAAACCCCCATAGTGGAATACCTTCAGCATTCTGCTTACTTTCCTTGCATCCCAACCCCTACCTGCCTTCATCCAGGGCAGGTGATTCAGGGATCTCTTCCTGGATTGGGTCCAATTACAGAAATGTCTTGGCTGCAGACTATGCCAAGGCTTGAGCACAGATAGAGACATCTGAATAACCATTCTACAGGTTACCACGCTATAGTCACAACATAAATTCCTCCACCAGCAAAAATGCACATACCTACAGGATTAGATGGCAGCTGAATGCCAGGGTCTATAAGAAAGAGGACTAAAACACCAGTGGAGGTGAGCAGTTAAAAGTTGAGGGATGCCCTATAGAAAAATCAGGCAGTTAAAGCTCTGTGGGTGTTCAGAAGATTCCAACCGATAATCCTCAAATCTGTCCTTAGCTCTGTACATTTTCACATAGTGAAATATATAATGAGTAATATAATACAATCACCAAAATAACCAGCAATTACAAACACAGCTTTCTGAGTGAAGATAACCTTCAATACTCTCTAATGGAATTGACACAATGCACCTTCATTTTGATGAAAGTATACGATTAAACAAATGTATCCCTTCTCATTGTCCTCTAACAGTTTAAGAATAATGAGTAGAAAGGAGTTGTGTTTAAATTCAGAGGATATTTTCCACCTGCTTTATGTAGCAAATTCGATTAATATGTCAGGAAGAAACTACACCTTTAAAACCCATCCTATTTCATTACCACATAAAATAGTTGGAACCCAACATTATTGTTAAAAAAGCTTTTATGTTAAATCCTCCTTTATGACCAATAAATGAAAGCATGTAATGGATTTATGCACATAATTTATACAGAAATCCAGAACGTGCATGTTACTATATATTCATTCTTAAAAGACAGCAATCTACTAGAGGAGTTTTTTAATGCTTAAGTTGGATTCTCCTATACGTTTTTTAGGAAACATTATTAAATTATTTACTACAAAATTTCCAATTCTATTGACAAACATAAGAGCCATAGTGACTTCAAAAGCTTGATTTAAAAAAAAAGTATCAAAACAAGATGAGAAATCCAGCACCAATGGTAATTAAATACACCAATTATTTAGTGAAGTTTGCTGACAAAACAATTCATGCTGCTCCTGGCACAGCAGTTGCAAATGCCATGGTTGTTTACTAGCTGGGTACTTGCACATACGTGACTACGTTTGCATGTGCATACATATATTAGTTTTATATTATCAAGGAGACTCGGAATATCCTGAGTTGGAAGGGCCTCACAAGGAATCACAGTCTAACTCCTGATTCCACACAAGGAGACCTAAAAGTTAAACCATGTATATAGAGAAATTGTTGAACTTACAAGAAAGCAAGATGAGAGAAATCACCTTCAGTTCACTCAGTGATGTGAAATCTGTTGTTTCACAATTAAGAGCTCAAGGCAGACTTAGACACAAAATATGTATTTTTCCCACAGTTAAATAGTATATACTTTCTAGGCTCCAGCCAAAACTGATCATAAATGAAGTGCATAGAACAGAAGAAATGAAGAATGTACTTTTAGAGTAATTGCATAAAAGCTACCCCAGAACTGTAGGTCTAACACTTTGAATTAAACCATTAGCTGGACCTCGTCTATAAAGAGTGCCAGGTACCAACATGAAATAAATAGCTCATATCCAGATGTATGTCCTCTTAGAACAAATGTTAAGAAGCTAAGAGCTTCACAAGCACAAAGTTGTCCCGGGAACCACTCACCTTCCAGAGACTCAAAGCCTCCCCCCTTCTCTCCTGAACGCTGCACAGGTCAACACATCCACTTACAAAAACTTCTACTGGCATGAACAGAGGCCAATAACTTTTAAAGAACAAATTCCCAGCCATATACAGGGATGAAAGCTTGTAAGTTGTGGGACCCTTTGGGTATTATTTCCTTTTTTTTTTTACTTTATTATTTGAGTGTCCTCTCAAAACACTAGAGGGCTTGTATTCCTTCAGGTGGGTTTCACTTACAAGACAAGTGTTGCAATGTGTGCTACACATTTTAATTAGTGAAATTAAACCCCTCCAAAAGCACATGCTCAATTTTTTAAACCAAGGCATTAGAGGCCAAACAAAAAACAAGCAATAAACTAATTAATGTGTAAATTAACCTAATTGCTTTGTTCTCACATGACATAATCAATCACTAAGTGCCACAGCAGAAACTCTAATTTTATCATACTGTGAAACTAGCCCACCTACAGATTTCTCTGCCTTTGCCAGCATGGTCTTCAATGTTTTTCCTTTTGATTGTAAACAACTCATTAAAAAATAATCAGAATATTTAGTTTAATTTGACTAAAGTATTGCAATAGCATTTCCATACTGCCCACTTAAAGAAGAAAATATTCCTCCTCCCTCCTTTCTCACGTAAAACGACCCGCTATGAAAAAGTAGATCTAAAAAATTGGCAAACTGAGGCCAGAGGCAGATGAAAAAGAGGTGTTTGGTTAGGTTGACTATGAAGGACCAAAGCTCAGATCTCTGAATCTTATTTAAATCTCTCTAAATATTTATTGGTACACCAGCACACAAAAGGAAGTAGCGTGCTACAACTTCACTACTAGCACTGAGTTGTTTGTTGCTTACAATATTTTTGTGTTGATGCAGCATTATTTGATACATAAGTGCTCACAGACTATGTCCCATCAGAAGTTTCATTCTCTCTACAATGCCTCATCTCTCTCTTCACTTCCAGGACATAAGGTCACCTGTTTTTTCACTTTGTATTTTAGATTGTCACCTTAAAATTAAATGTTTAAGTTGTTTTCTTTCTGGTTGTTACATTCTCTGCTTTGAGGACCCTGCTTGAACTACCTGAATATTTGGAGTTACTGTAATTGCTTCTAGTTTGCAATGCCAGGCTTGTTTACAGTTGAGAATAACATGATGAACAGTACTGTGCAAAACTATGCAGGTTTAGAAAAGGCGCATCTCACTGAAAACATATGGCCCATGATTTGAAATTAATGTCTGATGTCTGAATACTTCTGCACTGCACGTATCCAAATTTTAAGCAGTAAATAACAGTAATATTCAGTAAAAAACAGAACACAATTTCTTCTAACTTAACAATATGGTTATAACCCAGATTATTAATTTATTAATGGTTGCAACAAATGGGATAATGAAAAACCACACTTGTAAATGTTGCCTTACCCCTGGACTGTCTCAGCTTTAAGTCTAATGTCACAACTTCGATACAATATACAATAGAACACACCGTTCAGAAGTGCTCCCTGTGGATCATTTTGGTGGGTGTCATTCTTAAGGCTTACACACAGGTGCAAACACCCATCTCCTGGAGCCATACCTCTGTTTCCAGAAATGGCCTACTTGAATGTTATCTCATCTTTTCTTTTGTGCACACTGAAGGGTCTTTGACATTTAAAACCAGATAACACTGGCTGGTAGCAAAGGGGAAGGTTTCTATTCACATGAAGCCACATAAACACCAATCTCTGTCTTTGCTCAATTGTCTTTTAAACAAAGCTCTGAATGCAAATACTGCTCTGTCCAAAGATAGTAAAGATGATAAAAGTCTCCCTCTCCTCTGTGACATCTCCCAGGAGATGCAATCTCATTCTGGTGAACATAGTGAAGGGCACTGTTCAAAAAGGAATAAAGTTCATTTTTTGTGACAAGACTGACAGATGTTACATGTTTGATATATATGCGCGCTGTTTTTCACTTGCTTTGTGGGGAGCTGATAAAGAGGAGCCAGGTATCAAATTATCACTAAAAAAACCCTTGATGTTGCAGAACCATAGGGAAGCTATCAGCATTCACTTAAATCCACAGTTCTTAGGCCCCCAAAATCAGAATATCACGCCTTTGAGTCTCCATCTAGCCATTTATGGAGATTTTTACCACTTAATTAAAAAGTTATTTGATTGGTTAAAATAGCAAGTAGATGTAAAGCATGGTCAAAACTTTAGACAAGGGAGAGGGCACTAAAGACTTACAGCCTGTAGAATGCACATTTTCAGTTGTTTCTTTGAGTGGTCAGGTATTGTCCACACACCTCTGATGCAATACAGAGGAGCAGGTATATATGTCCTTGGCAGTTTTTAATTCCATCTCACTTCTTTGGTCTAATATCTCTTCTCCCACAATCTCTGTACCTGCATCTCCCACACTTTAGCACCTGGCAGCAACTCTCAAAACTACTACAGAGGTGTTTCCACAAGGGAAGGAGATTATCTCTCTACACACACCTCCAACAAGCCACTAACTTTCTTCACCTGTAAGGCTTCACTCAGCCAGCATAATAAATTGATGTAATTAGGCACAGTCAAGCTAAGCTGAAAACAGGCTGGTTTAGAAGGTCCTTTGACCATCACTACAATTGAGGGTTTCAACAAAACTCCAAGCATAATCTGTAAATTCTTCTCCTTCCCAATAGAAACACTGGCTATGTTTTGCTGAAAGAAGTTTTCAGCTTGGCCAGAGTCATACAGCAAAACACAATGTCTGCCAGCCAAATCTGGGAGCAGACAAATAAATAAATACGTTTTCCCTTAGGGATATTTTTATTAATTCTAGAAACATCACTCTGAAATTTTAGTATCAGCCATCAGACAAGATTAACAGGCTGCAACCTGCATTCTTTTACACAACATCATTTCTCAAGCTTTTTTGTTTCATTTTCAAGAATAAACACACTGTTGGTAAAAGACAAGGAAAGAGAAATTCCTAGATCAGAGCTTGGTGTAAGCAAAAATATCTTCTAAATTACTTTATAATACCTGCAATATTAAAAATTAATTTTAGAAAACAAAACTACAGTAAGATTTCATTAACCTAATGCAGATGGTTTCTCCTTCATCCCATCACTCCTAAATACAGCCCTTCACAGGAATAACAGAGACACATGAAACAATTCATTTAAATGAAGACAAAAACTGTAAAATAGACAATTGACACCTTTATGAGTCAGAAAAGATGGAAGAGCCAACCCAAACCTACTGGACCTTTGATTTGCACTTGCAAAGCTCTCAAAGAGCATGGTGAAAGGTCGGAGATCTTTATCCTTGCTACTCTGGATAAGCCACTAAAAGCTTTTGACATGCAGAACTTGCAGGTCACAAGTCATGTGCTCTTGCCACAGCAATAACAAAGAAAAAAGGCGAAAATGCAAAGG
Organism: Microhierax caerulescens; assembly: GCA_035590215.1. Classification (NCBI taxonomy): domain Eukaryota; kingdom Metazoa; phylum Chordata; class Aves; order Falconiformes; family Falconidae; genus Microhierax; species Microhierax caerulescens. The sequence goes on from JAVJGJ010000001.1 coordinate 74,914,739, forward strand.
CACAGGAACACTAACTTCATTTTTAAAGCAAAAGTGAGGATAACCAAAGAAATAACTGCACTTTTCACACCTTTAAGTAGAAGAGGAGAAGCCTGCTTCTTACAAATGGTGATCAGCTCACTACCAACAGACAGGAACACTGTGGATCCTACATGGACGATTAAGCTACACAAGAATAAATGATCATCCCTTCAGAACATGAACATGAGAAGTCACTTGGATATTTAATGCAGACACTGCAGTATCAATATAATTGTTGAGGCAGCCACTGAAACAAGCAAAAGTTTTAAGGAAGAAAGTTTAAGATGTTTCTTCATTAGTCTCTACTATTCTCTGCTTTTCTTCTGCTTGGCTGACTAAGTGAGACAACTGGTAATGTTATTTGTGTAGATTACATTCTTCCCCACAACACCATCTAAAACAACAGGCTGAGCATTCTATACTTAATTACTTTATTTCCAATTTCGTGTGTGCTACATCTTTTTTTAAAAAAAATACTTTGACATTTTAATCAGCATTAAATTCCAGTACTGCAAGACACACAGTGGGTAACTACAGTTGAAAATGGCATGGAATAACCAAGGTGATAAAATAGCAATTCCACACCTTGCGTTATATATTTGTCTGTCTATATCTCTCTATACTCACCTCTGAAACCAGTGAAAGTTGTGGAAGGTTGGAAAATACATATATACTCTTTCACTACAAGATTCCTGGAATTTAACCAAACTGAAACAAACTGAAAATGCTTTTGTTTATAAGCCAGTAATGTATCCATAGAAACAGGTGTAAAATGGGTATTAGAGGTGTGTAGTAGCCAGCAGTGTTATCATTTTGTGAATATCCAGTACATACTTCCTCTTTTATTCTTGATACTGGCAACAGAAAACAATTAAAACCTTGGATAGGTGTACTGCTTATTACAGTAGACATAAGTTAAAACACAAACTTTTTTGCTGCTGAAACACAAATTTCTCTTTCTAAACTAGCAAAAAATCTCTCCAAGTTTTTGTACGGCATGTTGTCCAGTTTAAGAGTAGAAATTTAGAAACATCAATTACAAATAATACCTGGGGCTACTGCTTTTACGTAAGAAATATTTGCACTCTTAATAACTTAGTGTAGGCAAGAATTCTACTTTACATCCCTGCTTAAGTTGGCACATTTTATCATCACAATAAAGTATTCCTTAAACGTGAAAAGAAAGTACCTAGCCTCTCATTAGCACTACTGGCTACAGGTGCAGTAAATTTCATGGCAGTCATACATCCAAATATTGGTAATAACACATAAAATATATCCTGATAAATTTTTAGAGAGGAAAGGAAATAATGTAGAGTGAATGTACAGGGAGGTACTGTTGAAGGACATCCTCTTCCCAGCCCGGGGGACACTATTTCGCCTGTATTCCAGCAGCCTATCTCTGTGCATGTTTCAGCTCAGGAGGAGATCAAAAGCAATTTCATATTCTGCTGAGGCATTTCAGAGCTTATCACACTACTTGTGTAACTTCAACTGTGGTCCCTCCTGACCCTCTTCACTGAATTTCAAATTTCAACATCTAAGTGGAAAAAAATTCCATTTCCACTTAGCTTGCCATCAGTGTTTAAAGTTGCAAAGCAGAATTAAAGCAGGGGACTTAAGAAAAGTTACCTTCTACTAAAAAAACTGAGGAGTAGGAGCAGCTCTTACACTGGGGATTGTAGAGTCCATCCCTACCAGAACATTAGCAAGTCTGCTCAAGTATTTCTCAGTTGTTTTACTCCTGTCTTAAAGGCCCATGGGACATGGGAATGCCACAGCACCTCACAACCAGAAGTGTATTGTGCCTGCACAGTGGCCTCAGGGCAGGGGGAAGCAGGGAAAGGGTGAATCAATCCCAGCTACAAAGCCTAAGAGCTGCTCCTGCTCTAGGAATGAACTAATCCTGGTATGTTTTTGAACAAATAGTCTAAAGCTCTAGAAAAGTATTCCTCCTAAAATATTTTATTGCCTTCCTCTATATCATCTTTGTAGAAATTAGGATAAAAATTTAGATATGTAAGAGAAGGAGCTTCTTGTAGCAGGATGCTGGTATCCATCTGATGTGACAAAGTCTACTGCTGATGAGGGGAACTTTTTAGGTGAAAAAGCAAGTCTCACTTATGTAAAGGTGTGGGGTTTACCCCATACCACCACACTATTTCAACGCATTGTATACATTGCATGAGGTAATTAATTAATGCTGTTTCTTGACCCTTTGAAGATTCCTGTCATACATGGACAAATTGTACTTGGGTAGTTGAGAGCAGGAGGAAGCTCTCAGCCACCCACAGCAACAATGCAAGGGCTCAGGCAAAACCAGGCAGAAGAGAAAGGGCATCCAATGAAAAAAACACTCCCTTCCTCAAGGACTTGTATGTGAAAGCAAAGGATACAGAAGAGAAGTTATCACCTCATTTTGTGCTGTGAATCCCCCAAACTATCCTTCCAAACACATTCCAGTAACGCCAGACAGATGGTAAAGAGTAATTTCAGTGGTTCTAGGTGAACACACCTGGCTAAAAGCCTTATTATTCATGTGTTTCCCTGATCCTATCAAAGACATTCAAGAACAGTTTGCCTTGCTAGTATTTTCAAACATTTATGTATACTTCTCCCATTGTACTTGTTTTCAGGAGACAAAACTTTACTAATGGACAAAGGAATGGGAAGATGCTTCTGCATTAGAACTCACTGGGGCCGTACAGTTATAAGAAAATACATATGTTGTTTGAAGATAAAAGTGACATTTTTTCCTGCTCTTTAGGGAGAGCTGCTTGGAAGCAAAGGGCAACAACAGAGTCTAATCTTTGCTGCCTGAATGCGCAAACCAGGAAATACTTCTTGGTTTAGATACTCTTTCCAAACTTGTGATGACTGTTCCTCAAAATTATAACCAGGAATACTCTCCAAACCAATGACAGTTTAGAAAACTGACACTGGTTTATTGCAGCACTGGGTGCATGGGGGAGTAGAGTACTTGCATATTCATAGTACATTGCATATTAATTTTCACTCACGCACAGGACTGGTTATAAGTTTCTTGCTTCTAATGCAAATTAGTGTGCATCTTCAGGTAGCACTGCTGAAGCTTTTTACCAAGTACACATCCTCCAGAAGCGGGGGTTTGCCCTCTTTCAGGAAGGTTGAATTGGAGGCCAAGATTTCTCATTACCACTATTACCTTCGCCTTACTTTCAACTAATTTTCTGAGGACTGCAACACCTTATCAGCTTGTCTCCTTTAGTGACCAGAACTTTTTCACTTGGAGACTTCTTTCTGCATAATTTACGTAATGGTGTTTTTACCATTTTCTGTTCTTTGTTTTCCAAGGTTGACTACCTTGATTGGAAGTCCCTTCATTCATCAGTTTTGAGGACTTGAGATGGTAGCTACTTGAGAGGGTGAGTCATTTAAAGACTTGAGAGGGTGGGTCTGCATGACATGAACTTTGTGCACATTCTTGTTTAACTGAGTTCCAGAATTCCAGAGTTCAGACAACATGACAAGGCCTGTTATTACTGTGCTTTGAAAATTCTACCAAGCACCAAAGCCCAGGAGCCACATCACATCACCAGTTCACTACTTGCCGCTGTTTCCTAGTAGAAATGATGGCTGGTAAGACACAAATAAACATCAACACAGGCATTTCATAAGAAAGTGGATCACAGAAGCTGAAATAAAAACCCTCACCGAAACACTAACAAATAGATAAATACATGATGAACTAACTATTCATGGAAAAAGAAAATCAGTAACTGAGAAGTGAAATTTACAGTTAGAGTAATTTGACTGTCTAACACAGAGAATGACAGCTCTGAAGAGCAACAGAAAGAAACTATAAATATGTACAATATATTAAATAACCAGTGATGAGAGGCAACTGGAACGACACTCACATCTGTGCCTTACTTTATCACTCATGACCACCCAAAACCCATGAAGAGAGAATGACAATCCTGCTCTACAAGCTACATATCCTGGTCCTGCAGTCCAAGCACATGTAAATGACAGGATAAAGCAGACTAAATGTAGGTATTTTAGGCTCAATTTCAGTTTAGCATCACCTGCGATATTATATAGTTCCAAGCAGCCCAAGTGAGAACTGCACAGCTGCAGGCAAGTCCTGACTGACAGCCAAGAAAAATGGTGAATTATTGTCACCCATATACAGATGGAAAACTTGGGCATAGACAGATTATGTTTCTTGTCAAAGCTGACTTGAAGAAATTTGATGTCAGACCTTGGAAAAAGAAACCAAAGCATTTCAATGAGACAAGCAAGTTAATCAGTGAAAACAGTTTCAGAGAATTTATTTGTGCTCATGTGTGTTTGTACTTGAAAACAAACAAGGGGAGAGTTTAACTGGCATTTTTATACCTTTCCATCCCTTAATAAAAAAACAACAGAAAAAGGAAGAATTCCTAGTAAGATCCTGAAGTTGTCTTCAGCACTAGTTTATCCAGATTTATTGCTTTTATGAAACCATCACTCTCAGATTTACTTGATTACACTGTACATTCTGGAAGATGCACAAAATAAATAAGCTTCATCCTAGAACAACAAAAAGTTCTCAAATACTTAATTGGGTCATAGATTAAAAAACCCAAAAAGCATTAATTAGGAAAAAAGAGATCTGAACTGTACTAGGAATGCTGTTTTTTTTTAAACCAAGCTGTCAGTTAAGGTTTTTATAAGACAGCTCTTCCAAAGACAAGGACTTCTATGATGCATCCATGCCTAAAGAAAGCTGCTTTTGGGAAGTGGTAAAATTTTATTTTAATCTAGCTCTAAGTTTATCTCAGCTACAGTGTTTGAAAATGACTCCTGGAACCATAGCCTGAAACTCTCACCCTTCCCGCTAATTAATTTAGCAAAATTTTATGCTTAGGTCAAACTGTTTGTAAGAACTCTAAATTCATTCTCCTGTCTATGAAGTTAATTAAAACTCAATCTCTCAGACCTATTCTTTCTCAGATGAGCCTCATAGTAACTTGCAGCTTGCATAATAAAATAATATGTATGCAACTCTTACAATGGACTCAATTCAAGACACAAAACACTTGACATATTAAAAGTATACTTCCTGACTTATCATTCAGCACAAATAGTTCCTTCTCCATCCTTCCTTTGTTGCAATTTTTTCAGCTTACAGCCATCATGTTAATCCTCTATGTATGCTATAATATTTTTGTTCATATCTAGAAAGATGAGTCATATATTTGTTTATTTTCTTTAAATATCCTCCTGCATAGTAGAAACAAAATTATGGAATACAAGTTATTTATCATTCTTGTAAATGGGGAAAAATGGGCAGAAGTAGCCACTCAGCTAAGGGGAAATGTTTTTTAATAGAAATAATATGGGGGAAGAAAAGAAGAAAAATATATATGATAATAACCTTACAGACACCGATAAATAGCTAATTGTTGCAATCTTAATTGCATTATCAGTAAAATATTTTAATTTGATGAAGAAATTAATGGAAGACTCTCTGCCACATGGTGTTTCTTCACAGAACTGAGATTTACACCTGTCTTTTTAAATCCTTGTAGTGAAAGGGCATAAAAGCAATATGTGATACAAACCACTTCATACAACCTTATTTTGAATAAAAAACAATGATTTTATTTCACTTAATGTGAAAACCCTTTCTAACTGTTAATGTTTTCATAAAGAGTTCGGTCTCCACTGTCAGAAAAATTTAAACCCCAGAGGGAACTTCTGAAGCATAAACAGGATTAAGACTTCTTGATGCTTTTTATGTAACACATTTCATACCCCAAGATGAAACACTTCAGTGTATGAACAGTTCCCATAAGCCTTTTCTATGCAGATGCTTTTCTTTTTTATCCCAAAGCACAAATACAGTATAAATAGCAATGACAGAGTTTCAGCCTTCATAATGTTAGCTTATTAAATAAATATTAAGGATCACATAAAGGGAGACCTCCCATTATAATAATGTACAACAGGCTGTGGTTCACTCCCTATGGAAAATACACCAGACATGCTCTTCTGCATAAAATACATAGCTGAGAAATTCAAATTGAGAAACCTTTGTTCTTCTGCATGTAAATTGCCTTCTCAGTATTGTGTGCCAGAAGGGCTTGATATGCCAAAAAGAAAGCCATCAGGAGGAAAAGGAAACAGCAGGAAGTAGGATGTGAATTTGGTGTTACTCTAAAAAGCACTGAATACATTTAAAATGTAAAAATCCGTAAGACAAAGAACTGGGTAATCTACTGCTGCAGCTACCAGGTGTGGCAGATATTTCTGAAACTGAGGCAACCTTTGCAAAATTGTTGTAATTCTTCCAAAGTGAGGTTCATGGGGGAATAACCAGGCTGAGCAGCTGGCAAAATACAATAAATGGCTTCCTCAAGGTGACCTTGCCTCCTCCAGCAATGCTCCATGAACAGATATGGTCACACATCATTGTATAAACAATTTTCACCAGAACACATTCTGATGAACCTCAGTTCTCCCAAATCAACATGGCTATCTACACTTAAAAGGGTCATCTTTCAACGAAGTTCAACTCTGGGTCAATTTTATCAGTCAGGTCAATATTATCTTTGTATGCTTTCTTGGAGGACAGCTGAAGCATTATCAAATATACAACACCGGAAACAGTCTACTATTTAATTTTTTTTTCTTTTACTGCTCAGTTGTAACAGCAATTGTTTAATACTACTGGAATTAGCTCATTTTTCACTGTAAAAGCAAGCGTTCCAGTTTGTGTTGTAATTTAACAGTTGGAATAAAACTTTTGGAGCCTCTTTTTCATTGGAAATGTAAAAAAAAAAAAACAAAACAAAAAACCAAACCCAAACCCAAAACCAACCAACCAAAACCTCCCCCAACTTCTAAATATTGACTTGGACTAAACATACATTGAAAAATTCAAGATAAGCCATGAATATAGTCTGCTATGTTCTGCCACCATCATTGCTCTGGTGTGGAATCAACAATGTAATTGTGTGAAGTAAGTTTCTGCTTCGGACTCCTGTAAAGCCACTGGAGCTAGCAGGGAACTCACTCCAGAGCTTCCAACTTTTTGCTCAGCTTGCTTTCCTGCTTTTTGCAGAAAGAGAGGTTTTGCTTTCTTTCCTGGACAAAAATGTTGGTATTTTCCAAATTGAAAGCTGTCTCCTTAACTGTACAAACATTCTTAGAGAGTGTTTCCCCCTGCAAAGCCTAAATTTTTGTTACAGACAGACAAGAGTTTAGCTCCAGTAGTGTAAATTCTGCTACTTTCAGTTTTATGACTCTCAAGTATGTACAAAATGCATATATTGTATCAGGGTACTAGACAAAAAACAAAACAAAACAAAACAAACAAACAAGTAGATCTTTATAAAACTCTGTCCTTCCTCCCTCCCACCCCAAAAAATATTCATCATCACACGTGAAAACCACACTTAAATTAAAACTGAGAAGAATTTTGGTCAGAACAGAGTCTATACCATAAGGATTTATGTTTCTCTCTCAGCAGTAAGTCATTCAGCACACGGGAAGAAAAAAAAAAGAACAGAATGAAAAAAAACACAGAGCAGTAGCCACTGGCCACATTGGATGTCTTTGTGTGCTATAAAATTTGGGACACTTTTACAGGGAAAGACATGGCTAAAATTGTAAATGCTCACAGAATTCATAGAATATCTCGAGTTAGAAGGGACCCATAAAGTTAATAGAGTCCAGCTCCCTGCTGCTTACATGACAACCTAAAACTAAACCACGTGACAGTACTGTGCAGACACACCTTGAACACTGGCAGGCTCGGTGCTTTGACCACTTTCCTGGGGAGCCTGTTCCAGTGACAGACCATCCTCTTTGTGAAGAACCTTTCTCTAGCATCCAAACTTGAGCTTCCCCTGATGCAGCTTTACACCATTTCCTATCACTGGTCACCAGAGAGAGATGATCAGCACCTCCCCCTCAGCTGCCCCCCTTGAAGAAGTTGTAGACTGCAATTAAGCCACCTCTCAGCCTTCTCTTCTCCAAGCTTAAAAAAGCAAGTGACCTCAGCTGCTCCTTGTAAGTCTTATCCTTCAGAGTTTCAGCATCTTGGTCGGCCTCCTCTGGACACACCCTAATAGCTTGATGTCCTACACTGAGGCACCCAAAACTGCACACAGTACTCGAGGTAGGGCCACACCAGTGCAGAGTGGGACAGTCACTTCCCTCAAGCGTCCAGCTCCTC
>JAVJGJ010000001.1:74926632-74940057 GCA_035590215.1 Microhierax caerulescens
GTGTCAGACACAGCGTGGCCAGCAGGGCCAGGGCAGTGACCGTCCCCCTGTGCTGGGCACTGGTGAGGCTGCACCTCAAGTACTGTGTCCAGTTTTGGGCTCCTCACTTCAGGAGGGGCACAGAGGTGCTGGAACATGTCCAGAGAAGGGCAACAAAGCTCTTGAGGAGCAGCTGAAGGAACTGGCATTGTTCAGCCTGGAGAAGAGGAGGCTCAGGGAAGACATTGCTCTCTACAGCTGCCTGACAGGAGGCTGTAGGCAGGTGGGGGTAGGTCTGTTCTCCCAGATAACTAGTGACAGGACAAGAGGAAACGGCCTCAAGTTACACAACAAAAGATTTAGATTGGATATTAGGAAAAATTATTCACTAAAAGAGAGTCAAGCATTAGGACAGCCTTCCCAAGGAGGTGGTGGAATCACCATCACTGGAGGTGTTTAAAAATGCGTGGATACAGTGCTTAGCAACACGGTTTAGTGATAGACTTGGCAGTCCTGGGTTAATAGTAGGACTTCATGATCTTAAAGGTGTCTTCCAACCTAAACGATTATATGATTCTATAATCATATAATCACCTGTGCCTTTCATTCAACCAACTTCCCCTTACCACAGACTCATATAAAGACATTTTCTTTCCAGGATTACAGCCATATCCATCATAACCAGCTGTCTACCCCCATTATGTCTTCCCTAACTGCCAAAATATTCCCAGCTTTCAAGGCTGGAGACTACACATGCCCAGTTAAACAGAAGTATTATTTAATCTAGGAGCCGAAAGGATTCCTTAGGGACATAAGTGTTTCACAATCAATTTGGATTAAGAGTTCTTTATTAATATTAAATAATTACTTTATCAGTAGACAATTTGTCCAACAAGATTGAGAAAAAACTATTTAAGACTGATTTGTGACTGTCATGTGTAACCAGCATTCCCCAATGAACTGTTTTCAGATTAAAAAGACCACTCATTTTGGTCTGATGTCAGTTCATAACTTTAACATGAATATTTACTGCAATATTCAGCTAATCTGTAGCTTCTTGCTATTGTATTAACGAAGTCTTCTTATTTTTCTGCTTTATATATAATAATATCAATAATATCACAGGGGAGAGATTTTACAGAACATCCATAAAAAAATTCTTTCTTGCATTACTTTGCAATTTCACATTTCAGAAAGTTCAGCAATTTATCTTTAAAGAGAAAAGAACACTTAATCTAAACAGGGAAACAAAAAAACCTACACAGCAATTTATAAGGAGATGCCTGCAATAATACAATTTCTGCAAAATACTATGACCAGAAGTAGGTTTCCATAAGCAGCAAAATAGCTGAAGTTTCAAAAGAACTTTCCTACCAATACTTTAAAGGCATCTAACTGCTGTCTATTATATCTATATTACTAATGTAGTAATAACAGTAAAAAATTATACAGCTATTCCCTTTCCAGGACAAAACAACAACAACAAAAACCCTTTGGTGATGATTAGATCTAAGTTTTAAATCATCAGTCTTGGAGTACAAAACTTCTGTGCAATTAGCAATGGGTAGACCAGGTGAAGACAAGAAACAGATAAAAGTCCATCAGTTTTGTAATGTAACAGTCAGAAAAAGACCACTCGTCCTCCTCCCCAGAAAAGCCCAGCCCCTCATCAGCAGTCTTTCTTTCAAAGTTTGCACCATGAAATGGAAGACTGAGTTGAATTCCAGGACATATTCCAACAGCAGAATTCAATTAGCTTTTTACTATGGATTCTTTTTTGATTCTTGACCCTTGCTCCCCCTCTTTCTCTCATATTTTTCATTACCACAGTTGGAAACAAGAGTCAGATGCTTCCATTTGTATGGCTGTGTTACAAAAAAATTATACAACCATGACACACCATTCCCTTTTCTTATTTCCCGCCCCCCCATCATAAGCTGGAGGATTACAAATGATAGCCAGTAAAGAAACTGGCTGGTGATAACTGCTAACAGATAAAGCTAAAGCATCCAGGAACCAACAGTTTTAAACACTTGTAAAGCTCAGCTTTCACTGTATTTCCCTCTGAAATTCAACATCAGTGCAAAAGGGGTAGACCTGCAAAGGCTGCAACTAATTCTTATTACAAATGGAAATTGTCTAAAAAATTCTTCTAGACAGTAGTGTTTTACAGGAATTATGGAGCACTGCAAAGTAGTTCTTTATTTTGCTTTTTGTTGCAAAAGACAACTCATCTTTTCACAAGAAATTTGAAAATCAGGTCATGGAAGTAATTATTATTCCTGTTTCCAAACTGCTTTGGAATAATGTTTTGTCTTTTGATTTCTAGATTTTGAATGATGCCACTCTGGATGTTGCAAACTCATTTTCTTAATTGAGAACTAAATGTATGTTATAGAACCATGCAACTTATCAGTAATTTATCCTTTTTTTTTTTTTTTTAATACATCTGCCAATATATTAAAAGGATTTATCACAATGAACTACAAATGTTCTCCAATTATTGTAGAAATCTGATGAATTGCCTGGAGTCTATGAGACACATTTAGGACATCTTCTGTCAAGTATCAACTTCATCTACCCAAGTTAATTGTCATATCTTCTCATGTTACTGCCTCAAAGCAACCCAACTCGGTAGGTTTTTGTAACAACTTGGGACTCACGCAGCAACAACTAACAAAATATTTTACGATTTTGAGCAGTTACAGGGATCTGTATTGAATACCTTGTGCTGTTACCTTTTGATGTGACATGCTGGGACATCTGCAGCTCTGCACAGAAGGAACTTGGTTAACTTTCTCACAGCTGATTTAAAAGAGCTACAACAGATTAGAAAGTTGGTGCCTAAAACATGCAGTCACAGTAACCTCATTATTACAAACTTAATCAACCTGTTCCTAGCCTTACAGTTGTTCTTACTAATCTGTTCACTGCAGATTAGTTGTTTTACTCTTCATCTGCACTGTGGCAGACTCAGAATCATGTCTAATATTGCACGAACTTCAGGCAGTAGTCATTCCGCTGAGGTTTAGTTAGACATTCAAAGTACCACTGACATGAAATAAACGTGTGCATCCTGCCTTGTAAATCTGGAGGTTTCCTACCTTCCTGGGCTATTAATACTGGTCTTTTAGTGCCTGCAGGTATCAGTGTTTATCCTCCATTCTGACTTACAGGGTAAACCTGACTATTTTCTAGAAGCAGTAGAATGCGTTATTCCTAAACCCCTTATTAACTGCCTCATGTAACAGCCCTAACCTTGGCCAAGTCATTCATCTTCCATGCTCCTAGACCGAGGCTTAGACAGGGAACCACAATCCTGGAACATTCAGCATCAGTTTATAAAAGTCACCTTGGGTTTCCCCAAATTCTTACAGCCCAACAAGTATTTCTTGCCAGTGCTGCCAAAGCCCCAATTTCTGTTTGTATAGATTCTATGGATCTAAAGAAAATGAATAAACTGAACACAAAAAAAATGCTGACAGTTAGTTAGACTTGGGTCTGATTGACAAAATGCACGTGCCTCAGTTTCCCAGTTCTGACTGTGCTTTTGCCTTGCAATTCAGTACTACAGAACTCTGTCGCTTGGGAAGAAGCCCCTCAAACAACACAGGAGTACTGCACATATTTTCTAGATGCATCCTGTACACTGACAATAAACTCAGTCTTATAAACTTTAATTTGACCAGGGACAAATAATACTAGAAGGATCTTGCCCATGGTGTTCAGCAGGGGAAGCAACAGTGCTGCTGAAAGATACCCTCCTGCCTTGGAATTTCCTGCAGGGACACAGCAGAGACTGCAACAAAGAAAACACCTGCAGCTCCTTTAAGATCCCAATAGTATGCTCCTTACCAATCACAGCTTTAATACACAAGAGCTTTTAGTCTTGGTAATTTATAAGTCAAACCCAGCCTGGGAAAACAGAGTTCATGTAGCCATGCCAGCTTAACCAGATGGTGTAAGTCAATGAATGCACACACCTACATAACTGGGGAAGAGGCACCTGGAAGACATAACAGTGAATACAAAGTGAATTCTGACCTTATTAGTTTCAGTAATGTTTTTAGTCCAAACACTTACTCATCTACTTACCTACTCATCTTTTAAAAAGTATTAACAAGTAGTATGCTTATATTTCAGGAAAGAAGGAGAGAGAATGGGAGGGAGAACAAAGATACTGATTACATCATTAAGTTACCACATATTCAGACATACAATTAATTAGCTTTCATATGAAAAAATGCGGATTGAGTATTTTTTCTAGTTAATTTTCCTGAACTTTCTTCCAAGTGGTGTGTCTTAAAGGCTAAGCACTTCAGTAAATATAACTTTATGTCATAGGCCAATAATATACATTTTATACTTTCCATCACACAGCCGTGGCTTTTCAGAATTGCCACATCCACACAGGCACACACACACATATGTGAAAAATAAATGTAATGATTTCACTCACTTCATGTAAGTTCTGTTAAGGCTTCTTATACAGAAGAATTCAGAACTGGAAGGAACACAGCAGTCACTGAGTCCAAGCCCCTGCTATACCTGGCAAACCAATTCCATGATAGAAAAAGTTACAGTAAGCATGGAGTAAAGGATGAATTTTAATGACCACTGGTCTGCAGTGCAATTAACATCTTGCTGTGCTGTGTTCCATAGTTACTGAATTGAGCTCCATAATTACCGACATGACATGGTGCATTATCTTAACATTATCTTTTGCACATTGGTTAAGAAGCACAGCTCAAAACGTGTGCCCAGAAAACTCTTCCGTTATGGATTATCAGCACAATCTGCTCCCTGTCAGTCACCAGTCAAAAGACTGGGTTTTCACAGAAAGGCAAGCAATTAGTTTTGTGTATGTGATGTGGCTTATCAATATCGATGGCCCAGGATGTAGGCCATGTATTTATTTTCTGTGAAGAACCTTCTAACATCAGCTAACACAGCCATGTACTCTTGTGAGGCTGGAGAGTGCTTCCAACAGCAATTTTAACAACTGTATAGAATGCAATTCATTCAGCACACATAGCTATGATATGTAATGTTCTGAAGTTTTAGAAAGGGAGATTTATTTATTTTTTTTTTTGTAGTACTGGTAACGCCAGGGAAGACTTGCTTTTCTTTGTTTTTGTGTTTTTGGTTTTGTGGGTTTGGGGTTTTTTTTGGGTTTTTGTTTTTTTTTCTTTGGGGGGGAGAGTAGGTGCAAACACTGATTGTCTAATTACCAACCTACTTATAGAAAATAGAAAAGGTTTTCAAGCCACTAGCAGAGAGAATAGAATTCAGCTACACAAAAATCATGACACTAAACCTGACAGTGAAAATAAATCAAATTAAACCCAGAAAGGGTCTCATACTTATTACGGAGCTCAATTTTGGCTTTAAGTGCCATATGGTGCAACAAGTGGGGTTTTGGCAGATCTGATTGCTAGTTTCTTAAATGGCATCAAATGCCTTTCTACAATGAAAAGGAATTAAACAGCAAGCACAGAATGAGTTGCATCAACAGTTTGTGAGAATACAGCACTGGAAAGTTACATAAGAATCAATCTTAACAGAAGTAGTTCTTTGTTTATCAAGAAGCAACAAAAATTTGAATTAAATTGCCCAGCACTATTTCTGACTCATGCCTATATGACCACAAAAAACTGTTAAAACGCAAGCTTAATGCTCATCTAATTTAGAATACTTTTTTTCATACTTTTTGACAAATAATACAAATTAAACCAAATGGCTGAATCATGGTGCACTTTTGTTCTAAAAGATCTTCATGTAAATGACGATATAAAGCCAAATGTTTCACAGTTAGAAATTTATGGTGGCATATTATTTCATTGGCACAGTAAAAGTCTACAGTCATGTTAACATCTTTGTGTATAAAATACTGATCTGCTTTTAAAAATCCATCCTCCTCTACCCCCTTGTATTGAGAACCACGAAAAGCCATCTTTTACTGGCTTGTGGAAAATGGTTAACTCCCTTTAGCTCAAAAACTTTTGATTTCTTTCCCTCTCCGCCACATTTGGGGCCAGCCATGAAAAGTCCAGGAGCAGCTGGAGCGTAGCATTTGAAGGGTTATAAAGACTATTTTTTTACCTGCCTCAACGTTCACTTCCATGCCTTCACAAAATTTGGGTGCCACTGCTAAGATATAACGAGGGCAAAAAGGCGGTTTAGTAAAACTGAACAGTGCAACAACAAGTCTCTCAAGTGTCTGTGGCACAACAAAAGGAAGAGCTGATCGTGCTCAAGTGACTCAAATCTTGGTTCTTCATATCCAGAGCTGACGCCTTCTTCCTTTGCTGGTGCATGGGAAGGGTGAGGAGGCCATCAGCTACACGGACAGCATTACACCCCCGAGGTCTACTCCAGACAGCACAAGTACTCACTGACAGTTAATTTATACTCTTCCCCCACTACAGCTGCAAAGAGTCAGTCTGCTAGACCTCTGGTAAAGTACCCTTCCATCTCTGCCAGCCCAGCTTTATGACCTAAGGAGGTTTCACCTGATACAGCTACAAGATGTATGCCATAGCTTTTCACCCCAGCGCTTCAGGAAAGCTTTTATAGCTGTTGGGAAATATCTCACCCCACTACCACTTCCAACAGTAACTGAGCCCCTTGCAGAGCTGATAAGCAATAGGGAAAGCGAGTATGTGATAGCAATGATCACAAGAGAAACGGTATTAGAAGAGATCAATACCACGGGCAGTAATGAGATAATCTACTGTGCAAAGACAGTGCAGTGCAATTCCTGTGTGACCAACTAAAAAGGTCAGAAAATGTAATGCTAAAATTATACAGTGATTTTCAGTTACTATTAGTAAAATTATTGCTTTAGGAAAGTACCTAAGGAACAACCATTGAAAGAAATGATAAAAAATTATGGCTTTGCAAAGCTGGAATCGCTCTGCTCCATCTGTCCTGGGGTGAACTGAAAGAGGACGCATTTTATGTTCCAAATCTGAAGTATTAACAGACTAGAAAGCACCATATGGATTTTGGCATTCCTTAGTTTAAAAAAAAAACCCAAAAAACAAAACAACTATTTAAAAAACCAAGACTATGAAACATTTAAAAGACAGACCAAGGGTGGTTTTGGTTGGGTTTTTTTTTTCTTATTGTGGAAGAAGTCAGTCTATATGACTGAAAATGTTTAAAAATAACAGAAGTTATCATATGCCACAGTTACTCTGAAACAGTGTCCCAAATTCCCTCAAATTTTTGTTCCCTTTTCTTCAATTTCTGCAAGTCTTACAGTATTTGCAACAGAAAATGGCAATTGCGAAGTAAAATCTACTGGATTTTAATATTTGGTGTATGAATAATTTGTCAATAAAACATAATCTAGGGACATTTGTCTTTAGAATTCCAACTGTATTGAGCTTCAAAACAGTAAATACTCAGATATGGTGCAGAGAAAGTCTGAATACTAAGGACTAAAAACATCAAGAACACAATCAAAAATGACATTTAGAATCCAGGAAATGTAATAAACAGAAGCAAAAATATATGTTTGTCAATTAAATTCTTTTCTCTAAGTAGCAAGAAAAATGCAAAAATTATTCCAGGCAGCAATTCAAATGCCTTATTTCTTCTTTTTTCTTTCCTTCCCCCGGCTCCCCCCGCCCCCCCCCCCCAAAAAAAAAAAAAAAAAAAAAAAAAAAAAAGCCTACAGCTAGTAACATACACAATTTTTGTTCCAGTGCATCTCTTAAAACAGTGGAATACAGTTTATATTATTTGAAACAGTTCCTGTAATGTGTTATAAGAGTTGCTATTATATGCTATTCTGAATTAGAGTACAGAATAGAAAAGGTACTTTGCTTCATTATCATTGTTTATTATTTATGGAGAAAGAAAATGAAATTTGAAAGAAAACCATGATCAAACATATTGAACATCACAAATACGTGTTAAAAAGAAGAATGCAAATAGGAGCAAAATCTTCATTCTGCAAGCAGTAACAACATTCATGATGAAAATGGTAAACTGCTGTAATTTGCATGCTTTTGTTTTGGCATTCTGTAGTAAATGACACTTCTTCAGACATAAACTGCCTTTTAAAAATAAAACAGAAGAGAATTTTAAATGCAAATTTCTTACATCACAGTGCAAAAGCTCATCCTTTATTAGAGATGGTACTGGCATCAGAAATTATAATTATACCACAGAGTTGCTTCTTTCTGCATCTTAAGGAGTTCAATATTTTTGGAGTTGTTTAGCACTTCACATCATTGATGTTAGGCTGCCTAACTTCTTCATAAAGGGATATTAAGCATTAGGCACAGTTGCCTGATCGTAAGTATTAATATAAAACAATTTATATATAAAAGTAAAAATACAGACCAACTCCTTTATCCCTGCTCATTGAAGATAATGTTATTATTGGCACCCTGATGCATTTCCAACAGTTCATATTCTCTACTGCTAGCCTTCCTTACCCTAAGATACCACATCTGTCCAGCAAAATAAATACCAGAAAAATCATTATTGTTCATTTTGCTTCCAAATAATTTTGTTAATCTACAGGAAGCATGCTATAAAATAGTTTTCGGAACAAAGTATGGCATATGCTGTCTAGAAAAAATGGGCTAAACAAAAGCAAGGGGAGGGAGGGAGCTAAGTGTCTGGTTTTTGGGTTGTTTTTTTTTTTTTCCTTCTTAGATTGACATCAAATAAGCTTTTGGAGCTTGATAATACAATAGCAGTTTAACAAGGAAATAATTTTTAAAAATCCAATTAACAAAGCCCATTTCAAATATAAACCACCGATCTTCCTATGTCTCAGAAAGGTGAATTTTAACAATGTAAGCTGATTGTTTTTCCTTCCTGCCTTCCTATTTAAAAAAAAAATAAAATAATGGACTGGAGGAGAAGACAACCACTGGATCTTCTAAATAACCCGTTCATACTTGCCGAAATTGACCACTGTGGTCACAGACATATCTTTGGTTTCAAAATGACATAAAGAAAAAATGGATTATTTTCCTCATGATGGACACACAGTCAACATTTATTTAGCAATATATACCAGGAAGAGCTGAATTTAAGAAAAACGCCTACATAAATTCAGGGTTTGAGCTGTTATTATATCTAGTATGCAATGCATGGAACATCAGATAAAATTGTGCTGAAGCCAGGAGACAAAGACAGGAAACACTATTTAGTAAGAATAACACTCTCACTTTACTTTCTTGACTCCTATTTGCATTAATGCAGTTCTTACCTGCTAGTTTTACTCATGCTAGACACCCTAAAAAATACATTACTTATCCAAACAAAAAGAGAACAATTAGGCAAAGAATTATAGGCAACAAGCTAGCAAAATTATAATTCCATCAAATCCTTCAATCCATGTAATTTCTCATCAACATATGTACTTAAAACACTTCAGATATTTTTAGGTATTCCTTAGCAAGTATGCTCTAGGTATACTTCATGTATGCCATAAAAATTCCTTTAATGAGCTAAGAACACTTACGATGTGAAAACTAAAGAGACAGAGAAGTTGTAAAATGTGTTCATTGTCATCCAGAAGACAGAAGCAATCCCTGGCACCAAAACACAACTTTGATGACATGAATCCTATTTACTGCCCACAGTATCTTACAGAACAAAAATTCTTACAGAATAAATAATAAAAAATACAGAACAAAAATGGCCTGAAATTCTTTTTTTTTTTGTTGTTGTTGTTGTTGTTTTTTTAAAGTATTATTCTGCTTTCATATGTATGTGACATATACCGGACAAGCGGAATTCCTGTGAGATTATGGCAGAATTCATTCCTCAACATACACAGGAATATATAACAAGTATTTTTGTACATGATTCCATTTCCTGGAAATGCACTGTTAGGATTTTAGATAGTTTAAATCACCATTTCCTACTTCTAGCTGTTTTAAATCAGAATTTTCAGCCTATATAAGGATCTCTCTGACTACCTATCTAGCTGCTTAGGAGTCCTCGTATTCTCAAGGATGGTAATAAATCTACAACTGTTAGATAAAAATACCTGACAGGATGGATTTCTACTAACACAAACAAAGAAGACTCCAGAGCTTTGCAATCATTGCATCATAGAGTGATACACAATTCAGTTGCAGGTATTCTAGCAGAGTGATGAAGAGGCAGCCTGAGGGCTTTCAACAGGACAAGGCAGGATTCTGTTGCTCTCCCATCCTCTCTACCCAGTGCATTCAAACACAATTATCATTAACTCAGCAAAATCAAAGAAACATGTTCCTTTAGCAATTTTGTTACCGCCCTTTACATCACATCATTGAAATTGGGAAGTGTTTTCAGTTCAACAAAATCCACCAACCAGGTGGTGTGTGCAAATAGTATGGATCTTGACTAAATCTGGAATATTATAGCCCAAGAAACAGTAAAAAACTTCAGAATAACGACAGAATTAGATCTCTGCTCGGGCAATAGCTCCCTAACTGTTTCAAAGAGCAGGATCCAGTTTATTCACTATTAAACGCAAATAGAGGAGGGCCTCGAGCTCATGTAAGACCTTCCCAAGTCACAAGCAAGTCTCTCAACTCCACACAGCCATCGGTGGGAAATCAGTCATGCAGTATGATTAAACCAAAGTTGCTCCAGATACCGTAATTTGTGATTTCTTTACTGCTTCGTATTTATTTTAACATGACATTGGAAGAACAAAGGTTAACTTGGGACATCTTGTGACCATGTTTTACTTCTAGATTTTTATTTCACACACTTCTACGCAGTGAAATGCACAGAACACAATCTCAGGAACAACATCTCTGCAGATCTCTAAGGTTCAATTGTCCAGGCTGTGATCCCTTTTTCAGATTTTTCAGAAATATCCTCTGAAGCACTTTTCCCCTGTGACCTGCCAATTGCACCTGAAGCTCTTCAGACTACCATTTGTAACAACAGATTTCCCAAAGTGAATAAAGTTTGATGCAAAGAGGGAAATTTTTCTTCAAATGCAAATGTTCTTTATATTATTCCTTAGAATAGCAGATGCAGAAGCAAAACAGCATAAATTATGATTGACCTCAGTGGGAATAATGTGGCCACACACTTCATGTGTGTAGCCAGGAGACTGTATGAATTTTTACACATCTTTCAACTAACTTACAAATCTGGTGTGAAATCAAACTCTCAAGGACATTATAAATACTTGTGGCACCCTCTAATGAACTTTGGGTTCATAAACCAATGAATTGATTACAACAATCCATAAAAGCATTCCCTTCATCTCCAGCAATCTTAATTTTATTGAAGTGCTTCAGAGCAACATAAGAGAGATAAAACAGCATTTTCATGGTATGAAATATGCGTGTCTCAGTGCAACAAGAAAAAAGCCACATGCTGACCTTTTCTAAGACATACCAAAGAATTTGTAACCATTACTGTCAAATATCGGAAAACAGAATGGGGGCATATGTTACTTGTGATCCACCATAATTATCAGAAAGTTAGTATCTACATATAGGTCTCCATCTGTTAATGGTACTAGGTCTTAACTTTTTTCAACTTTCCACCTTCCAGAAATTCATTTATTTTTAACAATGGTTAATATGTCCTTCTTAATAATTACTAATGAGTCATTTTATGAACAGTAAGGGACATCTTGAAAAACAGGGTCAGATCTCACATGGCTTAATTAGCTAAACTCCATTAATTTTCATTTTAAGTGGCTGATTTGCATTACTAGAAAATTTGGGCATTTACTTCAAAACACAGCATGATAATAAAGATCCATTTTTGACACAGGTACGTCATCACAAAGAAACCTGGCCACAGATGGCAAATTGCATTTACTGCCACCTTCTTGCAGAGTCCCATAATTTGCCATTCAGGGGAATAATCTTGAAAGAAGCCAAGCTCAGCGCTAAACGTTAAAGAGAATTTCAATGCCCATGGTGAATATATTATCTAGTTTTAGATTCTCAGCCTCTCCCTTTTATATTTTTGAATGATTTATGCTTTTTTACTTGGGAATTTACAAAGGAAAACTGCAATGTTAAGAATAGAGGAAGTAATATGTAATTAAAAGGAAAATAAACCTCTTGAATTTCTTTTGCAGTGCCTTTAAAAATTACCTGTAATCATATTAGGTTAAAACATTTCAGAAAAACTATGATTTTACACTGCCCCGTTACAACCACTAAAAAAATGCCCATTAACAGTTTAGATTTTTGTTGACTTTGCTGCTGGTAGCGTTCCTTTAAAACCTGGAAATTAGTATTATTTCCATCAATTTTACCACTGATGTTTTAGCAGTTTCGCAGACACTTCCCTACTCCTACACTGGCTGTGTAGTAGAGCAGAATCCATCAGTGTTGCAAAGAAAGGAAACAGTTAATTTCAAACAGAATTTTATCAGATTAGGAAAGTGGGAAAGCATAGTAGAAACAACACCCCAATCACCATATTAGATTAGCAAGGTAATGCAATGACAGTCTACATTCATTCTGTAGTTGCAATATAATTACACAACACACTTGAAAGATCCCACAAAGGGCCACGCTACTGAAGCCAAGGTTATTATAAGAAATAGCAGCATGTGGTTGTGGGAATGTAAGGTGAAACAAGTTAATAACTTCCTATTATCTACTGGTAAAGCTGCTACCTCCGTATGTGGAAATAAATGACATGAGAAAAAAGCTAAATTAAACAACCAATAATTACGTGAGGTAGCAACAGAGTACAGATGGCAATCCTAAAATGCACATACCAAGGCAACAGCAAAAATCACCTTCTATTTGGAAAACACTCATTTAAATGGCTTCTTTAGTGAAAAGCATGCTAAGGTAGGAAGTAATTGAAAGCATTAGAGGAACATTATGGTAAGTACTCATACACATTAACGGACAAAGAAATCTATGAGTTTCTAAGACTCCTCTGTTCCAAAGACTGATAATAAAAACTAGGGAGAACATTTAGAAGTCCTGAACTCAACCTGAGGGAGTTTTGACCTACCCTGTTTCTAATCCTCCTCATGATTCAACCACAAAGCTAAAGGGAGCTTTTCAGAAAAAGTGTTGAATGCTCAGCTGATTTTCTGACCATTTTAACCGAAAAGCTCCAACAGAAGGGAATGAAATAGCCTCAGAATACTATCTTAAACCAAGGAGCTTCCCTTAAATGTTGAGCTTCACGTTCTCTGTGTCAGAAGGACTGAAATGGAGGTTTCCCAAATACAGTCCAGTTTTCAAGTCACTGACCTACTGGATAAAGCAGAAACCTATGATTCACCTTCTCTAAAATTTTCTGTCAAGTCACTTACAGCCCCTTCTTCAGCAGAAAACCAGTTTGTGCAAGTGGAGAACTATTACAAGACTACCAAAACACTGAGCAAAAGAAACTGGTAGAAATACTTCTGTGTCCTGGTTTCAGCTGGGACGGAGTTGATTTTCTCCTGGGCAGCTGGTGCAGAGCTGTGTTTGGGTTTGGTGT
>JAVJGJ010000001.1:74940174-74960153 GCA_035590215.1 Microhierax caerulescens
GAACTGGGAGGGGACACAGCCAGGGCAGGTGACCCACACTGGCCACAGGGATATTCCATACCATATGGTGTCGTGCTGAGTATATAAACTGGGGGAAGAAGGATGGAAGGGGGGGATGTTTGGAGTTACAGTGTTTGTCTTCCCAAGTAAACATGACACGTGATGGAGCCCTGCCTTCCCAGAGATGTCTGAACACCTGCCTGCCCATGGGAAGTGGTGAATTAATCCCTTGTTTTGCTTTGCTTGCATAGGCAGCTTTTGCTTTTCTTATTAAACTGTCTTTATCTCAACCCACGAGTTTTCTCACTTTTACTCTTACGATTCTCTCCCCTGTCATGCTATTGGGGGAGTGAGTGAGCGGCTGCGTGGTGGTTAGTTGCTAGCCAGGGTTATACCCCAACAGTTGGTTATGTATATGTATATCAAATTTTAAACTGGTTAAATAAGGTATCATACAGAACTTAGCATGGGCTGCAAAACACAAAAACTGAGTAAATACCTAATAGATTTTTAACAAGGAATGAATTGGAGAAAGCAGTGTTGAAAAAATAAGTGGGCCATGCAGATAACACCAGATGGAGCTACTAAAGGGGGTATATTCTCCCCTCTTACCATAAGGCTCCAGATGTGGTAGCTACACAGCTAGCAGCCACCAAATGGTGTGGTTTACAACTATCCCAGTAACAGAATACAGACACCCCCCTGCTGCAAATTCTTTAGGTGATGTGCCCTATCTTGTGTATGCTTGTTTCATACCAGTATATCTGGGTCCTAATCTCTAATTAGAAGTTCTGCATGTGACCTGTTACGGCACAAGGACAACAAAAATCACTCTCAAACAGACCACAAGAATTACAAATCACCATATTTACAAGTGAAAGCAGCAGCAGAGATCTTCTATTTGCTTTCCAGAGGCATAAAAGAATTTTAAAAGTCAGTCCTTAAATTCAATAACTTATGTACTAGACAAAAAAAGGGCTTCCATTCGATAACCAGTATTACATGATACCATAGATATCAGCACTGAGACAAAAGGTCTGTTGTCATAATATAAGAATTAAGAACATGAGAAATCAGTGAGAAAGATTAAGAAAAACCATACATATTTCTCACTGAAATAAACAACAGGTATTTTCATTCTTTGTAACATTCATCAAGATGATGCACACAGCATAAGTGACTGGCTTGTTTTAAAGTCCCTGAGAAATTTGGGCTGAAGGTGAGGCACATAACCTTTGCCTTCTACTTCCACTAACAGCTGGGACATTCCATGAGAATAACCAGACAAACTGAAAATTCTTATCTATCCCTGAAAATTATCATTGATTCAAGGGCTTACACACAGTCTTCTGCCACGGCTTTCACACTGCTAAAAGAAAAAAGGTATCTGCTAGAAATCAATAGAGCTCTATATCCTTTTCAAGAAAACAGCCTAGACTGCTACTGCACGAGTAGGTTCGTACTGTACCTGCTCTCACATAGCTGCTTTTGTCAAAATTTACATACCTCTTCTTCATGTGAACTTGATTCCTTCTTTCTTAACTTGCCCTAATGCCAAATGACTAGGGAATAGTGTCTACAAATTAATCTAGCACTAAGACAACTGTGTTAAAACCCTATCACCCAGAGTGTGGAAGTTTTCTGTGATGTTGCTGGGCGCATCTGCCAGGAAAGCTGCTCTAGATTTTCCATTCCAAGCTGAATTTCATGTGCCAAGATTTTTGAACCTTAAAGCTGACGTCTACCAAATGACTTGTTAAGTTCCAAAAGAGATTTTCAAAGACATTCAGAAAATACTGTGCTTGCAAAAGAATTGTTTCCAACATTGAGAAAACCCTTCACATCGACTAATTCAGCCCATCTCAAATTTAATCCATCTCACTTCTAAATTATTTGCCAAATACTTCTCCCTCTTATCTTATTCAGGCTTTTAGTACCTTTAAACACCAAGTCCTTGTTCTCAAAGATGAAATAATACATCTTCCCCAACTACCTACTAATACCATCAGGCTTTAAAAATACTACTAAAAAATTAGTAGTCATAAGCAACAAGTGGTATCCTGATTTTAACTTCCATCACTGATTTCTGTATTTTTCTGGATGCACACAAACTACAAAACTAATATTGATTCCCTGCCTACTTGTCTGTGTCTGTGTTTTTTGACTTCAAAACAGCAACAGAGAAATTAAATCTCTGGTAACATTTCCTCTCAAATACACAGTACGACCCTGTACACATTATTAGGACTCAAAGATGCAGGTTCTTTTTAAAGAACTTATTTGCTAAATGGTTTTAGGGAAACTGCTTACTGAGCTTCTCTGTATCATTATACGCACGTACAAAATAACAATCAACTATTTAATAGTATCTAGAGATCCAAAAACTGACCTATTTTTTTTATTTTGCAGCTCTATACAAGGTGATGAGTTTACCCAGGTTGAATGTGATCCACTTTTGTAAGAGGGATTTTTCCACAGAAGCACTGTGTCCTTTCAGGGCCTGAAGAAGTACCTTGATGTTGCCAATAGCATTTACAGAGGAAAGAGGTAGAGCAGAGTGGCCTGAAATACCTAGAATTCTCCTTTAATTATTATTCTGTTTACAATACAGAGATCCCAAGCAAATTAAAGAAATAAAATGCCAAGGAAAAATATATAGTAGGAATAATAATAATAAAAAAAACCAAACTGATTGCATTTTATCTCCTGAAAATGTAGCATCACATTCTCACGATTATTGTGGTTTCTTTTCTTCTGGACTAATGATGCTTTAGCACTCCATTCTTAACGCTCGCATTGCTGGGATGTGGATAGTAACAATATCACCACAATTCAAATTTGTGTTACTCAATGAAATGCCAGCCTTACCTTTTTCAATTTTTCCCTTACGCGCTCCCAGATTTTCATCAGCATTTTTAAAGGCATACTGCATGGTGTAAGTCCTTTCAAAAGGAAAATCACAATAATCTCTTTGGCTGTGTGTGCTAATTGAAACCAGATGCAGATTTGCTGATACAGCATGCCTGGTCTATGCTCAGACCGATGCTCCATAGTCACACCTTTCAACAGTTGGCAGCAGTGTAAGACTACACAACAACAATATTTTACTGGTAAAAAAGATTACTACTTGTGAACAGAACTATTCTGTAACACCTTGTGATTGGTGTCTTGACATTTCCCAAATCACTGTTCTCCATAAGCCCCAAAATGATTCACAAAAATCAATGGCTACTGGCAGAACAATACCTTACAAAGGAGACAGGCAACAGGCAGTGTAATGTTATCCTTTTTAACCTGTGTGGCAGTACAGATGATATTATTGTTGTATTTTTAGGTATACATGGCTCTTAATACATATAAATGTGCACAGAAACATATGGGTAAATAAATAATAGTTGTTGAATCAATGAGATTTTAGACTTGGTGCATGTATAGCACAGAGGAACAACAAGAAGGAAAATAAAGTTGAGGCTGGAGAGAATAAGGGCTACTCAAATATATAAACATATAACCACTATGTTACGTATTCGAGTTTTTCACAGGAAAAAGTACCGAATAGGCTTTACATACATATGGGATGTTTGCTTACATATGAAAATGTTATTTATATTTGTTTGTGTAATCATATCCCAACGTGAAATCTAACATCCATCAAGTAAAGTAATGACTACTTCAGAGACGATTTCTGGTAAAGGATAATCCACGGTTCTCTGTTGGTAAGTATACCCTTTTAGACACTTTGTTTGCAGTAAATAAATTCAACTGGTTTATTTGTTAGAAATACAGACTATAAGAGAGAGGAATTAATTGTAGGGTTTGTTTTTTTTTTAAAAAAAAGGAGATTCAGCATACTGGAATACCGCAGTGAGACCTGAAAATACTGATTTCATAAATATTTGAGGAAAAATTGGTAAAAAGAAGGATAGCATAAGGTAAGCTAAAAGACTGACTGACAACAGCAACTCGAAATTGAGTAGCAAAGTACAATTCACATGAGCTCTCATTTTCCAGGATTCTGTATCCAACTTCTGCTGTTTTCATTTGGAGTTAGACACCTAATTCCCTTATTGCCTCTAAGAATTTCCATCACTGATCATATTAGTAAAAAATCATGATGCACACCTGAACTAAGGATCTAAACAGCTCTTGCTAATTCCCCTATTTCCAAATCATGTCAGCATACTGAACAAGTGCTAGCTGGCAGCAGCATTTTGAAAAATAGGAGGATGAAAGATTTGTGCTTCAAAATTAATGAATTTTGAATTTTGAACTGACACAGAAGGGAGGGAGTTTGTGTTGTGAATTCCTTAGTCTTGGAGCCATTAAGAAAAGAAAGAGTAACAGAGACTAGTCCTAGTCAAGGACATCCTAAATGGTGCTGACAGAGTCAACCCAAGCCAGGCAACTTGGAGTCAGAACTACATTCGTTGGGTCTGGAAGTAAATACAGAAATAGAGAAGCTGCGGAAGCACTTTTTGTATCGTGGTTTCTTCAGCATCTCTCTGTTGTTTACTTTTTATTTTCCACAAGACGCAAGTTTGCTTTGCTTTTTTTTCTATGAAAAGAAAACATTACAGGCTTTTAACATTCTCAAGCTCCAAATGTTCCTTCTTATCAAAAAAGTTTGAAATTTTCAAAGATATTACGCTGATGTCAACAGAGACCAAATAGTTCAACAACGAACTGGAAATCTATCAAGGCAATAAATGGACGGTTTTGCACATAAAAGTACTTGCATAAATTCTGAACCTAATCCCCAGGTCCTCTGAGAAATTGTACTCTTCTGGTTTTGACACTGTTTATAGCTATAAGCTAATGCCATAAATACTTCAGTTGTATGCAAAGTGTTAGAGTAACTGCATCAATACAGTCATATGCAATTCAGGTGATCAATCTTATCGCTGGAGCTCACCACACGTTTGTCAGTAACAGCATGTTTATAGTATCGTGAAGCTCTCCGTTACCTTCCTAACACAAGCACAACTAGAAATGCATCAGAAATCCATCTCTTTCCTGTAGATCTGTCATACTATAATCGAGGAAATGTTATTTTAACATTTCAAATGCATTACTGTTTGTAAATTACATGTGTGCAGAAGAAACTGATGCTGAAAATTAAGTAAGTAAAATCATTTGATAGGAGCCGATCGTTATCTGACACTCCCAAGGTTAGTTTAGATAATCCCCCTCAGATGCAAATACAAAGAACATCAATTCACAGCAGCCTTTCAGCCATCAGACTCCAAAAAGTGTGTTCTCCAGCCTTTGCTTTGGGATAGGCTGGAAAGAGGATGAAGGGAGGCATGAGTTAGAGAGGACAAAAACACACCATCGGGGAACATTTGCTAAACTTACAGCAAAACTCAGTAAACTTTTTTTTTTTATACTCAGTATAGTAAACTTTTGACTCAAGTCAAAAGAGAAATAACAACAAAAGGCGTGCTATTCACAGCATTCAAGAAAAACCCACTCCTGTCTTTCAGTTTTCTCCTGTACTTTTCCTAAATGAAAGACAAAAAGATGGAAGAGAATTTTGCCTCGTGAAATGGTGAAAAAGTGCTGGGGGACCAGAAAGGGGGAATCCCCTGCCAGAATCTGGCCAGAATCACTATGACAAAATTGAAAAGCGTTTTTGCTCTGTAACCTTTTCATTTAAAAACACAAAAAACGTAAGACTTGACCACTTGTGATCGTCAAGACTCCCAGAGTACAGGCTGTAAGAAATGAGGGGTAAAATTTAGAAGGTGTCTTAAGTAATTAATTTCCCTATATTCTATAATTGAAGACAATTAGATGCTTATCCTAAATTTCATTAATGGTTAATTGCTTCTAAAATATTAAATGCATAAGCTACTTCTGAAACTAGGATTTTTAATTCAAAGTGCTTGAGAAATTATGAGCCCCGATGCCGTTACCAGTGATCTACGGCCTCCCCCATCACTTCCTTCCCTAATCACAGTATTGCTAATTATCTCGCCTCCCTCAAGCCCTTTATATAGTGTACGTTTTACCCCAGCATAAACTGGGGGCTTAAGCTTCCTGATGGTTGAAATAACCTCCTACCTGTTTTGTATATGGCTTCATTACATAAGGAAAAGTGATATGATCCGCTTGGACTGGAGTAACAAACTCTTTAAAATTGGTTGTAAGTATACATAGTTACAATACTCCTAGTGACAAACTACTTGAATGAAACTCCTGTGCTTATTTTAAGGAAGAGGTCTGACATGATGGCCTGCTGATCCCAACTAGCTAGAAGAATCTATGAATTATTTACTGTCTTTACTATATGATCAGAATATATATTTTCATATGATTCGTACTGTTGGATTTGGTTTATTTTTGCCAAATACAGTAAGAATGAAACTCGACATATCAGGGTTTTATACCAGCATGAGTAGTAACAAAATAAAACAAAAACATGTAAATTGGAAGGACACCAGGTCAGATGTCAAGTTTCTGATCAGGAATGAAATTCTGCTGTATTTTGAGGTCATAACCTGTAACATAAAATCTCATCAATTTTTCAGTAATCTTGTATATGCACACAGAGGGAAGGATCTCCAAAAAGGCTTAAACTATTCAAGATTTTTCTGTTTGGTTTTCCTGAAGCAGAGAACAAGGACCGCATAAAAAAGAAATAGGAAAGCTGCCTCAAACTACAAGGTCTAACCGAGACTTTTGGCTTAAGATGATATAAGTGTGCACTGACTTATTTATACAACTGAATCCTGATGAAGTTTTATAAAGCTAAGTTATTTCTAGATAAAATGCGGAAATGTATACAATAAGTGTGTCCTCCTACTGATATTTAGCTAAAGTGACAGTGTTATGAGGAAGAAAATAGTAAGGAAAGTTCATCCTCACAATTTCTTTCATTCTGAGACATATATTTATAAAATATTCTGATTGAATCCCAAAAAACTCAGTGCTTGTAAGCCCTCACTGACATGCAAAAAGCTACAGACCTTCTCAATGGGAAACACCTTGTTTCTAACAGATCTCATTTGTGCTTTTGGCAAATTCCTTTCAAGCCAACGACCCACATTTATATTTGGTCTCACTCAAGTGCATTGGGAAGTTTATAATCCAGCCTACACTCAAGGACTGACTCTCACTAGAGAAGAGAAAACAAACTGACAAGCGCAACAACATTAACTACAGCTTTCTTGAAGTGCAACCAAAGCCTCAAGGGCTTACCCCTCAGCAAAGAGAACGGGAAGCTGCAAATTAATCTGGCCAAAACTTCCTAACGTTAACAAGTAGTAGGCAATCATTAAGCTCTCAGCAGCATAAATACATGGCTTTCTGTAAACGGTGACAACAAATGTAAACCTAGAAGACTTAATATGACTCAGGGACTTCTGGAGTACAATGCTGTGTGCCAGGCAGGGCTTGTCAATACGGATGTATATCTCAGAGGTGTAAATCAATGGCATGGAGATAGCTGTATGCAACCTTTCCAGAGAGAAGCATGGTTTCCCTGCAGTACGGCTACATGCATGCATAGTTCTACTCTGGCATATAACCAATAACCATCAATTTAACACTGACCATCAACCTGATCCAACTCTTTCACTGGAGCAAACCCCAAGATTTATACCATATTTTGGAGAAGAGTGCTGTCAGTATGGTTATAGGATTCCAACTCCTTCAGCGAGTTCGGTATTGCTGGAGAGTAACTGTGAAGAAAAGCTGACCGGTCAGAAAGCAGACACGGATAATATTGATTCTTCTCAAGGTACTTTCTAAGTGAGAACTAATTTGTCAAAAGAGAGTATTTTGGTGAGGTAATCAGTCTTTATTAATATAAACTAATAATTTTCTCTATCCTTGCATTTATAAATATTTACAAAAAAGTTTGTTTTATAAGGACTAAAATAAGAATGCCATTAACGTACACCGCTAAAAATAAAAATGCATTTTACTTCTTCATTGAACCTTGGTTGATAGAATCACAATTATTTCACCTCAAGATCCACTAGAGGTAGTAAACAAAGAATTACTTTGCAAACTTGTCTTTTTGCATAGAAAATAAACACCATTTTACAACTAATAGACTGATTTATTCACATCTATATTTAAATACTATCTATATTATTTACATAATCCATTACAGTACTGAGTTTTCCTCATTTCAGACAGCACGCTGCCTCTGTTAGCAACCTACTCATCCTAGAGATTTCAATCATGTCTACTATTATTTCATAAACAGTGGATGATTTATCATTTGTAGTTTAGGCAAGTGCCACGTTTCATATGGTATGTCAGAACAAGCTCTGTTCCGCCTGCCATTACTTTCAAACATTTCTCCCATCTCTTTCACTAGTCAGTCACAATGGGTTTTCTCACTTGTGTTTCACTCTTGCATTATTACTTTTTGGATTTTTTCTGTAACTTTAATATTACGAGATAATTCCTCCCACCTTTAGCGTAGTGCTGAAGTCACACTCATTCTCTTATGCTTTCTTATCCAGATTTGCTTTTCTTTTGAATGTTCACCTTTTTGTTCAATAATAACCTATGAACCATCATGCCCTAAAAAAAAAGCCTCTAAGTAAAATAAAAAGTAGGGCACTATATTACTTTATGTTCTTGTAGCCTAATGTATCTTACATCTCACAATTCTTGTTTCTTTCACATGATCTAATACAGATGAATGAACAGTGAAAAGACCTTCCAACTAATTTAATTGGACCTCTGACCTTCACATAAATGTAATAATTAATTTATGAAATAACGCTTGCCTATGTCTACTAGTTGACAAAGATAAAAATTGCCATTTTTCAGCAAACTGCAAATTCTTTAAACCTACATTTAATAGCAGCTAACTGAAGACTCATGGCAAAGGTCAGAGGGAGATCCCAAATAATATTTGTTAACTAGTACTCCCCAAGACATGTTACCTGTACATTTCTAGTGCAGTATCTTTGTGATGTTGTTTAAATTTCTTCTAGATTCAAACTGCACAGAATATAAAATGTATTCCTTTTTTCTCCCCCAGATTTGCTTCTTAATTTGTACAGTAGCATGCACATGTGTAACAACACCGAGGAGTACAAATACTGCATTGAGAAGATCGCTTAATTAATAAAGCCATGCCACTTCTGGCAGTGCGGAGTAAGATTGGTTTGGCTGATCACAGCACACACGAAGACAATCTGCTTCAAGGAGATTACAGTATCTTCTGTAACAATAAATGAAAAATAACAATTACTGAAGCCTTAGGGGAAAAAAAGGTGTTGCTAACTTCATCTTTTCTTTGTCCCCCAATTTAAAAAAAAAAAAAAAAGCATTGAAGGGATTTTTTGACAGTGGCTTGTGGCTGGATAGATTAAGCAGCAGCAGCCCTTCTATGAGAATGATTCTCCTGAGACTTCTTGGCTGGCTGATGGCCTGGCACTAGGCTTTTGTTACAGGAACAGGGAGGAAATCCAGGAAACAGACTCACGGAAAGGATCAAAATACATTTCCATAGCATCACAAACAGCATACTATAGGGGAAATTCATGTGTACTTTGTATATGTAATTCAGTTGTTAAATATATATGTACATACACCCAAACATACATATGTAAAATCCATTTCTTTGAATAGAAGCCAAGAATATCACTCAAACATTTTTAGAAGTCTGGCTCTACTGAATACAGCAAGATGTCTCCATTATCTTTACTGAATTAAGGAGTCACCTGGCAGCTATTTTATAAATTTCATAATGCTTCCCTTTATTTAAGACTTTGGTCATAAGTCTCATGGGGTTTCTTTCTATTTCAAACTCTAACTGTATACACAGACTTACACTAAACCTAGATAAAGATCACTGCAATTAAATGTAATTGCTAATATGTGTGTTATTAAACACAGAAAAGAGAGTTCACAGGATCATTGCCTGAAGGTATGTTTGAACTGTGAGACATAATGTTAATACAGTCCTAATGCAGGATTTACCCAGATAACTTTTAAGCTACCAGCCTGGGTACGAGGGCAGCACTGATTCCAGTGCACACTTCATCCAGTTTTCGAGTAAGTCTTTGTGAAAGAGACATCCACTGTGATATGCGCTTGCCATTGGCATCCTACAGAGTGTACCTTTCTTTCAGACTTTCTTCTTCTGTTTCATAAATTTGAAGCTTTAAATCACAGAGAAATGTGTCTAGAGAATGTTAAAATTACTTTCACACACTTTTTGCTACTTTCTTCCACTTTTGCCCTGTATTTTCAGTGTGGTTTTAACCTGTTGTGATTGTCTTTCCCTTTCTTTGGCTTGCTTTTTCCTTCACATCTACAATCATCATCTTGTTTTAAAAAATTCTGAATCCTAATTTATCAAATGGATATTTCATCCAAATATAAAATCTGACAAAAAAGCCCCTATAAAGTCTTGTGAAACTTCCTCAAAAATCTCTAGCACAGGCACTGACAATATTTTTTTTAGCTTCATAACCTATTACAAACCTATTGCATAAAACAGGCAGTGAGTTTTCATTTAATGCATTTTTTTATCAAATACGAATTACATTAAAAGTACAGCAACACTTCTGCCTATCTTCCTTCTGCAAATTTTGGGACACACACTATACTTTTTATCTTTTCAGCTCTTTTGAAGATGTTTAAGTGAAGAGCCCCTGCTAAGCTTGGAAGCAGGAAAATTTGAGAACTTAGGAAATCTGTACTTAGAGTGAAAGGACACAGAACGTCTCCCTCTATCACAGCTCCTGCTGAGGATCAAGTGCCGAGTGAACATCCCTGACAACCTTCTCATTTCTCATTCAAAATTGGAGTCTTCAGAGAGCTAGTGAAGACCTGGCTAGCTTCCTAGTAACTACCCTATGCAACCTGGATGACTTCACTGAATTGCACCATGGTCATCAACTTGGCCATCATGATGTCTTAAAACTAAAGTTTACACGTCAAAAGAGGATAAGCCATAGCTCAGACAGAGTCCTTACCCACAGAGGGAGAAAATGGCATCAGAAACTTCCTTGTCTCATGACCTCGAATTTAATCTGCCGATACACAAGAAAATGGCAGAACTTGGCACCGTTATTGAAACATTGAAGACCTACAAGATGAAATAACCAGACAATGCTAGTCCTTCTGTCCTGCACTTTGTCTTACAGCAAGATTTACAGGAAAAAATTAACAACACTTTTCAGTTGTGTTATTGTAGCAGTTTAACAGAACACTGTATTAAATTGTTCTTATTTTTACAGTGTCTGATAATCATTCCATTCACAGCTTTTATATTCCTCTGAATTTTCTTTTTATTTTCAACAGGCAAGAAAAATCAAAAGAACAACAATATTGTTGAACAAAAATAAAATTTTAAGAAATAATAAACACCAAGGTCTACTTTAAAAATTCTTCATTTGAGGTGGTGGTTACCAAAGTCATTTTCCCATGTAGATTGGGGTTGCTCCTGAATTCTCAGCCACAAACATATTACATCACACACATTCAAACCAGCTGCCTGACAGGCATAAAATTGTGCTCCGGTTGATTGCAAAAGCAGGCAATGTGTTGTACTCCTCCCTGAATAGAATCAAGCCATTAATCTTCATTAGGTAAACAGTCTCTCAAATAAGGCCTTCCTTCTGCTCATTAGAAAACTTAAGAGAATTTAAGATAAACATAGCAGTGCCTCCTGATCACCGGTAATGACTTCAAGGCTCATTTTACTTTAGTGCAAAAAACTCTGCACAACTTAACGCTGGCTTCAATGGGAAAGAGTTCCAAGGGGGCAGCAAGTAGGGTTTTTTTGTTGTTTCCCATCTTGTACATCAGCTCATCTTGACCCCTTTTCTCCTACTGAAAATTGCATTTGTGGGTGGTAGAGGTGTTTGGGTAAAGAAGGGCCAGCGTTTCTGGACTTTTGACCAAAATCAATCAGTGTGGACTTCCAAAACATTCAGGACACAGAAGATCCACAATACTAACGCCTACGTAGGAGAGACAATGTCCTCCTATGCCAGTCAACAGAATTTAGGGCTAAACAAGGTATACTTTTGGAAAGTGAGTTATGGCAGGTGCACTCTGAGCAAAGCTGTGCAATCTTTCATGTCAAATGGAAGAATGAAATAAGAGCAAGAGAAACAAAGACTCCATATAACTAGGTTGGTAATTCCATTAAATCCATTTCAACAACTACCTCCATATATACATGAAATTCTGTAAGCTTATTTATTATCACTGACTTTTCAAGTACTAAGTAGAAATAAAAAAACCCAATATGCTTTTTCCACAAACAAAATATAAAATTTTGTATGTAATCAGAATTTCAAATCCATGTTCAGGTGAAGTCTATGAACAGGTGCTTATAAACTGCACAATATCTCACAGAGTAGTCTGAGAAAATTATACTAATTTATTGTTTAAGAGAGAGGGAGAAGTTAGCAGTAGGAAACTAAGAGTGCCAAGTATTAACAGAGCTAAAATACAGAAAAAGAATATAAAAAACCTTGAAACTAAAACGGCCACCTAACTAGGGCTTTCTGATATGCTGTCACAGCATGCTGAATCCATCAAAAGAAGCCTCACACCTTCATTGTTGCAAAGAATGTTAACATTCAACATCTCATTTGCTCCAGCAGTTGAAACACCACATGATGTGATTTAGAGTCAGTCAAAACTTAATATTATCCCAAAGCAACTGATTACCACTATGTCTCAGTCCAGAGCTATTAATAGGCTTCACACATTAATCCAGTTTAGATGTTTGTGCCATGTGGAGTTGTTCATTTTATAAATTAATATAGAATCTAACGTTCAAGCAGTGAAGAGACTTTTAAAGTGTAAATACTCAAGTCATCCAGAAACAGCGAAAAAGGATTTTTTTTTTTACTTTGTTTAGTCCAGGAGAAAGTAACAGACCATGCAACAATAGGAGATGACACCTGATCAGAAAAAAAAAATACATGTGTCTTCAATGAGACAAAGCAATCCTTAATTTAGCACTATCAAACCACCCCTGAGTTGCAGTGATAGAGCTCTGTGCACGTGTTAATGCATGTAAATGAAGGTCTTGTAAAACTTCAACGAAAAGGCTGCTATACATTTCAGGAGATGAATTAGCTGGGACAGAAAAGAGGACAGAATTCCTGATGAGCTGGGTTAGGAATGCATCTAAATAAGGTCAAAAAAACAAAAAAAAAAGGGACAAAGTTGGTAAATTTTAGAAACTGACGTGGCATAAAGGAAATTAACTTTTGGGGTTTTTTATTTCCATCCCCTTTTTTTGTGGTTTTTTGTTGTTGTTTCTTTGTTTTGTTTTAAATAAACATTACTAAAGTCTTTGTAAATAAGGGCAAAACCAAACATTTATGTTTGATTTGATTTTTACGTGAATTAAGGGTTTCATGCTATTTTGCTAATAAAATCAACCATTTGACATCTACAGATATGGCAATATTAAAAATTAGAGCGTAACTCTTCAGAAGCTATATGATACTGGTGGGGAGGAGGCATTTTGCAGTGAACAACGATCGCTAAAGCAGCTCTCCGGTGCTGAATAAAGTAAGGAGAAGCTCACCTGAACTCTGATGTAGCCTGTGAAATTATCTCACTTTGATTTTCTATAAGATTCTACCTAGATGCTCCTTGGAGTCCAAAGCAACTGTCTGTGGCTTATCATCATCACAGAGCTGATCTCACAGGACTCACTGTCCTCAAAACTGTGACTGCATCTTGGTTCTTATAAATGTTCTATCTACCTTTCCCTTAACAGTAGCAACAGGAAGAGAGAAGGGCAATATTCATTTTTATTCCTGGAAGATGTAAGTGAGAGAAATCGCTGCCTGCTGCATCAGGAAGAGGGAACGTCTCTAAGAGAGTAGAAAATAGAAGAGACTATCAGCTTGGAATTATCCGGAAATGTGTCATGGGATTCATTCTGGAACGTCACTCTCCAAATTGCTGTATAATGATTTCACAGATTCACAAGTAAAAAGAGAGTCCAGTATGTTGCACAAAATCTAAAACCTCCTTTTCTAGGAAAGCTATTCACCGCTTCCTCGAACAACAGAGAAGAAATAACAATGAGCAGAGCTGGTACAGCTCTAAAACCAGCCCAGGAGCACGCGATGACTTCTTTCATTGTTACTGCAGATAACAGTGAAAACCAGAACAGGTTAATGCAAGAAGAGAAAGGGGACTGCTCTGGCAACAGGGACTCAACTAAAAACTCCTGCAACCAGTACAATGCCCAGAAAGGAAGGATCTAACCAAATAAGCTTACACACATAGACGTTCCAACCTTGAACATGCAATCTAGGTATTTTAAACATGCAAAGAAGCCAAGAATTTGGCTCTTTGCTGCAAATCTGTAACTCTCTACGAAGAAAAAAATGAAAGGGTAAAAAACCTGCTCTAACTTTACTTGAATGCAAAACAGTCAATCGAATGGAAAAAGAATTACAGCTCTGAGCCAATTTTATTGGAAAACCTTCACAAAAAGCAGAATTTGCTAGTTCTCATCATTTTTAAAAAATATGCAATTTTCAGTTTGAAGTAATTCTTGTTAGTAAAATTGCATATTTTTTTTTTTTAAGGCGGCCAAGAAAAATCATTAAAAGTTCAAAACAGAAGCTAAATACTTTGAAGACATCCAGCTTACCCTTAGTTGCATATCTGCCAACAAAGGCTTTAATTCCAAATTGGAAGAATACATTTTAAACTGCCAAGTATCCAGAGCGTAATAATGCAATCACGTCATACTCAAGCTTTCTGAACTGTTTATTCAAACACTGTAAGTTGACTACAAAGAACATGGAGTGTTGTAGAAAACGATGAGTGTTAGGTAACTGAAGTATTTAAACTGGAACTCTTACAGTGAAAATAAATTTGATGTCACTGTGCAAATAAAGCTATGTAGCAGCCAATAATACAGAAGATACAAAATTGTATTATTTACAGGAAAACTTTACTCACGAGCTTTCAGCTTAAGTTTACGCAGTGAGGGCAAATAAAAGCAAATGTAAATTCATAATTATTTTTAATGCAGAGCAGATCCAGAAAAAGAACCAATCAGCCTGATAGTTCACAGGTTTAAATCTAGAGTATTCAGTCTTACTCTAATGTAGAGTACTCAGTCTAATATGTTAGCCTCCTCTCGTCTGTGTTTACCTCAGTACTGTCCACCCAGCTCTTTCTGCTTTTAAAACTGATAAGCAATAAATAACAGTGAATTATGTTATTTTTCTCAGAAAGAAAGTAAAACGCTAAGTTTCTGGATTTTAATGGGGCCAAAGATTTAAGGAAAAGTGATCCCTCCATCTCCCAGAGCCTTGCAAAAGCTTTTACTGGAAAACAGGTCTGAGCGCTGGGCCAGCCAGTGCCCAGCACGATACTATCTTCACTAAATCTTGCAAGCCAAAAAAGCAGAAATTTGAACGCCACCGGCAATCACAGGAACATTTCCTTCCATGCTCAACAAACTCATTTAGTGAGTGAAGGTCCATAACGCTGCTGACACAGACTTTAACATTGTGTGACTGGCAATATAAAGCACCAGAACCTATCTACCATGTGATTCTCAGCCTCTTTCTTCAACCGAATTACCAAATGCCACCCACTGAGGGTTTGAAAAGTTTGGTTTCATTTATGACTGGATTTTCTACGCTTACTCTTTATCTGAAACTTCTAATAGTGAGGAGTCAGTCACCCACTAATTCAGCATTAAATAAGCACGGCTGACCTGTCTACGTAAGAGTTAACGTTTGTATTCTGCAAAAGCATAGCATGGTATGCCTTAGCCCATTACAACTCCCTGGGCAGAAATGAAATATTACAGAATCACAACTCTGAAAAATGCAAGCTCAGCTTTAAATGGGTGTGAAGCTGGAGAAGAAACCCTTGGAGGCTCCTTGTTAGAACTGTGCTAAGAGTGCTATTTTCCATCCTATGGTGAAGTTTACTGTCTTTCTACATGCTGTTAAAACTACCTTTGTCAGGATCTCATTGTGCCACCTAGCAGGTATCTCCCCCAAGTTCCTCAGCTCTCAGTCCAGATCATATCTCTACCTGTGGCCCAACTGATCTGTTTGCTGGAACCACAATTTTGTATCTACGTTTCTGTCTGAAGAGACAGAAGCTGTTCAGCACAGTGCTGTTAAGGCAAATGCTTTTAGGGAATGTAAAAATCTATCAGGTAAACAGAGACAGATGAATGAACGTGCACGAACGCCATGTTCCACTTCAGATATTCAGATTCATACTTTTGAGGGGGTAACCCTGAGGATGCTGCTTGGCTTCAAAGACAATGCACATGAGGAGCTATGGGGGGAGTCTGTCCAGTTGAGTGCTTCATTCGAAGCATCCCAGTATAGCTGGTGATCCTGAAGCATCTCAGATTTCATTTCAGCTATAATTAGAAGAAGATGTTACTCCAAACTTCATAACTGTCCTCCAAATTAAAAAAAAAAAAAAAAAAAAGAATCCCCAAGGCCATTATTCAAGGAGTCTATTTTTTCATCTTGCTTTACACACTTACTTTCCAGCTTCAATTTGATTTATCAGGTTTGTTACTAAAAATTGTCACAAGTGAGAAACCAAAGCAACTGAGCCCTATTTGCAGCAAAACAACTTCATTGCAGTGCGTGAAGCTTAACTCCAGTTTTCTTATTATTCATGCAATTGTTACCAGCAATGGGGAGAGAAAAGGGGGAAGGGGGCAGAGGGGGGAGAAAACGTATGAGAGAAAGAACAATGTCTACAAGCTTGACTGGCATAAATGCTCTTTTTACTTTCCTCCTGCTGTGTGAAGGCTTGTTTTCATCTAAACTGTTGACTTTTTGGAATCTAACGTGATCTGACAGCTAATCTTAAATTGTGTCATTACATACAAAAGGAAAAAAGCATGACCACAGACACTCCGTTATTTGTCATACTTTCAGGAAGTGCGAATGGACTGGGGCACCTCTCCTGTGAGGACAGGCTGAGAGAGTTGGGGTGGTTCAGTCTGGAGATCAAAAGGCTCTGGGGAGACCTGACAGCAGCTGCCAGTGCCTGAAGGGGGCTACAGGAAAGCTGGGGAGGGACTTTTTACAAGGCTGTAGTGATAGGACAAGGGGGAATGGCTTTAAACTGAAAGAGGGGAGATTTAGGTTCGATATTAGGAATAAATTCTTCCCTGTGAGGGTGCTGAGACACTGGCCCAGGCTGCCCAGAGCAGCTGTGGGTGCCCCATCCCTGGACGTGTCCAAGGCCAGGCTGGACGGGGCTTGGAGCAACCTGGGCTGGTGGAAGGTGTCCCTCCCCATGGCAGGGGCATTGGAACTAGATGATTTTTAAGGTCCCTTCCAACTCAAACCATTCTGTAATTCTATGAATTTTTTGTTCCTAGTTAGTGCATCCTCTCCAGATCCTGAAACAAGCTCAAAAATTTCATCTGCAGTGCCTGTGGACATGGGAAATGTCTCTTGGTTCTCTTGCAAATTTAAGTCATGAGTTTCCCCAAGTAAATCCCACTCCATGACTGAGGTTTTTGAATGAGGTTTTTGACTGAGGCAAGAACAGGCTGGAAACCTGTAACTGAGCAAGATGGTGAGGCTAATTGGAGGCCTTAATTGGAAAAGCTCTCTGAGCATCACATCTGCTCAGAAACTGCTCAGAGGATTTTTGCTGTCTTCTGCATTTAACCCAGGCTACATGATTTTTGCCTTGGCATGTGTCTGCCCGGAGTGAAAATCATGTATTATTCATTTAATCCTGAATGGGAACATCTCTTTTTTTGAAAATAAATGTGATATTTTAACAAGTCTGTCTAATTTTAGTTTCAAACACTGAGGCATGTACTGTTTATCGTAAATATTTATAAAATGGTCACAATACTGCTGTGTTTATTTATATATTGCCATTCTCTTTCACAAATAATAAAACATATTTATAACATTTATATAAATAACATCTGTCATAAAGATCAGGTAAGTGTTGCATAGGACCTGGGACTATAGAACAGTGTGTTCCAAATAGCTGTGTTTAATGGGAAAAACACAGCAGAGTGAGTGACGTGAACTGCTAGATCCTTTTATATCTGAAAGAAGGACAGTCATGCTTAATTGCAGCACAGATGCAGATGTTCATGTTGCTTACAGACTGTAGGAAAAATGTCATCTCACAAATGAAGAGATTTCAAGGGTTTGTTTAAAATAAAAGATCCATATCTTGCTAAAATCTGTCTTAGCACAGTCAAGTGCTGAGACTCAGGCAAGAGTCTGAGCACTTCTTTGTTTACTGCACAATATTCTCTATGTGTAAGGTTTCTACTACCTGTCTGGTAATAAAACACAGTAAGAATTAGTTTATTTTTAAGCATCACGCTAGTGGTGGACTTCTTAAAACAAGTAAGATTGATCTCCATGGTAGGAGTGGCCCCGGTTCCTGCAATGTGATGTCAGAAACATGGGGAAATGAATCAATAAAAAAAACTTCCTTTTTTTTTTCCCCAGCGAGGTTTTCTGAGTTTTATGTGTTTGTCTGTATTAGTGAAATAATGCTTAGGTATGTCTGGAAATCACAACTCTAGTGGGTGATGCTGCTGCTCTGCCTTGAGCTGTGTTTCCAA
Organism: Microhierax caerulescens; assembly: GCA_035590215.1. NCBI lineage: Eukaryota > Metazoa > Chordata > Aves > Falconiformes > Falconidae > Microhierax > Microhierax caerulescens. The sequence goes on from JAVJGJ010000001.1 coordinate 74,958,734, forward strand.
GTGGCAACACTATGCAGATTTAGATTTTTTGCCTATTATTGATTCTATAAATTAATCCTATATTAAGTTACTCCCTTGGATTTTATTGGCTATGCTGCCATGTTTTCTCTGTCACTGCAACTCAAAACTTGTGAGAATGTTTTGCCTCTGGAAGAACCTATGGAATGTGTGCAATTAAGGGTTTATTGTGGAGTGGGTTTTCCACTCTCCTTATTATGTGTAATTAGATTACATAGTCCCTTTCTAACCTTAAAACCTTGGTAATTAAATTTCAGGCTTAGCAGATACCAAGCATAACATAAGACTTACCGTAAGGATCTCACCTGACAGTGGCCAAAAGTAATCCCTAGGGAGCAGCATCTGGGAGAAGGGTGCAGTGAACCTTCCCCAGAGTATGTACTCTCCCAGACTCTGACAGGCATCTTGGAGACAACCTGAGCTAATGGTGGTATATTGGGATTTTTCATGTTCATGTTTGTCCAGTTGCTTTTGTAACCCATGTGAACTGCATGAGTTACAACAGCAGTCTCCTGCAATTCCCAAGTATTTGTTAATTTAGTAACAAGCTTGCGTACATAAGCATGTCTTTCTCCCTTATCTTAACTACAGACTGCTTATGCTCTTCTCCTGTTAGTTACTCTTCTAGTTTTTTCTCTGTTCTTTTTTATTTTCCTACTGCACAGAGATTTTACTGTGAATTAAAGGGAAGTAAGACAAAAACCTTATTCTGGAGTGTAGAAGCCAGTTTTGATGGAGGTGCATACATTGTGACTATGCAACCTTCTGCATCAAATGTGACTCGTGTATTTTTTTTCTGCTCCTTTAAGCAAAGCAAATCAGCTGTGAGATTGAAGGAGGACATGAAAAAGATAGCAGGACTTCCACTGAACAAGCAGAAGGACACGACCTATCCAAAGGTGTTTGGTGTGAGTCTTCTGGAGCTCCAACAGCAGGGACTGAGCAAGAACGGCATCCCAATAATTGTGTGGAATATAGTTGAGTACCTCACCCAGCATGGTAAGCTTAATGGAATTACTTTTGCTTAGTAGTATTCTTCATATACTTCGGAGGGAGGGATCCATTTTTTTTTTTTTTTGTTGTATAGGGGCTAAACAGGGTTGTGGCACTAACCACAGGCAAATTATTCTTTTATGTCCTATTACACCTATAGTTATTACTGCGTGTGGTTTGCTGCTTTCTTTTGCTGCCTTGATTTTGAACTTGCTTTTTAGTAGGATGTTTATAAAGGTAAACTATAGTGTTATGAAGCAGCACACTCATAAACAAGCTGCTCAGTTTATAAATTAGATGTGTTTCATTTGTGAAGCTTTATGTAATTTTCTAGTTGCAAAACATTTGTCTTTAATGCTTTCTGGCAGTGAGAAGACATATCTACCTATGTAGAGATATTCATGTGCAT
>JAVJGJ010000001.1:74965400-75071911 GCA_035590215.1 Microhierax caerulescens
ATCCACCCTCGGGCAAACAACCCCCCCCCCCCCCCCGGACCTGTGCATGGGAAAAGAGAGACTAATGTACCTTTAGGTAGAGATGAGGCTCACAAGAACTAGTAAGAGTAAGGGTGACCAAAGGTATTTGTAGAACTCGTACCAGTTGCTCATAGTGTATCAAATGGTTTACCATGTGTAAACTGGTGTCATAGCTTTTTGGATTTACCACCTAGCACCCACCTCTGTGCAGACATGAAATAAACATTTCGACTTTGTGTGTTGACTGTCTCTACACACCAGGTGAAGAACCAGATCTGGGATAACACGGTGGAGCCTTGAGCGCTTCATCGTTCTCTGCTGGAAGTATCACTGCCTGATGCTGTCCATCGCTAGACACCACAGACAGGTAGTTACCACGCACTTTCAGTTCTTTCCCAAAACAACATTATATTCATGTAAAATTATGGATTGGAAAAAATCCAAAGCCACGTATTGTTTGGCCACCTGCTTACCTTGTCATTTCTCTCTCCTCCTGTCCTCCTTATTTCCTCGCCTCTAATGATTTCGACTATACAAAGCAGATAAAAATTACAATCACAGAACCATAGAATCACAGAATCACGTAGCTTGGAAAAGACCTTTGAGGTCATCAAGTCCAGCTGTTAACCCAGGACTGCCAAGTCTATCACTAAAGTGTGTCACAAAGCACCACATCTATCCTTGTCAGCACCCAATCCTCCTTCCTGCCTCTCTTGGAGATTCACAGGCGAACCATTTGATAGCTTCTACTCTGTACTGAATTGCTAACAATCAATATTAGCACAAGTATTTTGATTAGCCTTTTAATCTGAGCACGTGTACCAAAATGTAACCACCACAATAATCCCAGATAATTGTCTAAAATATGACAATTCAGTGTCAAATAACAGGTTAATTTACACATCGATGAAATATCACTAGGTTGCAAAAATATTCCTATTCTCTTTTAGGTGAACAACAGAAAAATAATACAGCAAAGACATAAAAACCTAACTGAATAAAACTCTTCTTTTTAATTTTTAAATGTGCAAATATCTGAATCCTTTCTAAAATAGAATTAAATAATAAAATATGTTATTACATCATTTATTTCACAGGTTTCAAATTGTTAAGTGTGAAAACAATTTCACGCATTTACAAAAAAAAATGAACTGCCAGATAAACACTGGATGTGTTTAAGGGAGATACAGTTTATTATTATCATCTTAAAAGTGAAAAAGTGGATTAGTAATCTACAATGTAGTTTGTTTCATAACCATGATTAATTACTTCTTTTAAAAAACTTAAACAACTTTAAAAACTTCGACTTTTGGAGAAATTAGCTTTATATGTAATACCACAGGAACAATATAGTCAATTCTTCAGAAGAAAACTGCAGGTGGATCTAGAATTCTCTAACCATGGCAAAAAATGAGCACGCTGAACTGAAAAATGTACCTGACGTGTCTTAGATCTGAAATGTTTGGAGATATAAATTGTAATTTAACATAGCCAGGTTTTGTTGGCAAATCTTGCAACAAGTCAACTAATGCTCCAGGTGGTATCCATGACAGCCCTCACAGATTCCAAGCAACTGCTCCCATTCACAGAAGCAAAACGCTTTCCTAGCCCAGGGGAATAACTCAAATTCTTTCAAGACCATGCACAAAAATAGAAAGATACAAACAGAAAAGAAAACCATAACTCCCTTTACTTTTCTTTGCATACTTAATGTAGTCATTTCTCCCAGATCTCCTTCCAAGTGAGTTTAATGAGAAGAATACTCAGCAAACCCCATAAATATTTAGTGGTGTTTACAGAAGGAAAAATTATACTGTATTACACAGACAAAAGCAGCAGAAAAACAGCTCTAAAATCCACCACATAAATCCCATGTGCAAAATGGACATTTGTTGTCATTCTCCAACAGACACTAGAAACCTCACCCAGCTCATGATGGTGATTTTAACAAAAGCATTCAAGAGAGGCAAACCTAGATTCTTCGTAGCACCTACAAATCCTCTAATTTATTAATTTAGCTCCTTTCATCATGACTTATGGTCACAGAAAAGGTAGCCAGAGATTGTACCTATAAGAACCTTCGAAAGCAATCACGCTATTGTTAGCGTGATAATTACTTATGCTCATCTGAGAACGGTAGAACACTGACGAATGAAAGAAATCATGGATTAAGAACAGGGGGGAGAAAAAAAAAAAAAGACACAAAGACAGAAAACAAACCAGTATGTCATATAAGCCAGCAGAGTTGACATAATGATTTATTTCACAGTTTTCCCTGGCAAGGAATACCTTCTTTTAACACCCTTAGGTTTTGAAATTGATGACTCAAAGGCTTTCTCCGCTACTAACTTCTGTCAACCGAGACTCAATAATTTAGCACTGGTTTGTCATATGACTCTGACAAGTAATGTTTGATCTTCATCATCCCGTCACAGGATGCCATGCGACATGATGAATTGGCAATAATATCCTAAGACGTTAAGAAATGACAAACACCTCCCTCTGTCTCAAGTCCAAAGGATCTTTAACACGATAGTGCACAAGAAGATGTAATCCAAATACATGGAAAAAAAAAGAATACAGCTACAGTCAGCTCATAGCTGATGACAGACAGGGCCATTTCTTCCAGCACAGGGTTGAGTATCACATGGAAGTACAACTCTGCACAGGAATCAAAAATAACACATGTGAGAAAGTTCTGGAGTTTTGATCTGATGAGATGAATCTGTTCCACCAGTTCAAATTGCTCTGTTTTCTGAGTTATGGCTGCTAAGCCAAACTGTGAGACTGAACCATAAGAGAAAAATATCTGACTCCAGAAAAATCTTGACAATTCACTCCCAGAAAAGCCGTTTAACCAAGATGTAGGAAATACATTACGGTGGCTGCAGGGAATCAGAGGAGTTGTCACATTTTTTCTACTTATTTTCATATATACTAAAGACTTCCCCACCGGTAATGCCAATGCATTTAGAGCTTTCCCACCTTGTTTCCCAGTTTCTAGGTCTCCTTAAGCCCCTGCTTAAACCACCATGCATTTCAGAATGAATTCTTCCCCATTATTAAATCTTTGGTGCCTTTTTTTTAGATTTCTGAAATGACTATTTCCATAGCTGATAAAATCCAGGATATTAAAAAAGCACCTCTGTTTCATTGAGCTAAATTTTATGCTGTTGTGGCTTTGCAAGATAACAGTCTGTTCAAGATTTACAAGCAGCAATGACAAGCCTTTTCTTTAAATTATCATGGCAGATTAGGATTTCTGCTTGAGTATTTCTATTTCATAATCTACATTCAGTGCCTCTATCTAATTATTCAAACAACTGATGCATATTGTGCAACAGAAACGTACACCTCCACGAATCATTAGTTACATATATACACCCTAACACATAGTGAGTTCAGAATTAATTTCAAAGAAATTGTTCAAAGATACACCATTTTGTGTGTGATGGCAACATCACAGTAAACCACATTAAAATGGTATTCAAATGGATGCATTAAAAACAGTTCAACATGCAGAAGTGCCTGAGTGGACGCTTATGGTGCTTCTGTAGAGCTAATCCAGCCAAGGCAGAAAATTATTATTCATTTTATCTGAGCAGCTAACCATAAGGTAATATAATGAGGAAGCTCAGCTAGCAGGCTACTTAACATTTCTTCCTTGAAGCACTGAAACCCCTATTAAATTTCTGTACTAAGAGACTTAGCAAAAAAAAAATAAAAAAAATCTAACTCTAAATCTAAGCACCTTATGATTAACCGGTGGCTTGCTAGGGAAGGCACTGTAAAATCATCAAATGCAGCGGCACAGCAGAGGAAGGCTTTATTTAACAAACAAATAAAAGAAGCCTGCAGAGAGAATGACTGCATTTACTCAAAACCTGCATGCAAAGGCAAAGGTCAAATAAAATTTTCTGCTATACCCTTCATCCAACAAAAACAATTGGTTTTTTACGATGCTATTGCTTCCTTGTAAGGCACCATAAATGTCGACCTAAAGGCCTCACTTTAAAGTGTGCAATTCTTGCAGTAAAGGCTGCCTGCTCTTTTTTGGGGCAACATTATATTAATTCACCATTTCTAGGTAAGGCAGTGCTCACGGACAAAAGGAGTTGGTGGAGGGTGTAAACTAGGAGTTAAAAAATGGAAAACACAAGTCTGCTGACAGAAAAGCTAATTCATAAGGAGTCATCTTCAGCCATGATTACCAAATGAGAATTTTTGTCTTCAACTTTCAGCAATTAAGTTCTAAGGCTTTAATACTGCTCAGGACAGCTCCTGCACTGCAGCAACTTGATATTGTCTCTCTGGACTTGTTTGCATTCACACCATTACAGGATTTGAAACTATATGTATTTTATTGATATTATACCATCTTCCCTGTTAGAGAATCCCCTGGGGACACATTTGCCGTAATCCTGGACTAACTCCCCCAGCTCTCCAGCACCCCAGAGATCAGCTTCCAACAGCGTCACCCCAGGGGTGCTGAAGGTTTTGATGGCCCCCCCACTTCTGACTAGAAACCTGCGAGACGACAGCAGTTTTGCTCAACAGCTGGAGAAAAGTGGCACGAGCAAAACACCGGTTTCGTACAGTCACCTGCAAATGGAGAGGAAGCAAACAAGACAGCAGAAGAGATCCCGACATATCGCAGCTTGTTCAGACGAACCTCCAAAACTTCAGCTGCTTGTTCCTATCTTTTCAAAACCGTGAAATTCTGCCATAAGATGACTTCCTATGTAAGACTCACACTGGTGCTTTCTGTCTCAGTACTTGCCAGGAAAACGAAAAGACAGCCTCAGAACATACCAGCTTTTCCAACTGTCATCCCAGCTACAAAGCAACATAACACGGCACAGAGAAGTTTTCGATTTTTCAAAGAATCATTTTTACCAATGTTTCTTGGAAACATATGGCAGAGATAGGGCATCCACTTTTCTACCCTAAACACCAGCTAAATAAAAGCATCCGGTGATGTGATGAAGAATTCCTCAAGTGGGATAAGAGGGCAGGAACACAAGAGACCATGGGAAAGAGAGTGACGTTAATGCCACCATCCCGTCCCTACCTGGCAAATCCTCAATGGCTGTGCCAAGCTCTGTTTTACTGTAGCAGAATAAACTCTGCAGGTAGAGTTTGGCCTCTGTGTGCTGGGAGAGGGGAAAAAGGGAAAAGGAAGGCAGACTGGTTAAATACCTTCCTGACTTTCTAAAGGAATTATCAATTCTAACGAGGACAAGAATCTGTAATTGCATTATCTGCTACACAACAGTATCCAGTTTTGCATTTATCTTGTTCTTTCTGCAGTGAGCAGGCAAACTTCTGTGCTTCAGTAACAGGCTCATAAAAAGTGCCTGATGGACTGCAGAAGGTATTTGTACTGCCCTGGAAAATTACATAAATCAAATGCTGCTCGATTGCCACTTTCCAGCTAAATGCTATTATAAATAACTGTTTGTATGGCCTTATCATTTTTTTCTACCTGTCAACTACTGATAAAGATTCACTCCCTAAATCACAGCAATTTCCTTGTAGCTGTCAGAAAAGAGATTTAATATGGTGATAAAAAACAGATGAAAAACGTGTGCTTTACTTTAAGAGAGTTGTATAATTTTGTGTAGTTCTTTTGAAAGCATCATGCTTTCATTTTTTACTTCATGTCCAAATAATGACATCAATTTATTGTGACATATGATACTCTCTTTGAAAACTTTGATATAAACAACTCAATAAAGTTTCTTCCCCCATTCAAACTTAGCACAAAAACTTTATTTTAGAAATAATCTCTATTATCAGGCTGCTTTCAGATTTTTTAAAGTAGAATCACAAAATCAGTCACTTATAATTTTCCTGGAATTAGCATTCAAAGCTGAATATCCTTTTCCATCATTTGTAATATCACAAAGATCATCTTAACGTAATTTATTCTGAGTACCTGAAAACAGAGATTCTGTCAAAGACAAAAGGATTGACGCATTCGCACCTAATGTCACAGTAGCATTAATTGTAGAGACTAATGTATGAATGGCAGAATTAACACAAAAAAAATTAGATGGACTATATAAGATCCGAATGTAAGAAATTCTGTTTTCTGTGAGACTGCTCACTAGTCTATTTCACTTCCACATTCTCACATGCCATCACGCAGATGGCAGTAACTGATAGTGCAGAAGCTGACACATTTTTTTATCCTCCGAAATAATACTATTTCTAAATTTAAAAATACTTCTCAAAGTGAAACTGTGAAAAATGAATTATAGTATGTACTGAAAACTGCAAATAGAAAGAGGAGATCCTTCAAACTGTAGCTGCCAAAAATGAATATATACAAATATTGCGTTAATCAAGAGTTTTAAGCAGGAAGTGATATATTTCTACATATAAATAATACCTTTGAGCTGCAATCATCCTTTGGCAGCACTGAAACGGCATATGTAATAGCTAAAGTTAACAGATTTCCTTCAAGAGCTTTGCTGCTTATGTTTACTATCCAATTTTACAGAGATTAATTTCACAAAAACAGAATTTTTATGTGGCAATATCCCCAGGGGTATGCACTCACCAGTTCGCATAATGATATTTTAGTAGATAGAAGAATAGCTCTAAGAGTCTTACAAAGAAATACAGCTTATCCGTTTAAAAAAAATGCACACAAAAGAAAACTAAATACTTCATCCAGAATATTCATTTAATATTTAATCCCGAACCCTTCATTTTCTTCTGGTTTTGAGGGCTGAGAATAGAAATTTTCAACCATGAATGTTACTTTCAGTTTTTCAATGAACGAAATGGTCCTCCTGTCCCAAAACACAAGTTTTTGTGTCTGGCTTCATACTTAGAAATGAAAATAGTTCAGCGCTGCTGGGGCAGACACAAACAGCAGTGATGCCCTGTACTGCTCCAGGTGGGAATTCTGGAGTGGTTAACATGGCTATTTCATATTAGCTTCTTTTCAAATACCATTTTTTTCCCAAACCTCACATGATATATGAAAGAACAGTTATTACCTCGTTTCCACACCCACGTTCGGAAATGATGGACAACTGGTTTCGACATACACCTTCATTGTCAGTAATTCATTATACCTGATGCAGGTTTATAAACCAACTTTTCCTGCCGTGTCTTCCTTCACTTCAGCTATACTCCTCCTCCTCACAGCCAGGAGATGATGTATGGCAGAGGGCAGCCAGGCAGACTCTGGGCTTATGAGGGCTTTTTCACTACTGACTTCCCAGGTGAACCATTTCAGTCATGAAAGAAGAACGTTAAATGAACTGACTGACAGATCCCAGCAGGCAGAGCTAAGGGCAACATATGTCTTTCCAACCTTTACTTGCTCAAACCATTTTTTGTCCTTCCAGCATCCCTCAGCTTTACAGGATACAGAGTTCTTACAAAACTTCTCCCTTTGACAAATTATCTTCTTTCCTGGGATAGGGACAGTGTTCTTGTTGGCCCTACGATGCTGAGAGAGATATATTGACCTGACTTGTAGTGTTTTTTAAAAGATAGGCTTTCATCACAAAGGAGTCACCAGTCATCAATTTAGCCAAGTAGATACTGTGTGTCTTATCTGGAGAGACAATCTTTTAGTGTATAGAATTTATTGCTCTTTTTTTATTGGTGGCACCAATATAAACTTGAGCTAGGGCATGAAAATAAAAATCAAATGTTATGACAGCCCTTCTTTTTCATTGGCCTTGTAAAACCATTCAGATTTAGTATTTAGGCATTTGTGGTAATGAGCATGATTCCCATTGGACTTAATTGACTTCACAGACCTGAACAGTAAGTGAAGAAAATATGCGTGGCTAAAATGCAGGTTTATTAAAGATCTTCCTGGCAGGCTGAGGAACAGGGCTTTGAATTCTGTTCTAGAGTCCACCAGCAAAGAATCTACTATTTCTAGTCACTTCTATCCAACAGTCATAATAAACATTTTTTCTAAGCAGATTTAAACGAGACTTTCCTCTGAGGACATAAGGAAAAGGGCCAAAAATGGATGGTTGTCAACATTACTGTTTGTGGCTTTTATTCTTTCAGTTTTCTGGCTATTTACTATATTTCTGAGAATTACAAGAAAGAAGTGTGCCCTGCTACTTTTCCACACTAAGACCAATGAAGAGTCTCACATCAAAGTCACTGTTGCATTTCAGAACAATAACCAGGTTTTTCCTTATTTTGCAGTTTCCTTTCCTCCAAATGCTAGGAAATATTTTAAGATTTCTGAATCTGATATTGAAAAAAAAATATCCCATATTTTAATATACCACAAGAAATAAAGGGTTTATATTATTTTCTTTAACATCCATTTAATGTTGTTAAAAAAATACATTAAAAAAAATCACTCTTCCAAAAGCATAAAGCCTTCTCCTGTCATCAAAGGACTACAAAATGATCCTTTTAAAAAGTACTTTGGTCAGATTTGCTTTTTAGTATTTTAAGGATAACCTGACATTTGAAAACCCATTTGAAATAGCTGACTCTGTCTTTGCACTTCCTATCATTCAGATGATTCTGCTTGTGTCCATATGATAATCTGTTGGGAAGGGCCTTTCTGAGACAGCGTGTTAAAGAACATACAACTGCCACACTCTTAACAGCATTTTGTGATTTCTAATGCCACAATGGGGCTTACTTCTCCTTTCAAGTTGAAGTATCCAAACGTTGATTAAAATAAAATAAAAGCTATCATGTCAGATTATTAAAAGGAAGGCAAGACAGACAGCCAAACAGGCTTTAAATACTAAATTCTAAAAAGCCAGATAGTCTTCAAGTTCACTGTAACCATCTGTTATCAGTACAGCATAGGTACTGTGGGCTAACTAAATGTTAATGAAATATAAATAATCTGCTGGTCTCAAAGCAGTAGCTAAGGAGCAGTAAACGCACAACAGCTGCTGCAACTCACCAAAAGTGCTCATGTCACTAAAAACAACATCCAAAATCTGGCTTCAAAACATCTGAATGAAATAATAATGACTTCACGTAACTCACTTCAGAGGATCTGCAATAATTTTTGCTTAAGACGGAGGTGAAAGGTCCAAGTGACAGCAACAAAAGCTGAAGAGTTTCACGGAGCAATACAATTAAACATGAGATTTTTCATCTGCTGTTTTGTTAAAATTTTTGTAAGTAAAGCACAGTGTCTGTAAAAGCTGTACTGTATTAAGATGATAATGACATCAATAAAAGAAACTCATGCCAGAAATATTAATGTTCGGTACACAAAAGCTTTACTCCTCTTCTACAGCCTCACTGTTGAACGGCACACGGGACAAAGGCAAGATTGAAGCTCGCTCCCCATTTAAAGGCTGATTTTAATGCACAAATTTCCTCCTAGCCAGAAAGTAGGCTTACATCTTGTTGCGGTCCAGCTGGGGACAACAAGGAAAGACAGGAAGGTCTGGGATGGCAAGTGAAGCGCCACAGACACAGCATGCAGTGAGCTAAGCTAGAGCCTGAGGTAGGTCACAGGATGATGTGCTGAGAGCAAAGCACATCACGCCTTATCCATAGCAAGAAATTTAAAGGCCAGCCCCAACAACCTGATGTTTAACTTGCATCCTTAAAATCTTTCACAGGAATGGCAGAGGTGTTCCTGCAGCTCAGGCTGCCGGCACTCTTACAGCCTCCTTCTGCAAGCTGGCAGCTTGGGGGTTAGGCAACACATCTGTTTGGGGGATCAGGTGGTCCAAGACAGGTGCCTGTGCTCCCTATCCACCCCTAGACAGACAGCAATGCCACCTACAAGGAGAGCACTCTGATGACATCTTGCTTGAAGACCTGTGGTGCCATAAATTAGAGCAACTATCCTCAAAAATCTCCAGTTCATGGTAAGACAAATCCTTCTCCTCCTAATATTTGGTCAACCACTTCACTTCATCCCAAGTCAGATGCAGTGGCATTCTCAAGCTACCAAACCACTTCTCCTCCTCTTTCCACCTGCTTGTGCAGCAACAAAAGAGTAAAGAACCTTTTGTGTTCTGTTGGAATGAGATATCTTTGGTAAAATCTTTGGTTTGAGTATTCTGTGCCAGAGTTTATAGCTGCCAACTATGCCAGGTACCCCCTGTATCCTGGTCTCCAAAGAAAATAAAGCAAGGACATGGTTGGAAACTGCCGGGGTAGATTCTGGCCTTCGGTTTCCAGTCCTGACGGCCAGGGGGCTGGGATTCCTCCTGCCCCACTGCCTACACAGAGGCTCTGAGATGGAGCTCAGGCTCTTTCTACCAAGGCCGAATTAACAGAAGCGCTGTCACCAACCTACTTGAAAATTATCAGATCCATCATTATCTGCATGTTTACAAAGACAGACACAAAATTAAGTATAAATCACTCCACAAAAAAAAAACCCAACCCTGAGCATGCAACAGTAATGCAGGTGCTCCCATGTGCACACAAACACTCATCAGCATGCATTACACAAACACACCGAACAACTAGAAAAGATTATTGATTGATGTTTTCTAGGGACCTTTTATAAGCGACCTGCAAATACGGGGCTGCTGTTTGAAACTGTATCAAGAAAAAAAGATTTCCACTCCATACCAAAACCCATTCACCTCAAAGATACGCACCATTACTGCAAAGGTGTAATTTTCTCTAAGATGTACAGCACAAACATTCCTAAAAATACAAAGCAACAGTACAGAAACTCTCCTTGCCAAATGCCAACAGAGACAAAGTCCATCTGACATAAACTGTGATTCTGAAATACAAGGGAAATGTTTTACTCTGCTCTTGAATAATTTGGCATCTCCTCAGCAAGAAAGAAATTGCTGGAAACGAATTGAGAAACTTGATCATCAGTATGCTAGTCACATTCATCCTTTTCAAATAATGCAAAGGAAAATTAAACAAACTACAATGTTACAAAGAGACAGTGTCAAAATCAATTAAAAACTTCAGGGGTTTTGGTGTTCTCAAATCTCTGTCTAGCAAAACCACTTTCCAGACGGATCCAGGAGCCTCCTAACTGCGTAGCAGAGGGAAGCGTGCTGCACCTCTTGGCTCTCTGCTGAACTGCAATCGCCTTTAGGCTGAAACCTATGGACTAAGCAACACCAGAGCAACTCACATCAGGGATTCAGAATGGGAAGCAAGGAATGCCACATCTAAACAAAACTGCAAGGAGGATAAGGGAGTCACCACAGAACTAATCAAAATAAAATTTGGCCAGGACAGGAGGGGTTGTTTTCCTCAAAAGCACTACGAGGTCTTTAATGACCACAAATGGTCATAATCATAATTTTATACCTGATTCAAAACCAAACACCTCATGACTCTGAGCCCTCAACATCTCAGTTTGCAACTCAGTTGTAGAACAACACCTGCTAAACCACCAGCATCAATCTCCACTTTCTTCAGGGATGCCTTACCTAAGTGCACATCCCATCAGGATTATTTAAAGTCAAACGGGATAGTGTTTTTAGCCATCATGGCAATAAAGGAGGAGAAAAGCTTGTTTATACTGTGCTTTATATTACAACTTCTGTAGCCCTAAAAAACATATACTCGTTCCAGATTTCAGAATATGTTACTATGAAAAAGATGAAACACAATGGAATATTACTGTCATATTCAAAGTTCTCCTACTTAATTTGGGGGAAACACAAAGAGATTTCATGCTTTTCTCAATTTTCTTTAACATTTAGATCATATCTTTCATATGTCATTATGCTCTTTTAATCTTTTATATTTTGCTTCTTTTTAAGTTCTTGTCCACGTGCAGGGAGGCAATTAAGAAGGACTTTTTTTGCGTGCAACTGCAAATAGACAGGTTTAATAAGTCTCTCACACCACCAGTTTCTCTGATGGAAGACATATTCAAGAAAGCATTAGTCTTCGCATTGAGCAGTATCTATGGAACATTAAAAAAATACTGATCACACTTCTTTCTGTAGAGAAAAGGTAAGAAATGAGGTAATATCTGTGTTTTAATTTCACTCTGTATAAATTCTAAGAAGACCCCAAAAGCTTTCCTAAACTTTCCTATCAAAGGAGCCAGTATGGGAAGTCATCATAGACATGACAGGTGTAAAGCTTCCACTTATTTTCCTTAAGCATAGTGAAAATATATTTTATTCAGCACTCTGGAAACCAGAAACCAACTTTTAGCTTTTTACCTCTCAACCTGCAATCTGAGCTCAGACTTTGACTTTTCTCTTTGCAATTAATGCAGTATATTAGACTAGAACATTATTCCTTCAATTAAAACACAAATAATCTTGAAAACGGGATCCCCTCTATTGTAATTGTGTGGGTTTTTTTTCCTTATAAGTCATCACTGGAGACTAAATCCTGGATGCACATCATGAAGTTCCAATGCCTGTTCTGAAAGGGTGACACCAGGCAATTTCCAAGGAGAGACAGATTCCTAAAGGAGAGACAGATTCCTAAATCTTAACATGTTGTCTCAGCATTAGTAAAGACAAAATACTTCCTGCATGATCCCTGTATACTCCAGAAGCAGGGCTTTCAAAAGCAGCTCTGGAGCAGACTCGAAATCCATTTCTGCGATATTTAAGTATCACTTTCATATTGACAAGATGCTGATGAACTGACATTCCAAACCCCATCCATATTCAGCACAGAAATTTGCATGTGAACACCAAATAATTTAGTTTAAAGCAAAATATACAAATACACCTGGGAATACAGTGAAAAATTGTCTGTGTTTTCTGTATAACCTCAGCTGGTCTAATCACTGCTCTTTAATTCATGCAGAAAATCTAAAGTTAGCTAGTCTACACACTGTTTCTCCAAGATACGTATTTTTAAACAAGTATTTATTAACAAAACATTTCCCATTCATTGCCCATGTTGTGTTTTTTTCAGTATTCTTAGCTGTATTTTACAGATGTGTTTAAGATGGAGAGGGAAGACAAAACTGAACTATATTGCTGATACACAACCAGTGCCATGAAGTGAGATGTGGATAGGAGCAAGATCAGCAACTCTGACACAAAACTGGTGTTTCACAACGTAAAGCATTGCATGAAACAGCAGTGTCATGCGAAGAGACTCCAAATCTGTCCCTCCAGATGTTAACTGATGGCACATAATTTACAAAAGTATTTTAATTAGTTAAAATGAAATAACAATACTGAAAGCCCTGCTGAACTGTGCGTCTTCTGCATCTCTTGAGGTATTTCTGTTATCTCTTTCTTTTGTCGGCTCATGTAACTGAAGAGCCTGTTTAGAAAAACATGACAGAGGCCTTCAATATTCTCCTCTTTTCCAGCATTAAAGCTTGCAGCCTTCTTCCTTACTATTACGAACTACATGGCATGATGGACAGTATCATAAGAAAACTGTTTAAATTCCAGCCTACTGTGAGATTAATAAATAAACCACAGAAATCTGACGTTACTGCAGATACAGAGAAGTAATTCCTTCAGGCTAAGCTTTAAAAATCATACTCCATAAAGGTAGAGACAAAATACTTTTTCTGGGGGAAAAGGGATGGCATCAATGACTGACGTCAAAAGAACCCATATTTTCTAAAATGTTACCCCACAGTGTAGATTTTTTGTATTTTAAAATACTTGTAGCAGAGATGATTATGAAACAAACAAACAAACAAAAAAAAACCAATCCCAAAAAAACCCCCACCACCACACCAGTATGTCCAGGTCAAAGATACAGGATTTGCAGATATCAAGACTGCTCCCACACTTCTGCCACCATGCCCACGGTGTTACAACGTACTGCTGGGCTGTCCCCAAGCATCTCCTGCATCACTGCATCCCAGCCATCACAAATGCTCTCATCGATTTGTCTAGAGCATCTACATCCTTCAACATTTGTTACAAATTTAGCTTCCATACCCCATATGGATGGTTGCTGCCCAGTATAATTAATTTCCTAGGCTTCTCTGGGAATCCATCCTATCGTTTGGCAGGGAATGCAGCTCTCCATCTGACTCCTATCATGAATCAAGATTATAGTTCAGGGAAAAGAGTTTATGCTTTCATACAGAATATTTTGAAATATGAAAGTCAGTACATTGATCTTCAAGCAAAACACCATCGTTGGCATTCTTTGTAAACTGTGACAGAATACATCTGTAAATCAGGATTAAATTTAATTGCCATTACAAATTATAAATATCAGTGTATGATAAATATCAATTCAATGGCAAAAAATTCTACAGGCTCATTCTTTTTAACCACTGGGGTCCTTTCTACAAACTTAACAACAGCTGCTGCATTTTCACAGCATCACACCCACCGTGGCAGAAGCTCTGGAAAGGCTGCTGCTGTCACGAGGCTGGTCTAGCAGGACAAAACCACAGGTTGCACGTGTGTTTCACTTCCACCCCACACTCCAGGCAAGCACTATAATGCCTTTTATGCTCAGTGATGTGAAGATGACCTGTACGAGCAAAGTTTACCCCATTCCCTTCTGGGAAAACCTACACCAAGACTAACAGACAGACCGATATCAACACAGAGAACATAACACTGCTGTAACAACATCGGTTCAGCTAAAGAAATTTTACTTTCTAAAACATGTGATGCCTTCAAAGGACAAGATGTCAGCTGAGAAATTCTGGACTGATGCACAAGTAGCATTACACTCTTTACAGACACATAAGTTTTCTTACTCAATGTGTGATGTGTATTCATGAAATATAAGTATTTGAAAAATGCTATTGGTAAATAAACTTCACACAATCTTAAATTCTAGTGATATGTCCTGGCCAGATGAGAAGGAGATAAGAGGCAGGGCTGAGCCAGTGAAACTAGCACCAGGCTTCCAGACCTGGATTCTACATGTGAGAAGTTGGTGGGTGGTAGCCTCAGTTGCAGTTACTATGAATGTGAGTAGGCAGAGACACAAAGAAAAATATTACATAAACTACACCTGCGATGGGCGATGCGATCTGGTGGCAAAACCGTGATTTAGGAGAGCCATAAAGGTAAAAGCACATAGCTTTACACCTATGACTGGTGTTACTTCATACTGTGACCAGGAACTGGAGCCCATTGAATCACAAGAGGTATGAAAAACCAGTCAAAATGAAAACAAGCTAATTCTCACCTTCAGTAAGCTTTTAGTGTCTGGAGGTAAAGATCCAGCTAGGCACTTGCAGTGAGAAGACAGCCTGAAAACAGCCACGTTCAAAGGGGGTATCGAGGGCTCAGTGACATAATTTTAAGACAGAGCTTGGGGCTTTTCATTGGCTTTTGCTTGACTATAGCAAGTACTATCAATTGCACATGGCAATGTGCACTACAGTTCATTAAAGTAATATTAAGTTTCCTGGAAATACCATAATTTTTCATTTATAAAACTTTACAGAAACACTGAGGCAACATAAGAATGCAGTATAATGTATGATACAGATACAAATTTAAGAGCAATAAGATGTTTCAATAACAAAATGAAGCTTCTTGCCCAATTACAGATTTGACAGTGAAAGAAATAATGGTTTATTTATCTTCTCTGGTGTTAATCTTTGTTGATATTCCCTAAGGTCAAATATATCCACATGAGCTTATGCTTTTACATGAAATTATGACTACAGCACAGGAGATTATTTTTTACATTACTTTCACAGGGGGGGGAAAAAAAGAGGCCAATTTTGATTCTCAGTCATTCAAGTGAATCTTTACCAGTTTCCACTGCACTGCATTTATTTGAACAAAAGCTGAATCTACACCAAGGCGTTTTATCTGTGTAGGCATATGCATGCCTGGCATCTAAAAAGGCAGAAGCTGTTCTTCACATAATGTATCTTCTCATTATACACACACAAACTTCTACATTCGAGACATACAAACTTGGAAATATTAATTTTATATTAGATATTAGGCACAAATCGGAACAAAACAAAGTTTTCCAGAGATTCCTTGTGCTTACCTTATTCATCATCACTTTGGCTTTGAACGTGCTAAACATATATTGCCCTGCTCAGAAAAAAGCCAAGTAATTCTGGAGAAAGGACAAGATTTTTTTTTCTGGAGCTATGTTAGGTTATACAGCTGATCATTTCAGGATCATTGGGAAGGAAATACTGAATTTCCACAAAACTCTTTACTCAAAACTCCTCTGATGGACTGAGCAGCCCAATAGCAAAGGCAGTGTATCCCCATGCAAGCAGGTTAGCAAGCTAAAGGCACTGAATCATAAGAACCAAGTCCCATTGGCTGGACCGAGGGCACTAAAAAGCATCTGAAAGCATTTTTTTTCCAATAGAACATTTTTATAGGTGTCATATACCATCTAAAAATCCTATGCAAAACTAATGAGGCTTTTATATTTTGCTATGTTGGCAAATTACTTCTCTGCTCCTTAGATCTTGCACACTACTGCATACTAACAATATTAAAATCTTTCAAAGGGAGCATTTTAACACAACTCTTTTCTTGCATAGTAATATAATCCAAGCAAGTCTTTCTTTTTTTTTTTTTCTTTAATGTGTTTATAATAAAATGCTCACAACAGTGATAAAATTGAGATTTAAAGCAATATTGTTGGGCTTCAAACAGCATGAGTTCACTGGAACAAGCTGAAAAAATACCTTAACACAATCATTTTGTTTCAGCTACCACCTCATGATTTCTGAATTTTAAAAAAACCAAAAACAAACAAAAAAACCCACCCAAAACAAAACCAAAACAAACAAACCAACCATCCAAACCCAAAAAAGACATCCATTTCTAGCTTGGCAATGACAATGAGTTACAAGAAAAAAACACCCAAACCCCCAACTTTAAGTAAGCGAAGTATTAAATAAAATCAACAATATATATATACACAATCAATATTCTGGTATCCTTTTTTGCTCCCAACCACATTTCAATTTTGTAAATGAAATTATACATTTGTATTTCCTTGTACAGCAACATTTTAGGGAATTCTACTTGTGCAATTACTGCCAAGCACATTGGACATCAACTAGGGATTGGCTAGGTTGTCATAAATGAACCTATATGGAAGAAAAAGTAGTAAATTAAGTCAAATTAGTAAGGAAAACAACTGATGCATCACAAAACACGGCAAAGAAAAATGTAATAGCTACAGCTCCTCTACCACTAGTATTTGAGAAGCGCAAGTACAGAATAAAGCGAAATACAGTCCAGAGAAGGTTGAGGAAATAAAGCTGACATATCGCATCCCTGCAAAATCCAAGGACTTTATTACAATGATTTTTCTGCAGTTACTTGAGTAAATCAAATACACTAAGGAGTTCAGCAAATTAAGTGACTAATGACCTAGCAAATAAGGCAGGGGGTGGGGTGGGGGGGGTGGGGTGTCGGGGGAGTGTCTCTGGCCTCATAACAAACCATCTCTGGTGGGACTGCTTTTTGGTTTTGCCCGTATATTGTCAAGCACACTGCATACGGATGAAGGATAGGAAATTTTAAGCCACAGAATATGGTTTCTCAGCAATTTAAATAAAGCCAAAATAGCTTTGGCCAATAAGAACTTCAAGTCTTGTGCTACCTACCCAAGAGGATGCCACAGAAGGTCCCTTAGAGCAAACCTAGAAGGATTACCCCTAACATTAAGGGTACACATGAGTTTCTGCATCCCCCCAGCTCAGTAGGAATAAATACTCCCTCAGATTACGTTCTTTGGATATGCCAAATACAGATTATGAGATTTCAGAATAAAATATGGATCTTGTTCTGAAAAAAATCAGCCTTGAATCACATGAAAAAGACTACATTATTCGTGTTAAAATTATAAATATAATTTTAAAAGGAAAAGACGGCATTATGTTCCCTGATGCGCCCTTTAAAAAACCAGCGCATAAATCATGCTTTTATAAATTATATATAGAGTCAGTGAGTTCCCAAGAAAGTCTCATCACAAGTAGATATTAAAGGAAAATACTAAGCTTTTAAAACCTTATCATTATCTAGCATAGTTTTAAATTCTTATCTCAAAACTGAGTTAATACAGAGGTATTTTGTCTTTGGCCAATGCTTTTTGTACGGAGCCATTCTTTCCCACAACAGTGTTCTATTAATTTTAGAAATTCATCGGTACCAGAACGTACAACTCGTCATTAATTAAAATCAGCTATACAATTTATTCCTGGTGTAGATGAAGCTCTAGCGTGAGACATCTGACAATACCTCAGGCTTCTCAGATCCCCACAGTACTTTTATTCTGTCGCTTAACTAGATTTGCTCATTCCTGCATTGTAACAAACAGAGATTAGATCTTTTTTGCATTCAGACCATTACAGTTAATTAAACATAAATGGTTCATACTCTGCCCGCAGGTATGCATGGGTAACTCTCATTCAGCTGAGCCACTGATTTTTACTCTTATTGGCCAATTTCTTTTTATTTGAAGAACAAAACAATGACCAACAGTTCAAGTCCCTATAAGATAGAGGTGAATTTAATGTGTGGCGAATATGAACTCTGTATCTCAGAGAAGATTTTGATCTAGAGTAACTAAAAGACACTTTATGATTTCAATGGAATCAGATTTTTAAAAGCGAAGAATTCAATTTTATAAAAGATGTACCCCTACATTGCCAGTATTAGTATCTTCTTTTTTTAATAGGAAAGGTATTTGCTATTATAGTGGAAAATATTTACACATACAACTTTTCAGTTTCCACTGTTTGGAAATGCATCCATATGCTAAAGATTTTGGCCTGACTTGACTCAACACTTCTGTTGTTCTCTTCCAAAGAGCTGCACAAAAAAAAATCGTCTCAGGGAACCCTGTCGTGGACAGCTGTGGTATCATCAGTTCATGCAAGACCAGCAAATATGTTTAATCCAGAACTTGGTAGGTTGATAAGGAGTTAAGCACAGATAAGAAATTCAGCAGCTAGCTATGGAGTCTGGTGCCACTGATTTTTCTTTTAAAAAATGTCCTCATCTTCTGTTTTCAGCTTGTATACCAAAATTGCTAATGAGCTGAGATCTATTTTAGGGATTATTGAGATTTGGTCATAGTTGAGAATTCTTTTAATGGTTCTTCTTAATGAGTTGAGATTTGTTTTAGCGCTTGTCACAGGAAAATACAGGAAATGTAGAAAGTATAAAGAAATATAGAAATTTAAAGAAAAGATGTGAAGAGTAGTGGACTTCTGGCTATTCTCTTTTTGTGATTCAAGAGTGCTGCTTTTGACAGGGATGGCTTCTTACAAAAATACCATTTCTTACTGACCTCTACTGTAGCATGCTAAATTTTCTACATAATTTTTCAGCACCTGAAAATCCATGAAAAGAAATGTTTGAGAACAGTAAATACTGTAAAACCAACTTGTACTATACCTTGTAGCCTGCAAACATCTTAATCGACTTAAACCACATTGGTTACCATGTCCTTACCAAAGTATCTCCTTGAAACTCAAAGCTATAAATCAGCTGCATAGTACTTGGCTAGGGATTAAGTAGATCTGAAGCAGATTTGCTGTTAGAAAACCCCTCTTACTCCGTTGATAGAGGTTATGCTTTAGCAAGTTTCTGCTTCATTCCCTTGCTTCAGACATTCACTCCTCTCCCTCAGTTGTCTGCTTTAGGTTTCTGCTCCCGAGTGATGCTGAAGCAAGTAGATAGGTGGTTGCATCCTAATTGCAAGGTGGGGCTGGGACGAGGGAGACAGTGGAATAAGGACAGCATGAACCTCCCCTTTCATCATCCACAGCTGAGAATAACTAGGGTAAAAGTAGATGCTGCGCAAACTCAGAACACCCCTGACAATATTCAATTACCAGTTTGAAAACTGTGCAAGTGTGTAGAAATCTTTCCCTCAACGATCTGGTAGACTTTAAGACTGCAGGTTACACCTTCCTCGCTGTTGGAAGGTTTCAATGCAGTGTCGAAGTACAATGAACAAGGTTAGAGCCTGCGGAAGGCGACACTTGCCATGGGAAGCTTCTCTACAAGGTGTACAGCTACTACCTGATTCAACTAGAACACCGGGAATAAATCCTTCACTGTTTCAAAATCTGATTTGGAATCTTTATCCATCAGCAGTGGTTGAGATCCAGATTAAGCATCCCCAATCTGGAAGAAGATCTTAAATATCTAATAATACTTAGTTAAAACTCCATTACCCTGAAAGATTACAGTTTTCCCTAGTGAAAACACTATGGGTAGCAAATGGATTTATAAATATGATTAATATCCAAAGTTAATTTTAAATGTGTATGTAATGAAGGACAGAAAAAGTAAGAGATCACCAAATTTGTTTTTAATGGGTAAAACGTTACAGGAGATTTTTTCACACTACAACCTTCAAAATGAAGAGATTAAATTATTCAAAATGAAAACAGAGTCCATTCTTTACAAGGACACAACCCTCACCTGTCTGAATTACACCTTTGTCCTTTGTCTCTTCCCATTAAATAGGTGAAAAATTTTGAAACTATTGAAACCATTGAAACTATTGAAAAATAGTTCTGTTGGAAATAAGAATGCTTTTAACTGTAATTTCTGATTTTCCTTCCATTTTCAGTAGTTATTTTCCTAAAGTTCTTTAAATATTGCCATGCAAAAGTACTTATGTTTACATTTCACAGGCATATTTTTCCAGTTTGGTTTAACGAATGAAAGAACACTGGATAAAACAGCACAAGCTTGCCATAAGGACTTATGCACAGGCTTAGATTTCAATGGACCAGCCATTCGCTTAAATTTGAATAAGTCTGCAGATCTTCACAGTACTTCAGTTGAATTTTAAAACCACATTAACTTCATTATGACATTTTCAGACTTCAGATAAAAGTGCATTTATGGTAAGTTACATCTTCTGCAAAACTCAATACATCAAAATACGTGACTTTCAGACACGGAAGTAATACAGAAGAGACTTTTTCAATCTTCTTCTATATGTATTTTTTCTCTTTGCTGTAGAGGATTTGAGCATCAAAGCTGTATGAATCCAATTGGCTCCCATGAACTTTGTTGACTTTGTAATGTTCTAATACACATAGCCATGGTATTTTAACCACCACCACCCCAAAAAAAAAACAACCTAAAAAAACAAAAAAAAACCCCAACCCACAAAAAACACCTCCACACAACCACCATTTCCAAGATGGGAGTAAAAAAATCAATGGCTACTTGATTTCAAAAGGTATTATTCATACATCCTAAAGGGCCCCCATTTTATAAGCACACATATGTATAAGGACACAGGTTCTCTACTAGCTTTTGGAATTGACAGCAGCAGCATTAGTCTCGAGCAAAACCACTCAGCATAATGCCGTATCTGGAATTTTTATCATTGAATATAGAGACCTTTTAATGTCAGGAAATTAAAGTCCACAAAGCGAATCTCAACTTTCAACTGCTTCACCACTGTATTTGCATTAATATAAAAAATGGGAAGGGAGATTGTAATTAGTCTTCTGAAGACAGTATAACAGCTGCCACATTTTATACTTAAATAGCTATATAACGAATGGTTTAAAGTTTCTACTTTTAACTACCTTAATTCATCACTATCTGGAGGAAGTAGCAACCTCAGGATAGGTATGATCTTCAATCAAAGTTTCCTTACAAATTTTGGCTGACCCATGTTTTTTCATCATTTTTGCTTTGGCAGATGGATAAAGCCATTGTGAACTAAATTTTAATAAATACAGCCTTTGACCAGCATGTGACGATGCAATGTGCTCATACAGCCACCGATACGCATGCAAGGTGACAGATCCTTAGAACAGTCATGAATTTTTCATAGGTGTGCTTGAATGAACAACTTTATCCCTGTGTCATCAATATACAATGGGATTCACGTCCCCAAAAAACCTGAGGAGTGGATGGCAAAACAGCAAACCTGCTTTTTTGCTCATCAGCATTCATAGGGTAGACAGAGCTGAAGTGAATTTTTCAGCAGCCGTCCTGATCACAAAATGCATACGCCTTGTTAAAAAAGAATGTCCTAGCATAAGCAAGCACAGATTCAAGCTTAGATGCCTCACAAAACACAACAGATCTATCAAAACGGTCTACAGCTAACCCCTCTTGTAACAAAATCACGGCAATTGAACAAAGATTATCCTGTGCTCTTCTGTTCACCATCAACAATGAAGAACATTTACATGATACGTTAATCAGTATAATAGATCTAAACCATCAAGTTCTTTCCCAGTGGAGGAATGAAGGAAGGAAGAATGAAGAATCTATAGAAAGAGGGCTGAAACACAAAAGAGAAAAATATGTAGATCATACTTGATAAAAACCATCTCAAACACTGATAACTGTCAACCAAAAAGAATTTGCTAAAAATAATTAATCTGCCATCACTTCCAGGTAGCTAGTTGGCAGTACCTAACTATTTACTTACACCAACAGCGATATGCAGACATACTCCAATCAATTTAGGTAGCACTCCATCCAAACTAAAATACTCATTTTTTCAGTAACGCTAACAAGTGAACAAGAAAACACCAAGTTAACTGTTTTTTCTAGGGTCCAAGAAACATTGCTCAGCAGTTATTTTATATTTCTTGTCATGGCACTGTATTGAACCACTAACACAGGCATGACTGCATATATTAACTCTTCAAGAAATATCTCTGCAGTTTCACGGTTATGAGACGACACTTCTGAGGATAAGCAATGGAACTGCCTTGGACAGCCAGATTTATTGGCAAGGCATGTGGGAATCCAATGTGGATGGCACAGCATCCCATTTCACATGAGGTGTTTCTCCCCATTTTCCCCAATGAAAATGCAGCAAACAAGTAGATAAAAGTTTTTCTGCATTATCAGGAGTTCCCTAAGCCAGGGTCATTATTCTGGTTTTATCATGGTGTAAAGAAGATGTAGGCAACAAAACTGAACTTTATGAACCTCATGTATGGTCACTTAAAGACCCCCAAAGATGCATTGCTTATATATATATATATATATAATTTTTTTTTTTTTTTTTTGGGGGGGGGGGGGGGTTTTCTCCTAACAGATTTGAAATTTTGCCAGCCTCCAATAGCTACTGGTTTGAAGGTGATCACAGGGGAGTGTGATGTATTCAACTCATTTATAATCTCTGCTCTTAGTTCTGACTATTTACTACTGACTTTATTGTGTTATATATAATAAGGAAGATATATTTGGAAAGTATTTTAGGAAGCATTCAGTCTAAGGAAAATTAGTTTAGAATTAAGGAAAATTGCTTCCTTCACTTCAGTCAGGCTAACTTTAAGCAAACTGCAGCATCGAAAAGCAACTCTGACTATCACACAAGCACATGCACGATAATCATAAATACCTATTTCTAAGAAAAGATACAAAAGCCCCAAATTAATTAGCTGGTTCCATAAGAATGACTCTACCTTACTTTCCATAGAAGTACGCTTCCTCCTCAGCCAGTGCTAACAAAAACAGGACATAAAAGTAAGCTTTCTGACAGATCTGCTTTGCCTTTTACTTACTTTGCAAAGGTCATTTAAGACAACAGGTAAAAATGACAAATCAGGCCAATGCCACCTGCAGGAATAATGGATACAAGACCGCTTTTACTTCATTGAAAAGAAACTAATAATTTTATGATATATTGACTACCTAAAATCACTGGGGTACCCTCAAGCCCATTTATGAAGCCTTAGTGATGGCCAAGCTTCAGTTAGCTTTCTCCAGCCCAAGCGAGGAAAGCAATCTTTTCTTGTCGAAAGCTGGACTTCTCATCTTTTATTACTTTTTTTTGACACGTTCTGAGGTCGCCTGTAAAGCGGCTGTCAACGAGCAAAGACAAACAGCCCTTGCTTCCTATCCGTGCTACAACTGGCATTCTCCTGCCAGAGGATGCTCAGCAGCGCCCGCTCCTCCCAGCCTGCGGCACGGCCAGGCAGAGCTGCTCCCTGACCGCAGCAACGGCCGAGCTGGGCGATGCGAAACGGGCTCCAGCAAGGAAGGATTTCCCTGGTAACAATAACACCGAGCCCGAAACCCATCTCAGCTGACGATTTGCCCGCAGGCAGCACAACAGATTTGTCTCAATTCCCATTAAAGGGAATGTCATCAGCTTTTCAAGACAGCTTTGGCCAGGCTCAGGATGACGACGAAGCAGCACATAATAATCACGGCATCTTTACGTTTGCGGCGTATGGCCTCTGCCGCAGCGCTCGGTGGGGATTTCACTGAGGAC
Organism: Microhierax caerulescens; assembly: GCA_035590215.1. Classification (NCBI taxonomy): domain Eukaryota; kingdom Metazoa; phylum Chordata; class Aves; order Falconiformes; family Falconidae; genus Microhierax; species Microhierax caerulescens. Next base: position 74,989,500 of record JAVJGJ010000001.1, read on the forward strand.
TGCTAACCGGGACCAGCACAAAACCATCTGTAACACAGTTACTAGCTTCAGAATTCCTGAATCCTCCTCCTTCGTGGAGCGGGATGACAAGGTCAATAATACTTGGGAAGCTGAGAAGGCCACTGAGCTCAACCACACCCAGCACTGCTTCACCCCTAGTAGTTCTCTATTCCTTCTTTCTTGACGGCAATTTCAAGTTAGATTGAGAAATTTTAGGTTACTGAATGATCTAAACAAATGAAAGTGGGTGAAAGTGAAAGCAATTGTAGAGAGAGATGTTTGCTTCCCCCAAAACGCAGAATCCAGGAAATTTCCATTTATAACACTGTGGCTGCAAGATATACACCACCTCGTCGCTTTTTAAAGGTGACTTTAAGCGAACAAGAACTGCACACACAGGCAGTGTGTATGCAACAAAGCAAAGAACCAAGCAACCAACACAGAGTTTAAATCTAGAGACTCTCCCATCACTCGTGATTACACACACACAGAGCTGGTCCCTGGTCTCTCAGTAACGACACAGAAGCATTTTCCACAACAGTGCAGAGTCCTCCTTTTACCTCATATACAACCGTGAAAAAAGCTGCATACCAATCTCCTAAATGGTACATTCAAAACAAGGGTTGAGACTTTTAAGTACATGTCTTTTGTGTCCCCTCAACACGTGTTTCTCAATGTACAGCACTAAAAAGAAACAAGCTCTATGGTACTTTGCAGCAAAAGGCAGGCACTCCCACTTTACAAGTAAGCACAGAAAATTAGAGGATATATTTAGCAGCGTTTTCATAGCTGCTGGGTTGCAACTCAATATCAAGACATTCCCCTATCTGGAGTTTGAAAGAGATACACAGAAATAACACAGTATTGTTTAATACATATTTAAATATCATTGATAATGTTTTTCCCAGACAATTTATTTCTTTTAAAAGAAATCAAAGAATCTACTCCTTTTCAGATTCACTGTCACGTTTTGAAAGTAAGTGTGCTACTTGGCTTCAGCTACAGTTTTCTTTCCTCCAAGGGACCAAATTTCAGATGTTCCCAACTCTTGCAGACTGTGCCAGTTTCAGAACAGGAATTCCTGTATGCATCCAATGAGCATTCCTGATGATTAAGCTTCTAAAGCTTCTTCAATAGATACATAAAAACTCAGTTTAGATGAAGTATAAAAGAAGCTTTAAATGCTTTTATTTAATATTTTCTCTACTGCAAACTTGATGCTGGAAGTACTCCCCCCTGACATTCTTTTTATAAATATAAAAACTAAGGTAGAGATGATAATGTTTAGAGCTAAAAACAAAAGAAAAAAGAAAGTTAACACCTGGCTTAGCAATAGTATTAAGTGTAACATACATAAAGTGACTGTGCAGTCCTATTTGAAAGCACTTAAGCTAAGTGAAATACAGAACTGGTAATTTTCCTTACTTCTTCCTCCTCTAGCTTGTGCATTAACTATTTCTAGGTTAAGAGAATAAAGAGAAAAATACATGGAAGAAAGCATGAGGCTATAGTGCAGATGCCCTAATCAAAGTAAAATTTATGAGATAGGATTAGATCTCTTGTGAATGGCCCCAGAAATCAAATAACTCATCCAACATTGCTCTTTCATTCACTAATCCTCTTTGCAAAGTGCTTTTTGCTACACAGCTCAAAATCTTAAACTCCAAAACTTAGTGGCAGAAAAATGGGGAGAAATCAGGAAGAGGGAACACAAAAACACCAACGAATTGGAAAGAGAGACTGAAAATCTTTTGCTTCAAATATTTTGTATTATTTAGCCTTTTCCTTGGAAAGCTTTCATAGGATCTTTTGACTCAGAAGAACATAATTTCTCTTGTATAGACACTGTGGTTTGTAATGCCGAAAACTCCTTCTGTAACTGTTTCCATAGTAACCAAAACCATTCTATTATATGTATTTAATTGTTGCCTTTTCAAGTATAATCTATTATTGCAGCCGGAGTCAGTGTGTTCTGTTGCCATCTAAATTATGGATTCCCTGAAGTCTATCAGGCACTCATTATAAGTTCCTTTTCAATCATTCAAAATTTAAAGCATTTAGTCTAGTTCATTATGTTGTATCACATTAAAAAAAAAAAATTCAGGAGTAATTATGTAGATGGCACAAAGCTGGAAGCATGAATTACTATTTTGACCAGGTGAATTTTAGTCATTTCAATTTTAACTACAAGGATAAACAATCCCTGCTAGAGCTCGTATCAAAACTCCCTGAATGAGGATAGGACTCCTTTCTGAACTAGGCTCAGCTTCGTGACTCACAGGATTTAGAAACTTATATGGTAATCCTACTTCTGAACACTTGTGCTTTCTCACCGATATATAAATGCTGTTTTCTACCTCTTCCATTAGCTACCCCAAACAGAGGATGCTGTTCTTTGCATAAGAAAACAGGGAGGTTTTTATTTACCTGTGGAGGTACATGGCACATTTTAGTGTGCTGCAATCAGAACTGACAAGAAATAATCGATATAGCAATGTTATTCTAGACCATATCTCTGAAAATGTTTATCTAGAACATTTTAATTTTTTCAGTCAAAAATATCGATCACTTCTATTTATTCAGGTCCAGGTAAGGAATAGAAAAATAAGATAACATTAAAACAGGATTACAAAAATAAGATTGAAAATACAGCCCCATTAATAGGGGGCTATTGTAGCACAAAATAACTTGGCATCACTTTACCATTTATGTCATCTGTCAAAAACGACTTCTACTTCTCCCGTTCTGCCTTTAAACTGTGCGCACGAGACATTGAGATTGATGCAATCAAAACTAAAAGTGTATTTTAAAACAGAAGAATGCTTTCCATTTTTGGCTCTCATACCATTTATTCCAGGTTGTTTTGCGGTTCTGATTTGAGGTCTGTCGCCTCTGCGCCTACTATTGCCAGGAGAGAAGAGTCCTTTTCAATTCAATATCTTCTCAAGCAATAACCTGGACACATACTAAAATTGTATATAAAGATGTATAATATACAAAAGGACATAATAAAAAGATAATTGGAACTGGGACTGGAATACTCCTGAAAAACCAATATTAAAAAGTTTAAGTAAAGGACTGGGGATGAAGGAGTAGGTCAGTACAACAGTTAGATGAACATTACCAGCTCTTGGGTGAATACCCTATAGGCTTTTTGTATAAACAAACAAAAGGACAAATAGATAAAGTTTTACCAAGAGTATAGGTTATAAGCACATCTGAATAAAAAAAGGGAAAGTTTAGCTCAAAGCTACCCTTCTTTTCCCCCTGCCTATGCTTCCCTTGATTTTTTCCAGTAGCTCACTCCCAGTCATCTCTTACTCATTTTTCCTTCCTCCTACTTGTCTTGCCTGTCACAGGAATCCTCCTGGGATCTGGGAGATTCGCTGAATACATAAACCAGCTGATCCTGGAGCAAAAAAAGGGAGAGGGCTGCAGGTTGTAGCCTATGTCATACTTCCATGTGCGTGTACGTGCTCCTGAAAAAGCCACCTCACAGTCATAATGCAAGCACTGGCCTCTTTTCTTTCCCTGCTTCTCTTTTTTTGGACACGTTAGCTGTACACATGCTGATGATGCGGGCTGCTGTGATGGAAGCTCTACCTAGATTATCAATAGATGGATATATTTGCACTACATGCTGTTATGTATTTAATCAATGTAGCGACAGTATATATTTTTCACGTGCAACAAAAGCTACATACTACTCCATTGTGTAATAAGAGAATTAAAATACCAAAAGCAAAACATTTGTAATCAAAACAATTGGAGTAAATTCTTACCATATACACAAAGACCTAGTAAATTAACCTGGTGCAGGAAGCATGTGAAATACAGGTATGGCACAGAAAAAAAAAACCAACAAGAAATATTCTCCCTCCACAAACATCACCAGACTTTTTTACACAGTGGCTACTGTGGCTACTCCTGATAAAAAGCAGCTTGGCCAGTCAATCTCCTTTGTATAACAGAGCTTAACCCTGCTCTGGAGGAGCTTTCATTTGTACTCGCCTCATAACTGTATGGATATCTTTTGCACCATTCAGCTATTTCACATTCAGTTGCTTGGCACAATATTTTGTCTTTACAGCTTAACTTTGTTGCAATTTAATTGCAAATTTATGTCTCAGTCCAACTACACCAATGCTGCATGGGTCCTAATGTGTTGAAACAGTGTCCTCTCACTTTCATCTCCTCCGCTTCCTACCTTTGCCATTCCCCATATTGTTTTCTTTTTATGCTGTAGGTGTCTTATATATCTCCCATATGGTGGCTGACACAGCCCCTGTATTGACTGGAAAAAGCCAGGAGGGGGAAAAGGAGAAAAATAAAGGATAATAGTAACAATTCACATTTTCAGATATAGCCTTCCGTCTCCATTATCAGTAAATCCATGCAAGTAAATCACAATGTATTCAATACTCAATGTAAACATAGATTTTTATTGGTTACTAAAATCTCTGCTCCCCGGGCTGTTCATAAGTACATTGAAAATGAACATACAACAGTAAGAGGGATATTGCCTCTGTATCTTGATTACCTCCAGGGAAAAATAAATAAGAACAAAATGAACTGGAGCTGGAGGTGGGTGCAAGGAAATTGTTCTTAAAATTACTTCTGTCCTTTCTCTAATACAGTTTTTTTAATTTGCAAAACAGGACAAATATTGTTGTTAGAAATACTAATATTTAGATTATGCATACTCCTGGAGAATCTCTCCGCATTTAGTTTTACAAAATAAAAAGTGAAATCTCATTGATGGTATGTGAAGCATAGCATGCAGGTATGTATTTTTTTCATGTAATTCATACCCTCTAGGATGCAGGTAAATCTCAACCTGAAGCATGATGAAGCACTTTCTATATTTTAAGCACTATGCTGATTGAACTTAGTTTGCTCCAGCAGTATCCTATTTAAGTCATGATAAAATGACTCAGAATAGTACATTTTCTAACAATATTAAGTCTAATACAGTCGCTGCACAGGATGATGGGTTTTAGGAATGTTCTGCAAAATATATGGTTTAAAAAAATCTCTAAATAAAACCAGTAACAGCACCATCACAACACTATTGTTTTTCACTGATCAGATTCAAAAGAATACCTGATAATGTTTTCAATGGAAGTGAACAACGAGCTATAAAACAGCATAACATAGTTCAATACCATACAATCATAAATGCAAATATACCTAGTTTTTCCTTGACATCCTTCCTTTCCCCTACCTTCCAGCGACAGCAAGAAATTACCAAGAAATGCTGTTCTTTGTTATTCAGAGATATTTGCTGTTCAGAGATATTATTAAATTACCGTGACAGTGAAACAAATATATTTGTGCTATGTACTTGATCTGTTTTTTCTAGTTTTAATCTACAATGCATTTGTCTAACCAAATTAAGTTCTTTGCAATCCTAGCATTACATGTACCAGCATTTTTCCTTCATATTTGTTTTCCATTTTATGATGCTTAAATTGTTCACACGTAATAACATAGTTGATTAATTTTTATATTTGAGCTGCAATTATGCTTTGAAATCTAATTTGTAGGAACTGAGGTTGTACTTTAATACAAACACCACAGATTTCTAAATTACAAAACAAATTATCCCCTGATTCCTTCTCCCCTACCATCATCACTCCCCACCTCTTCAGCATTTAGACAACGCTACCTCTGACTGATGTTTCTGCTGCACAGAAGTACAGACTCAAACCTGCCTTAATTTTCTTGTGAGATGATAGAATACAACCACTGGCTGTGGCTCAAATAGAACGTTAATTACAGTTTAGCCACAGCCAATGCTTTTACATACCAGAAAGTATAATTCTGTTTCTGGAGCGGTCACCTAAGACTAAGCACTTCCACTTAATTTTGAGCAAGCTTGAGTCAAAGAAGTCAAGTCTAACAGATATTTTTGCCCTGCTTTTACGAAATGTAACTTCTGTATCCTTTCAAGATTTTGAACACAGTAGCATACAAGAAAAAGGAATAAACAGGCAGTGCTGAAGGAATAAACGGGCAGCAGTGGCACTCCTTTCTCCCCATTTGAGTTGCATGGGCTTTCTCCCAAAGCTCCAAGTTCTGTGCTTTAAAAGCATGTTCCTTCAGTGAAGTCTCACTGCAACTGTAAATTCTCATTAGGCAAAACCAGGCATCATCCAGGTTAACAGTGGGGTTTAACATTGTCCTCACAATCGCTGCAGTATGCTACAAGAATATATGACTGAAATACTAATTTAACAACCGCTATACAACATCCACGCATGTGAACTAACTTTACACTTAAGAGTATCATAAAAATGGCTTTTTTTGAAATAATGAAAAAGACCAGACAGTAAAACCACAGCATTCGTTCTGAGGTTTCATTGTGCTGTCCCAAAATCAAGTTCTTCCAGCCCCTTGAACAAAGTACCTGCTAAATAAAAACATTAGATCTCACTTTAATGCATGAGGTTGAGGGAGCAGTTGTGCTTATCTGAGTGTCTATGTTGGACGTAAATTCAGGCTAGGTGAAGATGAAGTCTGTTTTCCCCAGGGAACTTTTTTTTTTTTTTTTTTTTTTTTAATCCCAGGTAAACAAGTGAGTCATTTTCCACACGCCCAACTGTAACCCTGGCTCAGAACATTATGTATGAGTGGCTCTGTACAGCCATTCCAGCAGGCAACGGGTGTGCTTTACAGGGCTTCGGCAGCTGCCACGTAGGATAATGGAAAAAAAACATAATTTTATTAGAATAACAAACCCTGTAAGTGACTAATGCTACAGTTTAGAACAGCAACCCTTCAGAATGGATCTCCAGATAAAATAACTGATGTTCAATTGCCTAAAAGCCTGTTCCAGTGGCTCAGTTTCCTCGACCCTATCAACCATCTCTGCCTGCATTGCCTACAGTAACTTTTTTATTCAGGGAACCAGGTAGGATTTTATTTACTTAAACTACATCTCCTTTTAGATTTCCTCCAGAGCTTAAGGAGTCTTGATGTATCATGTAATCATTCCCATTTCATCACACAATAAAAGTCTCAGCACAAAATTCAAATTCAAACAAACGTCTATCTAGTCATAACTGTGCCTTATGGTTCATTGCTCTAATTACAATGTATATGCCAAGAATATTTTGCAATGATTACTCAAGGCCATTAGCTTAGAGTTCTTGGTTGCTGAGTGTTAGGCTGCCACTTTGGGATTCCGTTGATACTAGTGGTCTGACTCATACTTCTCAGTAATGCAGAAACTTCTAGACACTACAGCACACACAGGATAAAATTTCTGGACCAAGTGTATCTTAAGCACCTGTCTTTATGTATCTATCTGGGTGACAACCGGCAACTTTTCAAACACAAGCTCTAATTAAATACTGCAAGATTACTTATCTTGATGTATTTCTTTTGGGGAAATTTCTGGACATGAAGGATAAGCAAGGCAGATGACTAAAGCTTCCACTGCTGCTGAAGTGTCCAGAGGAAAACATGATGATTCACAGAGAACAAAGAAAAGGATGCAGGGGAATGAGTAGATTTCAATTTAATTTAGTAATAAAAAAAATCTGTCTCAGGTCTGATACATAATGGGTAATCTTACTCTGAAGGACATTCTTATTAAAGTGATGGCCACAACCAGAATGACGTTATGGCATCATAAAGGTATGTAAGTTTAGGGATGTGAATGGAACAAAGTGATCTTTTATTCTTGCTTCAGGCTAAACCAGAGCCATTTTCTAAATGCAACTGTAATTTGCTGACAATGTTTTCCTTATAATGACTTCAGGTATAGTTAAAAAATCATAGTTGTTGATGCAGTTATGCTGTCCATTGCTTGCTGCTGAAGCAGAGGAAATTTGTATTCCAGGTGGCTGTAACTGCATTGTCCTTAGTTTGTACAGTCCAATGCTTTAAGTCAGCTTTGGTCATGCTCTCTGCCAATGTCAATTACAATAACTATTTTGACTCCAAAATTTCTAGATGAATTTTCACCATTTGGAGCTCTGACACACTACTTCTCAGCAAAGACGTATTATCCCTACAGATTTCTATTTCTTCCATTTTCTTGTATTAATTAGCAAAAATTAACTATACCATGATACAATGCACTAGTCCTGTCTTTTGAAATTACAACAATTATTTCAGCTTGGAAATGCCATAGTGTTCTTGATCTGCCATGCTTTGATTCAAAGTGACTTCATTAAGTACCTTGCTTAACATAGCATTCTTGTCTCTTTTTATGAAAAGTTCAGTCACATCAGTAATGCTTTAAGCATAATGATTGAAATACTTATGGTCAATTGTCCATAAGAAACCAAATCTCTTCTCAGAGGGAAGAGGAAGCTTTCCAAACAATGACCTTATTTGCAAAGTATTGGAGCTTTCTTGGCAGAGCTATAGATAAAATCTACATAACACCTTTGCTCCATAGGACAATGGCCATCATTCCTCTGCCTCCTGCATTATTCACCACCATGCAGGAAAAGACAGGACTTAATATTTTCAATATTTTGTACTTTCAAGTACTGTGATTACAATTACTTAGTGGCTCTCAAACACCACCTTATTCAACATTTGCAACTAAAGATCAAATGAAGTTGAGAAAAGAACATCTTAATTCTTTGGTTACAAACAACTGCCTAAGATATTTAAAAAACTTATGCAGATTGTTTGCCTGTCAGTCTTTCCCATAACTTGCTGGTTGCTGCGACTTAGAAGGAACAACGATGCTCTTCCCATTTCACAACCACATACAAAGTTTCTTCCATATTCACTCTGCAGTGCAATTATATTTCCTTTGCACAACTATTATTTATAATTGTTTAGATGAAATCATTCCCACTTGCACAGTGGCCAGACACAGAGAAAAAAAAAAATAGAAGCATCTGAGTCTGGGTCATTGCTTTTCTTCAAAGCAAGGAGAAAGAGGTTACAATTTCAGCAGCCTACTCAAGAGGCAATGCCAGGTAGGATATTCAGCTAGTTAGGGTTAGGGAATAGCAGACAATTAAAGAAGTGTAAATATTGTATTTTTCCTATTTTCTGAAATGTTTACCATTTCAGAGAAGACATGAGTACAACAAAATAACGGATTCTCCCAATATGTGCAAAAAAAAGCAATACAGGATGTACAAGGAGACCATGGAATTGTTTTGGCCACGGGCTATGGTTTGTTTTTACTCTGCTTTATTGCAGAGGGACAGGGAATCAGAATAATCAAAACTGAGTTTTTAATCAAATGTAACAGCTTAGTAGTGCCTTTTAAACAAAGAGTTAATTTCTTGTTTGTTACCCTGACTATGTTTTGGGTATTTATTAATCCTTTGCATAGTCACAGCTTAAATTACATACTTTTAATATGCTCTTCTTGAAAGTACAAAGATTAAAAAAATAAATCAGAAAATATTTATTAAAAAAATGTTTGCTTTTTCAACCTTTGTTTCATTAAGCATAACTTTATCAATCTCGTTAGCTGCAGGGAACAAGGGGGTGTGTAATTAGAAGATCCCAGACCAACACCTGGCCCTGGGCCTCCTGTCCACGGCTACATTTCATTTTTTTTGATCATGGGTCAGTTTACACGGCAAGAGGCCTGCTGGCAACAGATGTGGTCGACCGGTCTTGAAGTAGGAAAAGGATCCTTGGTCAGGAGTTAGCAGGGCTCACTGACAGAGCTTTAAACTAGATTTGAAGGGGGAAGGGAATCAAATCAAGCTCATTAAGAGATGATCCTGGAGGTGGCATGCCAGGGTAGGAGGTGAGATCAGTAGCGCAGCTGAAGTGCTACTTTCTTATGGGCAAGAATCAGGGGAAGGCCAACAAGGAAGATATCCTGGTGGGAATCTGTTACAGACCACCCAACCAGGATGAAGAGGCAGATGAAACATTCTACAAGCAGCTGGGAGAAATCTCAAGATCACTAGTTCTTATTCTTGTGGGGGACTTCAACCAACCAGATTGTCCACTGGAAACACAACACAGCAGCTAGGAAACAGTCTAGGAGGTTCCTGGACTCTGTGGAAGAGAACTGCCTGACACAGCTGGTCAGTGAGCCAGCCGGGGAGATACCCCGCGGGACCTGCTGTTTACAAACAGGGAAGGACTCGGGGGTGATCAGGACAGGCTGGACCGGTGGGCTGAGGGCAATTGTGTGAGGTTCACCAGGGAGAAGTGCCGGGTCCTGCCCTTGGGTCACAACAACCCCCCACAACACTACAGGCCGGGGGAGAGCGGCTGGAAAGCTGCCTGGTGGGAAAGGCCCTGGGGGTGCTGGCTGGTGGCCAGATGAACAGGAGCCAGCAGTGGGCCCAGGTGGCCAAGGAGGCCAAGAGCAGCCTGGCTTGTGTCAGACACAGCGTGGCCAGCAGGGCCAGGGCAGTGACCGTCCCCCTGTGCTGGGCACTGGTGAGGCCGCACCTCGAGTACTGTGTCCAGTTTTGGGCCCCTCACTGCAAGGAAGATGTTGAGGTGCTGGAGCGTGTCCAGAGAAGGGCAACAAAGCTGGTGAAGGCTCTGGAGCTCAAGTCTTGTGAGGAGCAGCGGAGGGAACTGGGGTTGTTCAGCCTGGAAAGGAGCAGGCTCAGAGGGGACCTTACTGATTGCTCCCTACAGCTGCCTGACAGGAGGTTGTAGGCAGGTGGGGGTTGGTCTCTTCTCCCAGATAACTAGCAACATTATTTATATATAGAACAGAGAAAACAGCCTCAAGTTACATTGCGGGAGGTTTAGATTGGCTATTAGGAAAAAAAAAATACTCACTGAAAGGGTGGTCAAGCATTGGAACAGGCTACCCAGGGAAGTGGTGGAACCACCACCCCTGGAGTTGTTTAAAACACATGTAGATGTGGTGCTGAGGGACATGGTTGGATGACCTCAAAGATTTTTCCAACCTAAACGATTCTATGATTACTAAGATATATTCAGTTCATCCTATGTTTCTTCAGAAGACTTTGACATAAATTAGTTAAGCGTAGGCATATCTAACATGCAAAACCCACCTGTTCACTAGGGTCTAAAGTCCATCAAATAACCTAGTGTACTTTGGAAACTAGCCTCCCAAACACATCTACTGTGATTTCCAGCCTTTTCGGTCACAGAAGGTAGGTTATGCTCCTCACCAGTAATACCTGCACCTGTCCTGTCGTCCATTGAGCAACAGGCAGCACTCATGACTAGTTTCCACAGGTGTGAGAAGGAGACAGCACATCAAAATTTCCTATCATGTAAGACACATTAATGTGTCTTAGACATCCTTAAATCTACACAGAGAAAGAGCCACACGCCCACCACCAAACGACCATAAAGCAGGGGAGCTGCAGGGTCCTGCAAGGAGAACAAGCAGCAGGGAGGAAGGGCAGCTGTGCTCCTCAGGGGTGCTGGGAGCAGACGTGGTGCAATGAAGCAGAAGCAGCAGCCCATGGAGGGGACAAGTGGGACCTGGAACCACGTATGCACGCCCCACCGTTCTGGCCTGCATCCTCAGGAGATTCAGGCCTGGCTGGTTCCTTGAGGAGAACCTCCAGTACTCATGGCAATCCTGGGAACGTTATTTGACCCCTGCAGAAACATTTGATTCCTACTAGTCCAGGAAGTGATTTTAATGGTGCATTTGACCACTGACAGCATAATTATATTGCTTATATTTACTCAAAAAACTGCTTTAAAGAAATGGATATCAATTCTACCTTGTCTGCATCTTACCTATCACTAAAACGTTATGGTGGAAAGTATACTGTAATTCAGTTGATGGGTCTTTTGTTTTTCAGCTGAGCTGGAATCACAGCCTTCAAAGCAATGTCATTCCAGAGCACCACTGGGCATCCCTATACTCTCCATATTACCCAGTGATACATGCTTACATAGTGCATCATCCCAGTTATCCACGAAACCGAAACAGCTCAATCACCTTTTATCAGGTTGTCCAAACAACTCTGAAAAGCATTCATTTTCCACATTGCTGAAACATGCCTGACTGAATGGACTGTCAAAGCAGACTCAAATCTTGCAGTGGGGTACCACTACCTACCAGCCTGGCTGCATTAGCGAGTACACTTCGTGTCGCCACTAAGGAGGCACCAAAAATTACAGAGGTAAAACAACACTGTTGCTCTGAGGCAAAAAATATCTTCCCTGAGATTTACCAAAATACCAAAAAAGATTAGATGGAGAGAGAGAAAAAGGAAAAGAAAAGCTGCAACTGAAATCAGTGAAAAGTAATATATATTATCAGCTTGGTTTGAACACTTGTTGAAAGGAATTAGGCGAGGCTGCAAGAGCCAAAAAGGAATACTGGTGTCTTCAGATGTAACAATTACTTTTTTACAACTTGGAGATCTCAAAGAGAAAACGGCTCCCCAGTTTTGGAATATACTTACTGCAGGTAGCAAATATAAGATATATATGCACCTAAGCCTTCCTAGATGTCAAACTGAGTATCTGTAGTAAGCAGTGCAGTACAGAATGTCATCAAAGCTATAATTCTCCCACTTACCACCCTGTTTTCCATCAGTAAGCACCCACCCATTCACTGTGACTCCAATGAACCTTCTCAGGTATTTGAAGTTGAACTCATGCATATGAATTTTGCTCAGGTATGTACAGTTGCAAGGTACAAGTTGTCACAGACAGAATATCGAAAAGACTCGCTACATCAGCCCATTCACGCAATTACCAGAAGAAAAATCTGACTTCTTTTTTAAGAGTCTGACCTGCCAAATGCACTGTAGCATTTAGAATCATAGAATAGAATCACACAATCGTTTGGGTTGGAAGGGACCTTTAAAGATCACATATATATATATATATATATATATATATATAGGTATAATCCCCCTGCAATGAGCAGGGACATCTTCAGCTAGATCAGGTTGCTCAGAGACCCTCCAACCTGACCCTGAATGTTTCCAGGGATGGGGCATCTACCACCTCCCGGGGTAACATGTTCCAGTGTTTCATCATCCTCATCACAAAAAGTTTCTTCCTTATATCTAGTCTGAACCTACCCTCTTTTAGGTTAAAACCATTACTCTTTTTCCTACTGTTTTCCTAGGATCTTCATCTGGAATTGTCCCCTAAAGATCAGGAAAATATTGCTGACACGGAAAACAGTTGGCAAATTAGTGTCTGCTTCACAACATGAGATCTGTAGCTCTAAAAACATTTTAACAGCAAGTATCTTTCAAAAAAAAACTAATCAAAACCAGAAACATGACAGCAGCTGAAGTACAAACGCACAAACCAGCTTTAAATTGGTCACCTCAGAGGGCTACATGTTGTCACCACAACCCTGAACTGCAGGGCTGTCGTATCCAAAGATACCAATCAAAGTACATCAGCACCTGCTTAACTTTAAATCCCATAAATTAAAAACGATGCACCTAAATTTCACTGTACTTTTTTCAGGCACTAGCAGCACACGAATGGTTTCCTGTGTTGACACAAGAACAGCACACGGCAGCAGAACATTGTTTGCTCAGACATGTGTCTGAGAAACCTCTTTTTCCACACAGCCCCTGGCAGTGTGAGCTTTCAGCTGACAGCTTGGCCAGAAGCTGAAGCTAAGTTGTTTTTAAGCATAACATCCAGTTCCCTGGGCCATGCCTCTTTTCCCACGTTTCCTTGTAAAAACTTGAAATGGAAGGGAGGATTCCTCATGTCATTGCTTCATCCTGACAGCTGATTTATTTATATTTGAATTCAGATACGAAGGACTAAGATTATGACTATGCAAACAGAGCACACCGTTCAAAATGTTGAAATTGTTTTAGCATCCAGGCACCTTCGAGAGCAACTGAGTGATTAATCACTACAGCAACACAAAGAGGCCTTGATAACTTGAATTCTCAAGAGAGCATCAGGTTTTTAAGTCTTGCATTTCTACAAAAGAGAATAAAGACTATGCAACAACAAAGTGAAGGGCCTGGAGGACAACATACGGAAGAGCTCACATTTCCCGGTTTTTGTCCTGACCCTCACATTGACATTCAGACTATGTATTTCTCTGTATCACAACCTGTTATGGAGCAGAAGGACAAAAACTGCAAAGGGGTGCTCTATCTCTTGCCACCTGAGCACTGCAAGCCTGCAGAAACCAGGAACTCAGAAGCGTCGTTCACGCATTAAAAACGGAGCCATTCCCCTGTTCCATAATGCACAGTCACAGAAGAGCAGCGAAGCCCTGTTCTACCCTACCAGCCTTCAAGGCAACGCAGAATAATAGCCAAAGCACTCGGCAAGGATTTAATCTCCCTTCTGCAGGTGCTACAGCTTCACCAAACAGGTTCCTTCATGCTTCTCGTGACAGGGATGAGGAAGAGGTAGGAGGTAGAGAACTTGGGAGTAGAGTTGTGCCTGGGAAGTAGGAAGGGGTGCGGGGCAGGTGTTTTTTGAGGTTTAGGTTTAGATTTCTTTGTCTTAGTCTGACCTGAATGGTAATAAACTAAACTAATTTTCCCCAAGTCAAGGTGTTTTTGCCCATGATGGTAATTGCTGAGTGATCTTTCCCTGCCCTTATCTCAACCCACGAGCATTTTGTTACATTTTCTGTCCCCTGTCCAGTTGAGATGGGCAGTGATAGAGCGGCTTTGGTGGGCATCTGGTGTCTAGCCAGGGTCAAATCACCACAACACTAAACAGTTTCCAAGACAAAATAACTTCAATAGTCAAATATTACACAATTCACATTAAAGGCTTTTTTTCTCTGCTCAGGCTTCACATATTCTTGTGTCCTGAAAGTCTTGGATATAATTCACCATGCCTTACAATATAATTTTTTTCTGTTACTTGTACCTGTTTAACATCTTATTATCATTAATATGTATTTTATCTGTTTTGGATTACACATTGCTTCCTAATGTGGTTTTAGAAACCATTAGTTATTTTAAACATACTCCATCCAAGGCTCCGAAGGCAACAACTTCTCTTAACAAGATCTCAACGCCTGGCCACTGCTCAGCCCTCCATGATGCGCACAAATTTGGGACATACAAGTCAAAACCATTCAGGTAAACAAAGATAAGCATAAAAATCAAAGCATCAGTGTTATTCCCCATAGAGATAATTACAAATACCCATAATTATAATTCACCTGTGCAGGTTAGCCCATACGTGGACTCTGCACTCAAGTCAAAGGAATTCAACACATGCCCAGGATCCCTCTTGCTTGTTCTGTATATTGGAGACAGAGGACACCGGGATATTTAGACACTGGAATTGGGATCTGTTTTGTTTCCATTAAAACTGGATATGGGGAAAGAAGTGTTGGTTTAAAGACACTGATTCAACAGTACTGTTTCGTGTGAAGAAGTTCAGGTACATTTATCTGCTTAAGCACGAGCTTGTTTCTTTTTGAAAGAATTCCAGAGCCATAAGTCATATTTTAGGACATGAGAATTGGAAGAGTAGCAGAGGTTAGAGCATGTTTCTGAGACTTCTGAGTGTGTAAGACAAGCACGATTTAAGTGTATGTTCTTAGAAGATATCACTACTCAGGTTGTAAAGAAAAAAAAATAAAAACCCAAGCACACCAGGGAGCAGATTAATATACTTGCTATTACCAATAAGGTGAAGGAAAAGAAAAAATTATCTAGGAGGCAGCATCATTCAGCATTTAAGCACATGCTAAACAGATACAGGAGTTTCCCTACTTTGAATTCATACAGGATTATGAAATGCTGGAACTGCTGATAGTACAGAAAAACCCAACTCAAATAACAGTGCAGGCTTGCCTTTTAGTGGAGAGAAGGCAAAAATGTCCTAGGCCATTTGAACTAATCACAAAAATTATTCTGGACTTCAACACAGTATTTCGCAGACCATTGCCTTTCCAATCCCTTAGTATTCAGACAACCATACGACTGAAACACTAAAACAAATAGATGCTAACAGCATTTCAAACATTAAGTCATTGTAATAATACCTACATGATAGGCAATATGCTGTGGTAAATTTTAAGTACAGGTAGACTAGATGGAATTGGTTCATTGCTAGACTGAAAAATGCCACAGTCAGGTACAGACTTAAGCCATAGGTCTGTACCAAGATCACATCCCATCTAATCTGATCTAATCCACTAGTGGTGTTTTCTGGGATTTTTTGCAGAGGTGGAGGATGTTTTCATTTTCTTACAGTAACTGGGATGCAAGCTAGGACTTTATAACAAGTTCAAAACTGAATTTCCATACACTCTGCAAAGCGGAAAACTAAAATGTAAATGGTAAGAACCGATAACGATGTCGTATTGATCTGTCATGTTTTTAATTACCTTCCACACCTTAAAACGCACAGACCCCAAGTTTGTGTTGTGATAAAGCATTACTGTTATGTTTTCTTTCTTTTCATGAAAAAAAAACAAAACTTTCTCTTCATTCTCCAAGGACTCAATTATTAAGCAATACCAAGTAGGATGGTGGTTTCAAGACAAATGTTACTGCACGTGCTGTGATTATGGTTCTCACCTAATGCAAGATATCAAATTACAGTCTATTTAATTAAATAGAATTTCCTTGGAAGACCACTACCACATTTCTGAAGATACCATCGTATTTCATACCACAGCAGTAAAACAGTCACTGAAAAATACTGAAATATCTAAGATGAGCAGAGCATTTAGGAATTATATTCTTTCTAAAAATCAGCTACTGACTAGAAAAATGGTGCAAGAATGAAAGGACTATTTAAACAAAAAGAATTGCTTTACTAAGCCTGTTAAAAAGTCAATTTCTCAGAGTATAAATGCCCATTCCCTCTAAATACCTCATTACCGAAAGCCTTGGAAAAAAAGGTAGGCTAATGGACAAAAGCAGCAGCCTAGCCTCAGGCCAATTCCTGCTTTCAGAAATGCCTGTGTAACCACTGATGAAACTGAAAGTAGGCATATGTGCACGTCCAGGAGAGAGAATCTGGCCTGGTGTTTGAATTACACTTGTAAAAGATCTTGTTATTTGAATAACTCACTGTTTAGACACATCAGGCATTATTGGCTGTTCTTTTTTCCTTGCATCCACTGTCGGTTCTACAGGGGTAAGTACTACAGCAGCACATGAGACTATCGACTGGTATGAGTCTTCCCGGCAAACTGCAAAGATAAAAAAAAAAAAAAAAAATCTCAGTGTTAAAGGGTGAAACCAGTTTGTACTTTAAATGTTTCAAGGAAAAAAATATAATCAAGTCATACTGTGATAAACAAAAACGCAAACAATTAATCAGACTACACTGTGGTTACCTGCAATGAAAACCTAATTGTTTTTCACATTTCCTAAAGTGCTTGCTTGGCACTTCCCCCCCCCCCCCTCCCCAGACTGATACCCCCATCATCATTCACTATGTTTTACCTAGCACAAGATGAGATGTCAGTCTGCTCTAGCTCATCGGTGCATCTGCGTCCTGAAAGGACTCATATTGCGATAAATTACATCATAATATGACGCACTTCTTTCTCCTTTCTCATCACAAAATTGAAATGACTGGAAATTATGGAAGTTTTCAGATAAACCTCCCAAATTAAAAAATTTCAGACTTTGTAAAAAAACAGATTTGAGAAAATCTGATTAGTGATTTTTTTTTTTTTCCTTTAAACGTTACATCCCACTTTATACACCCAAATAGTCGAGGAATGGTATCTGATGTATTGATCAACGCTTTCCATTAATACAAATTATCTGTGTATTACTGTGCTGGATGATATGACTTAGACAATACTTAGAGCTAGAAGAATGATCATGTATTTCAGCTGAGCATCTGGCTCAATCAGCACTAATAAATGAATACCCAAAAGTTCCTGACCTCCAAACAGGCAACTCTATTTGTTAAAAGTTATATATATTCTAAATTCTTCTACTGATTTTGAAGACATAGATTTCCTTTACAGCAAGGTGCACCTTTATGAGCCAAATAAAAGCTGGAATTAAGAGACAGCTGTTTTGAACAAAGCACAGCAGCTTCTTATATTATAATTAATAATTATAAATTGTTTTTATTAATAATTATTATTAATAATCAATTATTCTTAGATTTATGGTAATATGTATCATATATAAAGAAGAACATACGTGATGACTTATCTTTTAAGCAGTAAGACCCACGGTATTTTTTAAGTAAACCATACAGAACTGTTTTCATAGAGTGTACACACTCCGTCAGTAACACAGCCTGTAAACCAGCGATGACCACGACAAATTCTCAGCAATTCAAAACCAGAAAGAACCTATTTTACAACTATGAACAAGTACATACATTTACGCAAGATTATGACAGTTGGCAACATTGAACTGTGGAATTTATTTATCATTGGAGAAGTTGTTTGTGAGGACTTTCCTAACTTCCATTCTCCACAGTCATGCGCCTTCGTATTGCCCACGGGTAACGCGCCTCTTGCATAACCTATGCTCCTCTTGCAAGAGAAGCAAAGCTGGAGTAGAACTCCATCCGTATCACCTTGATGGGCTCAAGAACAACTAACTGGTGCTTTACCCTAAGCACTCCAATTACATTCAGCGCGGATTCAGCACACCCCAACAAGATACACTGCACGCCCAACAAACGCTGGAGCGGTAACTGGTGCTCTAAGGCGGCTAGAGAGTGGATGCTCAGGAACAGGTCAGAGCAGGGCACTAAGTTTCTACAAAAGTCAGAAAAGTGCAAAGGCCTTTTTGTTTTCAGAGGAATTCTGAGCAGTTCAGCAAGCACAAATGGCCGGAACACTGGCAGATTCTGGCAGAAAGAAATTCTTCTGGTGGAGTACATGTAATAAAGTTTAATGTATTTTACGTTCTCCAGCATTGCTCATGTTTGTATTTTTAAATTAATATTAATGTGCACACTGTGTTAAGACACATAAGATGGTCAGTACTGAAACCTTACGTTCATTTTTCTTTGGAACGAGTGCTACTCAAAAACTTTGTCACTACCACAGACACCCATCTCCAAAGCATGGTCATACTCAAAGAGAACTTGCTATACTGCCTACAGGTATACAAGTAGGATATACATTTTATCTTCATGCATAACAAATTAAGGAGGGAACTAATGCAAAATACATTGAACTGAAGACACTACATAAGAAAAAAAAAGGTGATTTTTGTCCTACTATATTACATGCAACCAGGGGACCATCTACTAGCAAGATGCCATTTGGTGGGCACCAATGTATAAAACAGCATCTTCTCATTACAACCAGCGACTGAATATGTGCAAATAAGAACATTTATATCTATTTGACTCTTGATTTGCAGTCAAAGAATTGTAAAAAGATACGTTTGCCAAAGGGCAATACTGTTATTCAGTACCTGAATTTTAAACTGAAACGCTGATAAAAATGGGGGAGTAAAGGATGAAGCAAATACATTTTTCTTTAAAAGACCTGTGGTACCCCTTGAATAACTAGTTATTACTTTAGAACTTGTAAAAGGTCTGGTGACTATGGAAGCATCACAGGGCAGGATCACCCCTAGATCAGCCACTGTCCATCAGAGCAGTTACAAAGAAAGTTAAAAAGCAGGAAATCACAAGCAACAAAGACAACGCTGCTAGTCTCCTACCCTTTACAGAAATTTCACGAATTAATAAAACTGTGAAACTGCTTTTGTTTAATAATTAATGCTATATAGGCATTGTATAACCCCCTAATTTACAGCTGAAGACAAACCCAGTGGTCATCCAGTGACCTGAGCTCACAGAATTTATTATCCTCCCATTCTAGACAGTGATACTGTCTGGCCTGGCTTTTGAAAACCACTACAATTCCTGCTTTTTATCTCGTCTCTGTGCACACAGTCAGAAGTCATTACAGGACACTATAATTAACTAAAATGTCATGAAACAGCAACAACACAGCAGCAAGTAATTTCCACCTATTGAAGTATATTCTTTTATTATCTGTTCATAACTTTCATTAAAATAATGAGAACGTGCTTGAATGTGGACTCTTAACTTTAGCATTGATGGGCATGGGCACTGTTTTACTTAAGGAGAAAGTTTTCATTTTACTCTTCCAATTTCTCTTAGACGTAGCTTCTCTTCTGCACCTTCATTTTTAACATACAAGTGGCTTACATGACCCCCCAAAAAACCCATTACTGATGTTCACATATGGTACCCTTCGTGAATCCAAACCTCTTAGCTCCTCGAAACACCAAACAATTACACTGAGGAACACCCCTTTTAACTATAAGTCCTCTCACGTGTCCAACTTGCACTTGAACAAGCAGCAAGGACTTTACAAATTCAGCCTTACCACATGAATTGGTAAGGAAAATAGAGAAAAGCAGAATTTTCAGTAATCTGATTTGGTGTTTTAAAAAGCCACTGTCAACAGCTGCCCCACCAATTACATCATTCCTGACATGAGTGTGCAAGTTAATTCCACGCTCACCACCTTACGGGCCCAGCCACTCGGCCAGTTTCCAATCCACCTCACTCTCTCATCCAGCACAGACATCAACAGCTTGTCTATGAGGATCTTATTGGAAACAGTGTCAAAAGCCTTACTGAAGTCATGGCATACAACATCCACCGCTCCAATAAAGAAAAATTTCCCATCTATCTGCTACATTTTTACAATGGCACACAAACATTAGTATTTGTTGTAGGTAGAAGTTCATTATCACACTTGCTGTTGCATACCTCCACAAGTTGGAAAAAACTCCAAAAGCACCAACATCAAGGGAAACAATCAGCTAATTTTACACTACATGTAGCAAATTCTTTAAGCTTAAGACACTAATAGTATCTCCGAATATGTTATACATGGAATATCTTCTGAAAAAAATAAGTAATTTGCAGTAAGGGGGTATTTTTTTAGTACCGTTACATCTCCTTTAATCACAACTCAACCGTTACATGAACTAGCTAATAAATGTAGTGAAATAATACAATTGGAGGAACATCTTTACTGTGTATTAATATTAAAGAAACACGTTCTCAGTGAGATAAGAGATGACACATACCAACTACAACTCATATAAAAGACAACTCTACAGAAAGAGAAAACAGTCTAATTTCATATAATACTATTATAAAAAAAATGTACTGCTTTTGAAGTTATACAATTTCTCCCCCAGATTCTTCAGTTTCTACTTTGATGATGCATAGTTTGTTTTCTTACACTGCCAAGTGTTTTAAAAATATCCTATATATTTATCACTTAGGAGTGCTGGCTTGGATTTACCCTAGTTTGTTATAAGCAACCCCAGAACAGATCTCTATAGCTAGAGAAAAAAAAAAAAAAACAAAAACATTAGCTTTTGTTTTCTTTGCTGTTTCTTACAAGAACAATGAGAGTGACTAATTAAACAGTTTTACTCTACTTTGAACCAACCAGTGAAAAAACCTTTAATTCCCTAAATAATAGGGCAGTAGGAAGCCTTCAGCAGCTACTGAATAGAATGTATCTCTCTGGAGAATAAAAAGATTTTTAAGCTCTAGGGCTGTCATTTACAGCATCTATTTCAAACAGTGTTAATTGTACACATTTTTCCCTTTTTTTCAGTTTGTGGGTTTGTTGTTGTTGTTTTTTTTTTTAATAGAAGAGAAAGAAAATCTAGTTATCACCACTCACTATTAAAATAAAAACCTCCCTTGACACAAGATGCAAGTGATGGTAAGATGAAATTAGCAGCAAGTACTACCTGCTTAGAGAAAACAGAAGGGAAATGTTCATATGCAGCGTGCAATGAAGCATAAGGGATTCATGACATAGGAAGACAAAACCAGTGAAGTATTTCTGGATTTCAAAAAGCTGAGCACTTTTTCGGTGTACAATTCAAAGTCCTTACACTTGTGCCTATAACTTAAAATAACCAGCTCCCATTCTTCAAGAGACACACCAAGTCTGGAAACAACTACTCTTTTATACCAAAAAACCCTGCTTTGGTAAAAAACAAGGCAGCCAGCCAGGAGCATGGAAGATGCTAAATACTTTCGCCTGAAATATCCTCCAACTGCCACTGCAGGAGGCAGGGGACTGAAGCACGGCAGGGAGCAATGACCGGATCCCAAGTAGCCAATTACATATTCCTTTTATTAACGAAGACCAGCAGGTATGTTTTAATTACTCCAGAGCACCAATGCTCAGTGCAGACATTTACGTTTTGGCACACTGTTTCCTAAATGTGGCTCTGCCATGAGCAGGCACCCTCTGAGGGGCTCTGAGCAAAGGACAAGGAAGAGCTGCAAGATAAGCAAGCCAGATCAGGTTCTTCGGTAAAAGAAACACGGGACAAAGAACTGTTACACAAGGGCAGAGAGTTTGCTCACAAAAAACCCAACCCACAACACGAAAGCCAACCAACCAAACACAAAGGAATAGAGGATCTACTGTAAATTCCTTTAGTAAATCGGTCTGGTTTTGAAGACGAGCTGAGGAAGTAGAAATAACCACTTAAAAAGATGCAATTCAAGCTATTTACAGGAAGCCTGCTGACACTAGAAATAGTTTGCAAAAGAGGATCTTGAAATCTAGACATTAATTCTGGCACGTGCGGTAGGAACAGTGGTTAATCCCTGTGCTAATCTCTTCCTCACAGCATAGGCACGTCCTCCAATATTCTTGGTCCACTCGGTGGGCTCAGACAAGAACCACTGTTCAGACCTGTCCATCAACCCCAAACATCACCTGCATGAAACACTTCAGCAAAACCAAGTGTATGATTTCAGTTCCACATCCTCTTTCTCAGGCCCAGAAATACAAGGTCTTCAAATACTTTGTTATTAAACCCTAAAGCCCAAGCAGACTCTGAGGTGCTTTAAAACAGAACCTCAAGGTACTTTGCATGAAAGCCATTTTTGCCCATCCACTTAAAAAACTCCACCATCCTAATATTAAAAAGTAATAAAAAAAGTGCTTTTGATTCCAGACTTGATGATAGTCTTTGGGGAAAAAAGAAAACTAAATGGATCTCTATTTTATTATTAGTTCAACAGTTATTCCAGGGCCTCTTGTCCCTTAAAACCAGCTACATTTCACAATATTGGTCAAATGAATACTTAAGAGAATGAGACTATACGCTCACAGTCCCCAGAGGGTTTGCTGTAATAATTCTGCAATAAAACCACAGGCCCAATTCTTAAATACAGCATAGTCACAATCAGAAATTTCTGTAACAGCAACAATTACAGGCCCGTTACGGGCAAAATGAATTACTTTCTATCAGGTTCTTCTGTTTCCTAGCTCTTTAGTATTCAGGAAGGCTGCACACACATACCTGCTTTGTGCCACCCACGCTGGTACCCAGTGGTGAAGGGGACATAACCCGGCGTTAGGCAGGAGCCCGGGAATTCTTCTAACACACCAGCAGCTCTGCACCCTCGCTTTTCTATCCTAAGCCTGTTTGTTGTCACAAGCCACTGTGATAAGATGGTAATAGCCACGTGTGAAATTTGCACCTACTGACTCGTACTCTCTGCATGATGAATCAAACTGTAAGCAGCAGCATTCAGGGGCTTAATTAATGTTAACACTTGATGGAATACTGCCGGTAGCGTCGATACCGAATGCAAGGGTATGCCCTGATCACCTAAGGACCCTACAGACACAGCAAATGATAGAAACACCGACTGTTATAATAATCACCGAGATAACGATGACACTGGTGGCCCAGTTCTTGCACGTTTTGACAGAACAACTATACTTTGCTCTCTCTCAAGGACAGGGTAGCGCCTTAACTCCTGCTCAGTCTTCTCAAGCAGCCTCTCCGGCTCACAGCGACTTGCAGACTTGCTTAGAGGGGTTGTGTCTGTATGTGCTAATCCCTCATGGATTTTACGAATTTGTTCAGTTACTTTCATCCTTGTGCAAACTCGTAGCATCTACAACTCCCGTGGAGTTTCAAAGCTGAGCTATAGGTTACAGGAAGAAATATTCCTATTAGTGCACTTTAAACTTGCCAGCGGCTAGTTTCATCTGACTGCCCCAATTTTAGTACTGGAAATGACAATGCACAATTCCCCCTTCACTTTCCACTCACAGCTTTACAGACTTCTTTTGAATGCTTTGCCAGTCATGTTTTTTACAGGCTGCAGAATCTGCCTTTGCTCCTGTATGAAACCTCTTGCCTTTCTCTGGCCACCCTGCTAACCACTCCACAAACAACTGCTCCTTGTTGCAATTCCTGCAATGATGGATCACTGTAGCAATACCAGGGGAAACTATAACTGCAATCACAGAAAATTTTTCAGCTGTAACTACTGTAACATCTAAAATAATCTAAGTATAACTCTTTATGCTTGAGGCTGCTTCTAAAATACTTTCTTATTCACAGGGAACTACTTAAAGCAAATACTGTTCCAAGCAGCCTGCACAGGATTTGAAAAAACAACCTTTAAAAATAAATGCATATTCCATATCCAGTCGTAGGTATTGCTTCTCAATATCAAAAAGCATCTTTTTAGTGTTAACATTAGGACTTTTAAAATAACAACCAACTTTCATTAGCTTTTGGCAACGCTGTTGGTCAGGGTGACATCACAGGCTTGTATTTTTAGCGCTGTAGGCTGTAACTTGTTTTGTGACGTGGATGTGAATAAAAACCACATGCATAAATGACGGAAAGGTTATGATGACAGACTAATGATCTGAGCCCCAATAATCACATCTAATTCTGCCAAACTGCAGGAAGCGTCGTAACTGAATGGCATGAATATCCATTAGAATAAAAAGTGCAGGTTTAGTCATTTGGTCTAGGAGGCACGGTAATAATCACCATGTTGCCCACGTAAGTGCAGTGAGTTTAATCACTGAGGCTTTGAAGGTAACTGGTGAAATTAACTTAGCACAGAAAACACCCACGGTAGGTTCACGGGGCAGAGGAGGCTCACCCAGACCTCCCCTGCCAGCACCACATCTGCCGTTCTTGGCTTGCACGCAAGCCTGAGCTCTCAGACCCCTCGGTCCTCCTGGCTTACCAATAAAGCCACAAAGTGCAAGGCTGCCAGCAGGAGCTCTCACCAGGCAGTAATAAAGAAAAACAACACAGTCCCGGGTGATAGAATAAAATAGAACAGCCAAAACCTCCGCTCTTCCAGTGAGAATGCAAAAGGTGTTACTGAAAGTGCTGATTTCAGATGGAAGCATAAAGCCACCCCCTGGTAAGAGCCATAAGGCACCAGAAACTGGGAACACTCATCCCTCCTCCCAAAGGACGAAGAGGAAATCCCAGCAGGGATTTCACCAGCCACAAGAGCCAGGTGCCTCCAAGTTCGCTTTTCAGCCAATGGAAGAACAATTGTTTTAGTTCTGGGTTTGATCATGTTTGGGTTTCTATTTAAGCTGTGTGATGTCTTCAAGGAAAGGAGAGAAACGGGAGCAACTGTGACACTGGCATCTTAAAAAGATAAATATAAGAAGAGCTGCAGGGCATTTCTGTAGGCACAATACAAGCCCCTGAAGGAATGACTACTTTAACAACAATATCCTCAACTGTCATTTACCACAAGTAAAACTGTCAAAACTCAACAGCAAGCGTTTTCACAAACATAGTCTCCTGGCTTCAACTATTATTCTTGGTCTAGCTGAAATAAAGACTGGCAGGCAAGCAAGATTAATTTATTGTTGTTTGTATTGAATGGCTGTAGTCACAAGAAATTAATTTAAACAATTAATACACAGATAAGCCTCCAAAAGCATATTTTCCCAAGAGAAATTATTAAATAAAATCACAATGTCAGCTCTCCTTGCATTTTCTAACAACAAAAGCTCGCCAGGAAAATTATGTGAGGTATTTTTGTTTTCCAAGAGTATGAAGCTGTTTGGCTTTCTATTATAGATGTATTGGCACCTGCTAGCAGGAACACAAGGTACAGCTGCCAGTAAGGGTTGTATGTCTTCCCAGTTGCAGAATGACAGCCTTTGTCAACCTCAGTGACAAGAAACCCAGTGAGCAGTACCTGCAGCAGCACATTTGTCATAGCTCTGCCTGACTCATGCCTTCTTTCACAGAAGTCACTCCTATGCCACATAAAAGAAATTCACACCAGAAATTAAAACAATTAGAGCATCCATTACAGAAATGCCTTCCCTCTCTTTTCTCGGGGAACACATCTTCCATATTTATTACAAAGAACAAACAATGTATTTCACACCTTTGCTGTCTGTAAGGTGGGTGGTTTCTCTCTCTCTCTTTTTTTCCTTTAAGAAAACAATCTCAAGGGAATTTCACTGTCATTGGGTTTGTGTAGTGATTAAAACTGCCCCCCCCCCCACTGGAACCTTGCTTAGTTAATAACTCCAATATTTACCCACGTCCCTTGAGAAATGTCAAGATCACTATACGCTTAACTGGTACTGAGGATTGGTTTTGTTTTTCTTAGGGCTAAAATCATATAAAATGAGTTTTCTGGTACTATTTAATAAGTCTAACAACAACACATACCTAATACAACCACTCTTTTTTGAAAATAAAAAAAAACCAAACCATACTTGGGAAAGTCAATTCACTTTATTCTTTAAGACTGTCTGGTGCGGTTACAGACCTTTCCAGGGCTAAGCTGCAGCCTGGTCCTCACACACATACAGGATCCTACGGGAAGGCAAGTTCAATGCAAATATCTCCACAGTCACTTAATCTTGTGTGCGAGCAACCAGCAGAGTGCTGTAGTGTAACCACAAAGCAGTGGGTAAATGAGGAAAGGGGGTACAGCATCACCCACAGCCTTACTGCTCGGTACTCCAGCAGCAAAGGGACAGGCCAGCAGCATTATCATCATGTACTGATACAGCTCTGAACCAAGAGGGGAAGTGGAGAGGCTTTAAGGACCAGCAGGTTAAACCCTGAGACGAGGCAGAATACACCACGCCTTCCTCCCGTGGGGGCATCTGTGAGTAGGCACCAGCTAAACCTGTGTGTGAAGGACAAACACTTGTATATCCACAGGATTGGAAAGGGAAGGCTCTTCACTTGTCCTCTGGAGTCCATCTTTTGGTTGCTGTCACAGCATACAACCAGGGTAACAATTTCCCAGGCTGCCCACAAAGCTTTCCATGCAATACCAGGGAAATGGCACTCACCAGTTAGCTAGGTGACAAGAAAGGTCAGGGGCAGCTGTGGAAAGGGAATGGTACAAAGCCTCCTGTGCCATAAAAAAATTGGGAAATAGAATATGACCGTCCGTTTGCCAAGCCTGCACTTTTAAAACTCTGCTTGCTTACACAGCTTGCAGATTTTGCTATGCTTCGTGTTTGTAGCGTATCATTTACCATACTTCAAGGCCAAATGAAACTCTTGTGGCCATCTGATCTGACACGTGGCACAGGTACATCCTACAGTTCCTCCAAAAGTTCAATAATATAGTCCTGATGCAAAACTTTGAAGAGTAGAGGTCACTGCTGTACCAGGATCTTCAGTGATCTGCTGACTTTCTCCAATTAATAGTCAAAATAACAGCATAATTTTTTCCAATTGATTTTCATAAGTACAGCCTCCTAGCCAAACATCTATGCTTTTAGATAAAGCATATGCCAAGTAAAATATATGCATCTGTCTGAAAAGCAATAAACTGATTGATCATTATGCTGACGTCTTTTCACACTTCCTCTAAAAGTCTCAAATATTTTTTTTAAAAAAATCACTAAGGCTTGAAATCTAACCAAGTTTTGAGGGCAATGTATTTTACTCTAAAGGCAAATAAACTGAAACAGGAATAGATTATGCTTGGCAAGGAGGGTCAGGGTCAAAATGCCAGGCAGGTCAGGCAAGCTTAGCAGTCCTGAAGAGCCATTAAACTGGATGAGTCTAACAAACAGTGTGTTTGAATGGAGCTCAGTGCAGGATTATACCCCTAGAAAAAAAGAATGCAGACTAGCACTACGCCTCTGAAGTGAAGTTTCGGTTCACAAACCAGCAACCCCACGCGCTGCTTCTGCAAAAGCGTCCAACACAAGCCTTGGCTATACAAAAGATGAATTGGTGACTCAGAAGTCACTGAAGTCAGGCTCAACTTAGTTACAATCTTACCTTCTCAAAAAGATGACTGAAAGGTGTGTTTATTATGCTGTACGCAATCCTGAACTGGAGAAACCCCCAGACCTCCCTAAACAAGCAGACAAAGGTATAACAAGTCAAACTGGAGCTTTAAGAGCACTTAAACTATTGGGGGGAAAAACCCCAAACCAAGCTAAACATAGAATTGGTGGCTGTCTGTCTTCAGACATGTTTAAAAATAAGACCAATATCTTTCTGAAAGACGTGTGTTAATCAAGTATATATTTTAAGGTTCATTACAAGCAAAACTGTGCAAAGTATAATCACTTTGCTATTTAGGAGACCAGACTTGATGAATTGATGCCTCTATCTAACTGTGAAAGTCACAAAAGCGGGTTGTTCAAGGTCACACTACAAGGATGCAACACAGATGCTTCAGTTATCCTGACCTATAAACCAGTGGTTTTAATTATACGAGCCGTTGTGGCAAGCAAAGTAACATTAGCATGTACAGAGGTATTCTGGAGGCCAGTTTTCTTAATAAAGTTATCAAAATCATTTTCCCTCTTCCTGCAATTTTCAAATCCAATACTGACATTTATATCACAGTCCCGCAGAGTTCAATGGAGTGACAGAAGAATCAATTATCAGAAAAATTAGATATAAAACTACACGGTCTTAGGTTTTTTTTTTACACAAATATTTTCCTCTGCATAGGTCATAACTCTGCATAACATGCAGATGTCTGTTAACTGACCACGCACTTGGCACTCACATAAATATGCCTGGACAACTTCAGAGCAGGCTACCACAGGACACACATTATGGGTAAGCATCATTCAGACAGACTGGTACAGCAAGCGGAACAGCCAGAGCTCAGTGGTCTCCAATGAGCAGTAATTCAAATTCCTAACACGAATCAAATAAACTAACTTGCAGAGAAACTCGGTTGTTTCTCTTCTTGTTTTATGTTGTGCATGAAGCTCTTCACACAACTCCGCGATACGAAAATACAAACCAACACAACACCTAGACCCAAAGCATTACCAATTCGTCAAGGTCTGTTCAAATTCTACCAATCGTAACAACTGCAAAGCAAAGCATGAATAAATAAGTCACTTTTCTTTTATTGGCAACCAACGATTTGGAGGCTAGATAATAAGGGAACATATTTGCATATTATCCCTCTGGGCTGATTTAAGCACCTTTTCCTCTCGTTCTGGCTCTGAAAAGGAATGAGTGCCATTTAGTGGTCAGGTAGATTTAGTGCACTTTGCAAACGGCAGTACTGCACGCTGGTAATATCGGTCAGGTAATTGCAAATGCTGAGCGATGGCATGGTTATTAATATGTTGGGTTTACTTGATGAAATGCTGTATCTGTTTTTTTGGAGAGGAAAGGAGATGTTTTACTTAAAGCATGATTTGGAATAGGCACTGAAGCTTTTTGAGCCTTGTCTCCCCCAATAGCAAAGCACTACACTCTTTCTCCTGCACTCCACCAGGTGATAATCTAAGCTAGACATTTGATGAATACAGAAGAGGATGCAGGGAAATTCCGTAGGTGCTGGCAGGAAGATAACTTGAAAAGCTGATCCTGGGAAAAAGTCATTATGTTCTAAGGCAGCAGAAGATGCACAGGAAATAGGAGTAAAACACACATTACTGATTTTCACAGGATAACTCTGCAGCTGAAGATAAAAAGTAAGTGGCCAAAATCACCTGGAGCTTTCTTTGGATTGATCAACCTCAGGATTTCTGAGCCTAAGGTGAACTAGTTAAACAGAAGCAAAAATACGAAAGCTCAAATCTCAAACTGCACCATTTGTCAAAGCAGATGAAGAGTTCATGAATATGGAAGACTGGTTGTGCATCTGTGAATCCAGCAAAATCTGGCCTAATGACTATTTAAATAGTGAGAACACATTCACAGCCCCATGTTCCGTTTTCCCTTGGGAAATCTTCGATCTTTACTTCAGATGTCATGCCAGAGGCATCTGAGGAACCAGTCAAGTACAACAGATCCTTCTGAAAGTTAGCAAAGTGCAAATGGACCGGATTTCTGGAGGTACCTAAAAATGAAGATAAACCACTTTCTTCTTCTCCACAGTAATTCTGGAATCATCTTTTACCTACAATTAAATACCAGGGACTATGGCCTTATATAAAATCAGCTATATCCATCAGTGTCCACCGCTTGTTTCCAAGGGACAATACTTCCCTTTACGACATATTTATGTAGCTTGCTAAAGGATAGTGCACACAGACACTTCACACAAAAAAAAAAAAAAAAAAAAAATAAAAAAAAAAATAGCCAGGCTCTTGAAACACAGAAATCTACATATCAGGAGCTAATGTATCCAGCTTTAAGTTTCCAAAATGCACCGCACATAACGGCACTGCTCTGTTCTCATCCAAATGTCAACAGCCATCACCTCCACAACCTAATTTTAAATCCTAGTGTTCAAAAGAGTCCCACCAACTTTGTGAATACTCTAAACAACGGGGCACAAAGGTTACCCTTGTCTCTTCAAAGGGAGGGCGACTAATGTGGTCTTCCATGTGCAGAGCATTTACTTGCATTTTGGAGTGCATGACCACCACCAATTCTGGAACATCCTTCTGACTAGCTCTTTAAGCCACTGTGTATAAGAAGGTAATTTACTTCACTCTCTAGTGAACAATTATGCTCTTAGCTGATTGGAATTTAAGAGCAGGCCTAAGATTATCACTTGACATTTGTTGAAAGCCCTCCAATTTAAAAACAAGAAGAATTTGGAAGTTACCCAATATTTTAAATATCATGTGTGTTAATCAAAATAAAACTTCACTTGACAAAATCTTAAACATGAATGTTATGTACTGCATTTGCTCTAGAGTTATAACAATATCCTAAATAAAAAGATCCCCAAACTGAAGGAAAAAATACTTTACACATCACTCTCCTTAAAAACACCTCTCCATAATTGTCCTATATGGTTAATTTGCACCATCGGCAGCAATTGAACCAGCTAGATGCTTTATACACTTAATAGTATAAAAAACCTGGAAAATCAGCTATCTGTAGTCACACTATTGCATTTGAAAGAGTAACTCCCGTTTCAGTTATATAGCTCTGCAATAAATACACATAAAACACCACCACTCACATGTGAGATGCCACGCACAAAATGTGCTGAAGTTACCGTGCCTGGGCCATCAGCACCCATTTAGTTCTAAAGAGCAGGCAACGCATCTTCTACTCAACCGAGATTGTTCGCTGTATATTTTTAGTTTTCTTTCGCACCTTCCGTTTCTCTTTATTAGCTTTGGGTTCAGAGGTATTGTCTAGCGTACAGCATAAAACACAAAATACTGTTATGAGATAGCTGCAATCCCCTGGGATTAAGCACTTGACCAAGGTTTCATTTGAACACCATTCTCTGTCTGCCTCTGCACAAGCTATGCGGATAGCAACAATTACATACAGAACTGCTACCCACGGATGAAAAACACTATGAAAGAGCAATGCATTAAAATTTGATATTGATACTACTTCTGAATTCTGAGCATCTATTGTGATTTTTAGATCTACTAATGGGTTTGTTGCTGAAATGTGGTTTTAATATGAAGTAATACATTAAACATTTTGCAACCTGTCAATGCCAAGACAGCAGAGAGACTGTTCAATCTAACTAGCAAATGATTCCCAGAGCTGTGCTGTCAGTATTAATGATGTCAGGCCACAAACATGAAAGAAACAAATGATTACTTTACAGAGCCACGATTCCTTCTGATAGAGCAGGATTGCACAGTAAGGTATGGTTCACTGCAGCGTCAGACAGCATACACGTGCCCTCCCGTGCCTCCCAAGGAGGTCAAGAATAACAGAAGGACCAGCACTCCTCAGTCCCCTGAAACTCAAAGCTGTAACGATCAGCTAAAGACTGAAAACTAAGTTTGAGAATCAGGATGATGGTGCGACCAAGGTTGACCATGAAGACCTCAAAGACGTACATTTACTGTGGGATACATGACACTTTCCTTCCTTTAATATCTATTATAACTATTTTCTTTATATAAAAAAGCAGCAAACAAGTGGCATCTTTTCAGGATGA
This sequence comes from Microhierax caerulescens, assembly GCA_035590215.1. Taxonomy (NCBI): domain Eukaryota; kingdom Metazoa; phylum Chordata; class Aves; order Falconiformes; family Falconidae; genus Microhierax; species Microhierax caerulescens. Next base: position 75,021,486 of record JAVJGJ010000001.1, read on the forward strand.
TGGAAGTCAGGATTTCTGGCTTTGTCCGTCAGAAATAACAGCCCTCAGCTTGTCTGACCTAGAAGCTAAAACCCAAAGGGCAGAAAGTTTTAACCAGTTCTGGGGGGTCACTCACGTTACTCTCTGCAATTTTCTGATGGCATAGCCCTGAAGGAGCCAGAGGAGACAGTTTGTCTTCTGGTTGCCACGACATGTTGAGAGCAAGAGAAATGTTAGTAGACCAGAAGGAAACTATGTGCTTCAGTACTCCGTGCAAAACCAGCTTAATGTTAAGACCATCCAGTTATGCCTCTAAGTAATAAGGAAATGCACTGAGAAGGTGTATACAAAGTGCATCAAAAATAAAACCTTTACACGTAAAGTCCAGGATACAGCTAATGCGCCCAGTAGGAGTTTCCCACACCTCAGTTCAACATCAAAACATGGAAGATGTGGAGGTTAGCAGTGATGAGTTCCTTCTGCTGACGTACAGAGGTCTGTACAGCCAATTACCACACTCATTAGTTTTGTTCTCTCTTCCTCGGTTATGGAATAACTAACTTGTCAGGAACATAAAGAGAATGAAGGAATACTTCTAAATGCACTAACCAAAACCAGTCTGAAGTTCAGCACACAGCATCGTATTAGACAATCTCCAGGTTCTGCCTTGCTGACACATGGAAAACAAGGGCAGTAACAACCATTTTGGGTTTTATAGTTTCTCACAGGACAATAAAACATCACAATAAATGTTTGTGGGCCAAGACACTACCACTAAAACCATCCTGTTTGCAAGCATTTGGAGGGCACTTGCACAGTTACAGAGGTACATCCCCAATGACACATCCTTGAAAGATGGCAAAATGGAGCCATTTTACATGAATTTTTGAGTAACATACACCGATACTTACACAACGTCTTCCAAACAAGTACAAATAAAACTGCAGAGAATTATGAACTGATTTAAAAGAGAGTTTGTCAAATGAGAGAGGGCTCTCATGACAAGCTGCACAGTAAATGTCTCAACTAACCAACCATGACTCAAGAAACTACTTCCCAGTCTCCAGCTTGCTTTGAAATCTCAACGGGAACGGTGTGTTGCTTGCTACAGCCACAAGAAAGGCAAGGCAGAAAAACCTCTTGACATCCAGCCCAATCTTCTAGTGAATACAAGGCACATAAATAAATGCTTTTGTTTTCCCAAGTGCTTAATACCAAACAAATATCACTTTTACTGTCAGAAACTGAATGGCTTCAGTTTGTTGGTGTTTTTGTTTTAAATGGTGTATTTATTCAGGTACTCACACAGAGATTGACAAGTGTTGGGTTAGACTCACAACCACAGAAAAGATCTACATCCAGGATTTCAGCACTACCAGAGATATTCCTGGCACCAGGCTGTACTGCTCCAGACTTATCCCAGCAGAAATCCCAGAAAACAATGAGGACTGATAGGGACTGTAGGCTGTACCGCATGCTGCGGTGATGCTCAGCTTGGTGTGCAGTGCCTGGGCTCTGAGAAGGAAGATGAGTCCAAGCGGTCACTGCCTGCTCCTGCCAGTAGATAAGGCAGAGATGGGCACGATCCTGCCAGCAGGTCAGGGCAGACAGCCCCAGCCCCACGAGCCATGCCCTGGCGTGGTGACAAGGGCTACGGACAATTTCTCTGCCTGGCTAAGCAAAGGCAAATAAGGGGTCAACTCTTAAGGTGCTTCCCAAGGCACCTTCGGAGGCAACGCCAGCGCTGAGTTGGTTTATGGCATCCACCTTGGAGTGAGGGCTCACTCTAGCTCTTCCATGTTTTTATAGGCTTACCTGAGACTGTGAGCAAAGTCTGAAAATATGACTTCGGTATATCACTGAACATGGAAGGCAAAGAAAAAATACAAATTCTCCTGTGTTTTCAAAGTCTCAGCACTTATACACTAAATGATTTTTTGAGTATTTGAAGTCGCTCATATTTTGTTGTGATCCCTGACAACGCAGCCCTCCCGTCTAAGGTCTTCAAGTTGACAGATTATAGATGACAATATACCAAGTTTTAAGCTTATCAACACCACCTTTTAATTGCTAATGATGAACATGAAACAAAAATTTACAGAGCTGCTACAAGAGCATATAAAAGACATTTGAGCATTTAATAATTCTTAATAATAGTTCTGCTGTAGCTTAAACATCTGTAAGTTTTTGTAACTTCTACCTAAGAAATTGAACAGGAAAGCTTTTTTAAAGTAAGGATTTCCTGAAATTGTATACACAGTCTACATTCATGCATGTTGTCATTTGAAGGCTAATACTGGGGACTCCTGTTAATAGCATACCACAGATGCTACCACACATCTAAGAATAACAAACATGCTGAATGGAAAACTTAAGAGTCCAGTTAACCTCTCCTTAACGTTAAGGGGACAAGAAACAGGTGCATGAGAAATCTCACTGCTGCAAAGCTTGTTTGGGAAAAGGCTTGTCTAATGCGTATCACGTACATGGCTTAGAATATTTAACAGCAAAAAAAATTGTTTCTTGCATACTCGGGTAGCTGCTCCCTCCCTCCCACGTGCCATTGTCTTCACAGGTAAGTGAACTGGCAAGCTGCAGAACACCAGTCCCAATGGGACTTGTTTGGCCACTTGTTTCCTTTAGCCTGTATTTCTGTATATGAAAACAGGAGACATTCGATTCCCACCACTTCTCTATCTGCTACACAGATGACCTTTCCCCTCCCAGTTACGAGTGTCTCTGCTCTGGATTTTTAGGAAAATATGACTGCCTGCTTCAACAAATCTTCCAATTTTTTTTTCACTGAACAAACATAGGCAAGGGCTGATATCAATTTGGATAGAGTAACTAAGAAATTTTTCTGTAGAGAAAATAAAAATACTTCCTACATTACAAGCTGTATTCAGGTAAACTATTACGCTGTTAAACAAGTATTTCAGTCTTGACTATGGAGCTCTATCCCCTTGAGCAGTATTTTCACAGTTTAGTTACTACTATTACAACGTAAGAACTTTCAGTCCGATATAACCGAAATTACCCTTGCATATAATTTGCAAGAATGCTTTGTCATGTACATAAATTAGTAATGCTATCAGGGTAGAATATTCAACAGTAGTCAACTTTAAACATTGTACATAGTAAAATCCCCGCTAACACAGCACTAACTTTGCATTTTTAAGAACCTAGTAATCAGTAATGAAGAAGTAAGCAATTCACTTAAGTGGCGTACACTGTGTATTAAGGTGCACATTCAAGTGGGCAGTTATTTCAGAAAGCTCCAGTTCCCAGTCAAGTGCAAAAATTAGTGAGGAAAAAAGCACACAGATCATGCATGCACTGCATTTTGTATGCTGAATAAAAAGGCAAACAAATGTTCATTTCTGTGGAATGCTGCAGGCTACTTTTCTACGTGAACATGAAGAAAAGGTTGTAAAAGGATGAAAAAAAAAAGTTTTAGTCATTTATTTTCCTTGTGCCTTTGCAATTCATCCAATATTCAGTTAATTCCGAAACTAACTCTCAGGGCCCACATCCAAACAGCAAACATATTGCTAATGTCAGAAAGCATTTTGATTTGACTCACCAAGAAAAACCCCACATGATTACACCTTAAATTTTAATAATTCTTCTAATCTTTTCACATCTAAATTTCTTATGGGTTTCAGGTATGTATCATTGCCTCCCTGATACAGAATGCATGTACCACAGAGACCTTACACTGTAAATAAAAATCCCACAGGGTCTAGCAAAGACATAAGCAGAGCCATGACCCTGATACATAATGGGAATGGCATCAGTGGCACAGTATGTAGAAGAATTTGTTGCATAAGAATCTGATAAACTTTTATTAATTAGGTACTGGGTAGAGAAGGATTATCATTCAACTTCTCAGTAACTTGCTGTGTTCATTTTACAGTGATATGACTAAATCTGCAGTTGCTAAATGCAATAATCGTTTTGGATTTTGTTTTCACTGGCGTGGCTTTTTAGGCACTGATAAACATTCACTTAAAACCCACAGCCTCTGTAGACATAATTACCTTGTTACCAGGCTGCCAATTACTGCTGAAATTGAAAGTATCATATAATATTTCAAAATTATTCTATAACATGCAGGTAAAGATTAAATTTACCTAAACACACTCAGAATTATTCTGCCTACAACACACTTTTCGTGGCCCAGGGTCACAGCTCAAGATCACAAACCAGCCCATCAACACGTTCTGGACTTTGCTGGTTTCCAGGTACACACGAACAACAATTCTGACACAGGGGCTGGGGAGGAGGTGGGGATTTTGTGATATATCAGATAATCAAACCACCCAAGTTTTCCCTAACACTTCAGAAGACAATCAGGGTACAGAAACTTCTCTGAGGGATGAATTTGTCCTTTTCTGCTACTATCTTCTTTGTGGTTTTGAGTAAAGAAGTTTTGAGCACATGCCGTATTATAAAGGGAATACATTAAGTTCTGCAAGATCCTTTCTACTAAAAGATGAGTTTCTCTTCTCTTTTGCTAAGGTCTCCCAGGTAAAGAGAGAAGAATGGATGAGAACAGACATAGTTCTAATCCAGAGCAGAAACTCCCAGGTTACCATGCTATTATGGCTTTTTTATTATAATATCTATATATAGGAAATCCCTGTACTTACGAATCAATTTTTATGAAATGAATTATCATCTCTATAATGAATTCTATACATTTAACTCCTTATTATCCCAAATTTAGGTAGACTATGGTCATAGCTACAGTAAGAAATAAAATAATTAAATATTCCCTATTTCTACCAATGCATACTTCTACAGTGATTTTTCCATGTGGCCTTAATTCACATATTTCAATCACTTTATAGCCACTGAGTAGTTGCTTTCCTTAATTCACACATCCCATGCAAACACTTCATAGCCACTGAATCACAGCCTTCCTTTATATCTTCATATTTCCAACACGTGCTTGTAGATGAAACTCTGTCTGCGCAGATCATAAAAGCATATTCCTTTACTAAGTAAAAAACTGTTTTCAAGGATTATTTTAAGCTCCAAGGATTTTTAAAAGTAGTTAAGCACACCAGATATCACAGTTAAAACTGAAAAGGCATTTGGAGTGAACCTTGAAAAAACCCTTTTCAGACAAAACTGGAGTGGAGATGAAGAGGCTAGACACAACCGAAAATGGCCATCATTCCCAAATCCATCACTGACACAGCAAAACTCCAGTAAGCAGATCAGCACATCGTGCACGTGCCTTCTGAATTCCACCCTTCCATTTTGTCCATCATATGAAAAGGTACAGCTAAAGCCAAGGCCCAAGTTTTTAACACGGATGTTGCACATGGCTTTGCTTAGGCTGTAGGGCTTAACTGAACCAAGTTTTAGTAGATCCAGAAGTTTTAACAGCCCTGAAAGACAACACCTAGCTTTTTTTGGACTAGACTTTGGTCTGATTTCAACAGTCCGTCAGCCTCTAGGAGCTTGTATCTCACCGAAAGTCAAAGGAAGAACCCAAAGATCTTCTATATAGAAGAAAGTTACATATATAGAACCAAGTGCTTCTATAAAATAAAGACTTGTGCTCTGAGGTCGGTTAGGTCCCGCAATGTGAAGCACAACAGTACCTTTAAAAACCAGGAAACAGACCTCTAGCTGAGGAAAACTGGGATAACTCCAAGTGAGCGCTAATATCTTTCACTGATGTATAGTTCAAGACGGCTATTTAATCAGCCCTCTAGCTCGGGAGCGCGAGCAGTATGAAGCATCCGTGTACTAGAAATAGCCTATCTAAAGCTATTATATATATATATATATATATTATATTACAGCTACAATAACATAGTCCCTGCACAAGTTCAGCATCACCTCACATCATACAAAATTAGAGGGGGATCTCACTCTTGCTTCCAGTTATCGTCTCAGCACTAAGTTGGAGTAAACATTAATTTCAATTTTAGGTAACACCCTCTGAAGCCACCATTTATCACCCGCCTCTGTAAAGGACAGCTAACACCTTAAAATGCTACAGCATTAATTACGTATATAAATCACTACACAAAGGACACACAATTAATTTTAATCATTAATTAATTGTTTGCTGTTTTTGTTACAAAGACTCAAGACTTAATTAAGTACCACAGGAATAGACTTTCATGTTTTTTGACAGACACTGTCACAGATGAAAGTGTTCAGAGACTTTCTTCCTCCTCCCAATTAGGCTCACGTCCTCTACCGTTATCCCACCAATTCAAGGCACTGTAACAAAGCAGATTAAGAAACGCTGCATGGAGATACACCTGACAGATCCAGCTACCTGCAGTTGACCACGTACCCCCAGAGCAAAGCCTCTGAGACTCCGAGTACTCACTCAAACAACTGAAAGCTATTGTAACACTATTTATGCTGCAGATAATAGAGCTACGTGGCTTATTTTCCAGCTTCTCTGAAATTTTCAGAGACTATCACAGAGAGTCTTAGATGGTTGAGGCTGCTGTTACAGTTAAAATTCATTGACTATGGAGACCTATGCACTGCCAGAATCTTCACCCACACGCTGTTGTTCAGGTAATTTATTAAAAGACATTGCAGCTTCTTTTGCTAAATAGCAAAGGATAAAACAGTGCAGCTAGCTACATATGAAAAACAGCTCCAACAACAGACGTGATAATTTAAAATAAAACAGTAAGGCAGTGTTAAACCAAGGTAAGAGCATGTCTGTGTATGACAGCAGTTGGCCTCACTGGTTTCTAAAGCCTGAAATAAAACTTTTTCCTTTTTTCTAGAACTCTCACACAGAGTAGTTAATAGATACAACTCTCTTGATCATCTGGAATGAATCTTGCTTCACTGTTCTGCTAGGATTTAGCTTTTCCACATTCAGGTTGTCAATGCAAATCCTTCAGCTGCATCTAAATTCTTTCTTACAACAAAAACTATAAAAAGAGACACGTGTAAAGCAGGAGGAATTCTTTCTTATTTCAGAATATTATTATTTATTTTATGATTTATTCTACTATTTCATCAGCAGTACTATTCATCTAGAGCAGCTGATACCAAACAGCAGATGCTAAGGATTTTGGCAGACAAACCAAAATTATGATTTCTACTGCAAAGAGACCACTATGCCAAAAGCATATTAACCAACAGAATCTTGAACAATGAGCTGATGAACCTGTGATCCTGATGTATTGGGGCACAAATGAGGAATTTACACTACTGAGCTACTTGTCTTCACGTTTAGCCATGTAAAAGCACTCCTGTTATTTCTGTCGTTAAATCAGTTATTAATTTTCCCTGTGAATGTGAAACACTTTGGGAAATACATTTAATGACAGCAAGACAGTGAAAAACAAGTTACCTTTTAAGAGCAACATGAGCACCAAAACCAAACTATTGAAATTGGTACTATTGAAGTTTCTACTTAGGCACCTATTAAGCATTCATGGATGGTCAAACACAGAAAAGTAAAGACTAAGTGTGGATCTGAAAATTAAAGTGCAAATTTAGCTGACCAAAGCCAAATCACACACCACCTTTGAAAATGCTGATAAAGAACAAAAAGATATAACAGTATGTGTATTATTTTGGATGATAGTGAATGTATTTACTGAAAGCATCATCTCAGCATGACCATGTATGTGAGAGTCTCATAAGGCCCTGCACTTATTCTCAAAATTACTCCAGAGCAAATATGCTCCATTTATTACTATAACCTTTTTTCTTTCCCCTCGTGGCAACATCAGAATGCTTAACATAGCCTCTGAGTTTCTTATTAGGCTAATGAATCATCGCTAATGAAACCCAGAAGCAGCTCACAATTCTGTTGATTGAAAAACCTGTTGATAAAGACCAAGAAGAGAAAAACAGTTGACTTCCTCCCTGCCTTCTTACACTCTTTCCTCCACTAATGAGGTAAAAGATCAAACGAAATTTTAGAAGTCTGGACTCCATTTTGTAAGAAGGTGAGCAGATTAGAATCAGAACATGCAACAGACGCTAACTTAGTGAGTGAGATGGTATTAACCTGGACATTTTCCTTACGGCAAGAAAGAAACCACATTGCTTCACACAAAAATATACACAACACTAATTTCTTTATATCTCTGTGTGTATGAAGAGGCTGAACTAAACCTCTGTGGCAATGAGGTTTAAACTGTCAGTTAATTAGTAATATGGCAATTTCAAGATCATCTCTTCCACTTCTTTTACATCACATAAAGAATATGTTAAATAATAATGTTGCCTACATCATAAAAAAAGTGTTTCTGGTTTCTTTACCTACATTAGGAGAAAAAAAAAAAGAGAAAAAAGAAGAGGTTTTATTTGCATCTTAGATGAGTATCCTTTAGGTTTAAAATAAGCGTCTGTTAGAGAAAATCATAAGAAATATAATTTTGTTTAGAGATTCAGGGTCACAGAGGTAAAAAACAAAATAGTGGAACTCTAGGCACATCTGTTCACTCATCTCACCATATGTTTTCCCTCTGAATCACTTCAGGCATCACTCAGGTCTTATGAATGCTAGATACAACTCAAAATAAGAAAAAAATGAAACATGGAAAATTCACGAGGCAACTGGCCACCGTTTCATAACTAAGGTAATGGAAAGCCGACAGGAAACACACCATAGGAAACATGCTGTATTGGCAGGAAAAAGGAAGAAGAAAAACAAACAAAACCAAACACACCAGATGAGGCAATTAGCTCGTTCCATCTGTAACTTCTGCGTTATCCAACCCTACTAGGTGATCTGAATGCTGCTGGTGAAGTTATTAGCAATGAAAGTAGTAAAACTGGCATGTAAATTTTCCACAGGAAGCTTTACGGTTATCTGCCTACTGTTGTCAGTGGGCAGTTCATATGAGCTGAAGCAATCATGACAAATTCTTTTTCAAATACATTGGCTTTCACTGCAGGTATTTGGAAAGAGCCCCGTAAAATGAGGCTTGTTAGGCATAGCTGGAAATTGAGTTTATCTCATATTTAGGAAGTCATCTCTATAGCTGTTGAAGTTAGCAACTTAATTTGCTTTGAATTTAAAAATTAAAATTAATGGCAGCAAAAGAAAACAATTTTCAGTTCAATTTCAGCGTAATGAACAGGAGCTGCATACATAAACACCACAAGTGTTCTGCATTTTAAAATTACATAGTGAACTTGATTCTCCAGCAGTTCTTCAAATGGAATTCCCATTTCAGTCAATTATAGGCTGTTGAATCCATTGCTTTTTCAGCCTTCAAACACCACTGGGTTTAATTATTTAAACAAATAAGCAACAGTTTGATTAATCAAGTGCACATGCAAAACCCATTGAAAAATCAGAATCAAGAAAACTTTCCCAGGAACTTCAAGCAGCTTTGTGATCAGGCTCCGCAAGACCACACTGATAATGGTCTACCAGGAAAATAAATAAAAGACAAAGAGAACTGAGATTCTGCAGATATGTACCTATATGCACGTGTGTACAGCTTTACCACAGAACTGAAACAGGCATCTCGCACTTCTCAAATACAACCCAGCTGCATCTGCAGACAAAGCACAGACTGAGCCCTTTATCTGTTTTAAGAAACCAAAATAGAATCCACAAAACCAACACTACGATTCACATCAGCAGGCACCGACACCTAGTTCACACTGCTTTATAGCCCGTGCAAAGAAACGGGCACACCTGAAGTATGTCTCATGAAAGCATCGGTGCTCATTGGCCACCGAGCGCGGAACAGTCCTTGCTCGTTCAAAAGCAATTTCTAAAATAAGGCAATATGAATTTTTGCCCTGGGCAGTGACAGAGAGAGAGGAGAGCGCGACCAGGGGTACAAGCAACAGTGTGAAGTTGCCTGCACTCACGCTCCGAGGCCAGTGACAGACGTTGTAGGAAAAAGCGATACATCTCTGGACGTAACCCAAACACTCGGAATGCCTGCTATTAACACAAACCAGTGACTGCAATTAAGACAGGTCCTAGGTGCCAGGGTCAGTGCTTCTGCCTGGAGAGTCAGCCAAAGACAGTGGAGACTACGTGAATAGCACCAACATCTTACTTGCAAGATCACCGCTGTTGGTCTATCCATGCAGAAAAATTTCTCCTCAAAAAAAAAAAAATCTCCTCAACCACATTTTTAAGGTAAATTGCCATTGATCTTGATCTCTCCTAAAATACCAAGTTCTAAACTGCACAGGATCAGGAACTGATTCACTAACAGCTCAGACACCTCGGCACGGGGCACAGGCTTACCAACGGGACAGACGTCAATATTAACTAAATCACGGAGCACAAACATGATTCTAAGTAGCCAGCAATAGTAAAACTTATAAAGAACAGCGTGGTTCCATGCCTTTCCGTTTTCAAATATGGGAAATTCCTGCAAGTCATTTGCACAGCCAAGGCAGACCCTATGTGGGCAGATACATGAATTTGGTTTATTTTTCTTCATTTATCTCTTGCAGAAAGAAGATTGCAATTACACATGACCAAAAAAAGAACTAAAATAATTTTAACATGCTGAATACAACCAATGGGGTAGGAGAAAGTGGAGTGAAATGCTCTTTAACATGACACCAACAGTACTGATTTTTTTCTAGAACTAATGTGATTTATACTGGCTCATAAAATCTATGTTTGTTGCCAGGATGAAAGATGTAAAAAATATTTTTCACACAAGTAGGGATGGTCAATTATGTGTTCTTTCAGAATTTCTGTATTTTCTTCTAGTTTTGAAAGAACATGCTGTTCTGCTTCTGCAAATAAACAGATGTTAGCCATATCATAATTAGTAATTTCCATAGCAGAGAATCTAAACTGTCAATATTAGTGAATGCCAGGAAACAGTACAGAGGAGATCTTACAACCACATGATCCAGAAAGTCACAAAACAATCCAATCTGCAATTGGGTACAGGGCATACTGGTAAGTGTAGATGGTGAAAACGGCTCAGTTTTGTCATCTTGGTGGTTTGCAGGGTTTTTTTTCCCCCTTGCTGTAGTTTGTTTTCCAAATTAGGTTTTAAACTAGTAAAACAGTTAGGGATATAATTGCATTAATATTGCTTGTGATGCCATAAAATGTTTCGAGCTTCTTCAGGATGAAAAGCTTCAGTTAAAATATGGATGCATGTACAGAATAAGTACTTGTGAACTAAATATGTTTAACATGTTGGTACAGTATGTATGATGGGAGCTCACCTATGGATCTGCCAAAGGCTGAATGCCAGCACAGAGCACTGGAGCCTTTAAGTCAGCCCCTTCTTCAGTCCAGGCTCAGTATCTCAGCCTGAGGATGCAGCTCTTGATTGTCCTCCTCTTTCTTGATACTCCAGATCAGAATCTCCTGTTTGCTTCTATTCACTGTCAGTCAAGAGACCAAGCCCCCCATAGAGCAATTTGTTTCACCACTCTCAATTTTAAAGCAATTTCTCTTTTGTTAGAAGTAAACATCACTTGCAAAATTGGAGCAAAACATTTCTCAAACAATCCAGTCTGTGTCAGAATCTTATTTGCAAAACACTTAATGTAAGTTATTAAACTGCAGGACATATTATAGCTGGAGTATATCCTGGAACCACAGTATATAAACACCTTTGAAATAAAGAATGCATCCCAACAGAATCCTTATGTGAGAAATAAATACTGATGAGCAAATAAAACAGTATCTTGCAAAGGACTACACAGAGAATCTGTGGCACAGAGAGAAGGAAATCTTGGGTTTCCTGAATCGAGGCTATACACTTTTCCTATAAACTGTATGATTTATTTCTGCTTGTCCAGAATAGGGCTTTAATGCCATTACAGTTTCTGGGAAGACCATAAAACAGACCAGAAAAGAGGCTGTTCAGAATACAAAAGACTAGCATCTAATAGAAAGTTATTGCTGGTTTAATTTAGGATATTTGTCAAGTAAAACTACTTTTAAAATATATTCATTCTTATTTGTTAATGTTTACTCAGCCTCTACCTGCATCCAGTTAAAAAAAAAAAATATAATCAAACCCGACAAAAATATTTCTCCCCTTCTCACACACTCTTTCCTTTTTTCCTCCTCAAAACAGAGAAATGCAACAACCAAACCTAAAACATTTCTGTGTCAGTATAATTATTGATTTCTGGACGAGAGGTACCACAGGGAATCCACAAATCTGCACGATACCCGCGAGTGTTAGATGATGCACTGTTAGAATCTCTCTGAATTATGCGGAAGAGACATGAGATCGCACGTTACTACCAGACAGTTCCCTACCGGGTACAAATGTGAAGAGGAACGTGAATCAAACATCACTCCGAAGTCACTGGAAGTAAATTCTTTTATCTGACTCAATAGTCACCTATTTAAAATGACAGTACTTGACGAAATTAAACCTCCCAACAATATTTTACATCGATTTATTTTAGTGTATATAACATACTACATCTCTAAGGAAACCGGCAAGCCTACACTAGAAGATATGAATCGCTGAAATTCAGGTTATCCTTGCTCCTCCCCAGTTTCATTAAAGCTGAATCAACTCTAACATCATAAAGCACCAAACAAAAGACCAGGGACGACAGTCTGATACAGTAACAAAATTAAGTTGTTTTGCATTTTGTAACTGGAGCAAAATTAGATTTCTGTTTGCTAGGGATACTATCAAAAGCAAAGCACAGTTCTGCATTCATTTGGAAACTGAAGCCAAGTTCCTAACACAATATTACCCGTTTATAAAATTGTATGGAGAACACAAAAACATTTGTTGCTGTTCTCAAAGTCAAAATGCATCTAAAAGTTTATTACTACCTTACCAATGCAAGACTTCCTTTTACCAAAAATGTTGGGAAAATCATCTAACGTAAATAATGTATTGAATATTAGGTTCCTTTCCAAACTACTCTCCAAACACTCAGCAAGTGCTACAGCACATGAAGAGATCCCTAGATCACAACCACAAAAACCCTCTTCCCACATTATAAGGAAGGGAAAACTTGCTCCTTAAAGATAAGTGAAATTTAAGGTGACTTCTTCATTAGCAACTCCAAGTAACATAAGCTGTTCATGAGAATTGTCATAAAAAATCCACTGTCTCACCTCCAGAATAAGTTCGCTGCTCTTATTCCCATTTTCAGGTGACAAACTGTGGAATTAACAATCAGTAGTGACTCAGTAGGATTGGTTTGCCACCACTTCAAGAATTAAGAAAATAAATGAGGAGTTTTAAATATTTTCAGCATGTAAGAAGTCTGGTTTCTGTAACGTCCTCTCACACAATCACGCTGAAATGTTCTCAAGATAATACACGATAATTTTCCAGAGTAAGTACCAGTTAAGGAAAAGGGTTTTGAAAAAAATCACAGGAAATGGTCCAAAGCTGTACAACAAATACAACATAAGACTCCCTATGGTATCTGCTATGGAAAATACAATTAGTCTTTTTTATGCTGCTACATTTAATTCTAAGGTGAAAGCCTGCAAAAAAAAGACCAAAACAAATCCAAAATCAGTAAGCCAACAAACCAAAAACCCCCAGATAAGTATTTCTAAATCTTATCCTCTGCTCAGACAGCACACTGGGTATTATATTTAAAATAATTTGGTACACTACAAGGTGTGAAAAGTTACCAGCTTATTCTTGCAGTCTGGGCAGCTATACTGCACACAGTGATGCATACAAATAACAAGGAAAAAAAAAAACCCAAAACCAAAACTACTGAGATCATTAAAGAGCAGCAAGCCAAGTATGGCTAAGCATCAAAAGCTTCATCAGCATATGCAAAATTACAGCTCACCACATTTCTAACAACCTAAAGAACAACGGCTCCATAGATCTATTCCTCCCTTAAGTAGTCTATACCTAAGCTACTTTTTTTTGCATCTATACATATCCTGTTTACTGCACGTAGGTACTGCATCAGATAAAGAAAATACAGTCTTTTGATTTTTGTCAAATCGTTTTGTCAAAACGTTTGACACTTGACTGGTGAGTGCACTGTAACTCTGTAAAACCACTTTAATCAGTGCGTGGTACCTCCGTAAGTGATTTGATTACTTGGCATCTAACTATGAGGGTAACGAGCAGAGGTTAAAGCACTTAATTGCACAGACCACATACTCAGGCAGGAGCTAGGATGCCATTAAAACTCAGCTCATCCAGCCCCTACTTGTTGAGACAACACTGCTTTTCCAGAAATTGCTATTCAATTCTACAACACACAAGCACTTTCAAAATAAACTCATTTAAGTCTTTCACTGGGTTTTGACTCATTTTTCCCAGTGGAGGTATTCTAGATGTTCATGTAGGTCATGTCAGAGATGGAAAATGCTGTAAAAATCCTGTGCTCAAAAAACCTTTTGAAAGTATGTGTAGAAGAGAAGAAAGCAGGAGTATAGTTTTAGTCACCTGTTCGGAAAATTTATTAGAAACTAAATGCTTAAGGTACAAAATTCAGAAACAAAATAGTGACATCTTGGTCTTTGGTTTAGGTAAGAAAAATCAAATCACCTCATTAAGAATCCCCTATTAAGGTTAATTGATTATGTAGGAACCTACACACGTGATCAAGGTTGCCAAGACAGACACTGCTTCTGTTCAGGAAAAACTCAGACCATAACACTTTCTAGGCTGACTTGCAGCAATTTCAGCAGAAATTACTACGGAAATAATTGACATAGGGTCCAACGCTCTCTTCTGTTAGATGCGGAATACTCAGGCACCACATTTTTGCAAGAGAAACAAAACGTATTTATTTAAGAAGAGAGATAGTAAGGGACCTAACCTGCTTCTAATCTGTTTCTACTTTATTAAGGAACAATCTCACACCACTTCTTAAACAAGAGCCTAGTGGGTTAAAAGGCATGCTGAGATTTTAAATGAACCTCATCTAAATGAACCTTGAATAAGTTATTTTTGCTGTGGATTTTCTTTCTCCCATACATAATTGTTTTCAAGGTCTCCTCAGACTACTAAGTGTAAAAAGCTGGCAGTTAAAAAAAAAATAAATCTGTTTAAAGGAAATATTTACTAGAACTGAAGTCTTCATATTACCTATTTCTCCACCACTTGGATGATTAAGAATAAATCAGGAATGATACCCATTATTTTGGGAAAGTAGCAGACTTTGTATGGACTAAGCTTCACCAGAGAAGAGTACCTTCTAAAAGATTTATTTTTGAAAAGATGTTAACATTTTAATTAAAATATGCATTCTGTGCTTTACTACCAACTCTACCTTTCCTTACAATATGAACAAAAATGTTGTGGTATCTTCAAATCTTTTTCTTTCATTTCTATACCTAAAAGACACATGAAATTAAACAGTTAGATGGCATCCCCAAATTTATTTTAGAAATTATGATCATTACTCATTTAACAATATGACTTTTCGTTCCTCTAAACTATGCTGCTATTAGAACCACGGTGCAGTAGAATTTAGTGCATACATTAGTTACCTGTAATTACATGTTTCCTCAGCTGGGCTACGCAGTTTAGTCTTCTACCATTTTGGCTGGCAACACGCAGACTTTTAGCCACAACATAATTGTATTGAAGGAGAGTGACAGCAACTGAATAGCTCTAAAATTTCAGTCTCACAGGGGGAACTATATGGACCAAGTCCACACTCCTAGGACCACAGTCACTTATGAATGAGCTTAAACCTGAAACATATGATCCCACTGACGCCAGCAGAGATAGCCACATGCCTTAGGCTAAACACATGCTTAACGCCCCACTGAGACACTTTCATAGCAAATTCTTGAAGCACAGAACAATATCTGTTTCCCAATGGAAAGATATATATATTTTTTTTTAAGTACTCTTTGATATAATAGCTATATATTTCCCACAAACTGACGGACATGCACATATACAAATGTGTAAGGACACAGCAGGGATTTGAATCTATAATGGGCTTAAAAACCAAAGAAATCAAGGGGATAAGTGGTAAACTTAAACATGCTGAATCATCCTTGATAGAAAATGAATATAACAGTAAGCGCAGTGACCTAAATCCTGATGAGATATGAAAATTTCAAATGTATTTTTGCAGCAGTAAATATAGGGACAATTCATCCCCACACATAATTAGAAAGTAGGCTGATCTCCAAGGAGTTCTACTGACTCCAGAATGTCTAACCTATAATTTATAAATACAACTATCGTTATTAAATAATCATGGTGATTCTATTCCATAACCTAAGAAACAAAACAGTCTATTGGGAAATGGCTTTCTCCATTACTGTATCAGTAAAAATCTGGCAAACTTAACTAATGTCTTGGTTGTGTGGACTTTAAGACAGGATGCAAGCGAGACTTAGCATCTTTGACCTACAGTTTCAAAAAAAAAAAATTTTAAAAAATCATTACCTGAATACACCATTACCTGAAATCAGGAACTAACTGAGGGTTGAAAAGATACAGGCTGTCTGCATGTAAAGCACAAAGAAGCCCATCAAAATACATTCCTTTAACAGGAAAGCCAACAGAGCTAGGTCAAAAGAAGGACTAAAGATGAACAAGCGAGATTTTTCTGCACACCACCTCTCAAGTAAGCTGAATCTGCAAAAGCAGTAACCGATAGGCCACCTTTGCAACCGTAATAAATCCAAATGTCAACTAAGGTAACACAGGCTCCTTCATATTCCGGGAAAGTTCAGAAAGCTTGTCAGGAAGGAAGAGAGAAAACACATGCTAAATGTGAGGGGTTGGGGTGGTGTTGAGGGAGTGTAAAATAACTTTAGTTGTATTTAAGAAGAAAGTTGCAAAGTGTCATCTTTACTTACAGTTACTAAACCTGGGAAATATAAATTCTCATCCAGGAAGAAAGCCCAACCTTTTCCATCATCTGCTCTGGCCTCGCTGTGCTCCCCTTCCCACCCTTCTACACCTGCCACTGAGCTCATTCAACGGCTCATTATTCCTGTATGGCAGAAGAAGAAACGCTCAGCATCTGTTCTTGCAGATTCGATAGGAGTGCAGGCTCTCGCGAGGCCAGATGCCGTGGAGCGTGCCTCTCCATCACTCCTAACCCATACCCTGTGTTTGCTGCGGGACACGGGGAGCAGCGCACGCAGCAAGCACGCTTGTATTACACAGAGCTCCTGCTTACGACCCCCACGGTCTGAAGAATGCTCACCCAGATTTCATTTAACTGGTTGATTTCTTTCCAGAATAAAGGGACAGAATAATACTCCTGCTGGTACCTGAAAGCTGGGAGAGTTTGAAAAATTCTTTTAAGCCACTTGCCATATATACTTTCTAAACCAAATTTCAAGTAACTTCAGTCCAAAGTATGTTATTTTACCCAGAAGCTAAAGGTTTTTCCCATGCTGTTTTTCCTTCTTACCTATATTCATTTCTTTCCCCCTCTCTATTTCCCCCAACTATGTACTACCTATGATAACTTGTGTCAAGGATCACGGTACGAGATTCCAGAAAAACTAAGCACAAGGTGATGCCTTTGACCTGGTGAACCTCCTTCCACAGGCAAAACCACGTCTTTCCAGATGCACAGTGATACGGTCACCATTTTCCCCACGTGAGTAAACACACAGCTCCGTGCAGCTCATCTCTCAATACACTCACGTTGTGTTTGCAGACTGGGGGGCTTTGATTGAAAATCCTCAGAACCAGGAGCTGTTTGCATTTAATCTAATACACTGACAATAAGATAACGGTTAAGTAACGCATCTATGTCACTCTAGCCTCAAAATCATGATTTACGAGTACATAGTGTCAGTGATGTCATATTAAGAAGTATAAAAAAAACTTTTTCCTGAACCCCAAATTCTGCACAAATCTCCTAAAGAGTCAAACAAACAAATTAAAGAATTTGTAGGGAAGAAAACAATGGAATTGAACTGTAGAAATGGAGTTATTCCATGTTTTATTCATGGAAAGAAAGTATTAGAAATACAGAGGCTTGGCAAAACTATTTTCTGTGAAATTAACAGGTTCTGGTAAAAGGACAAAAATAATATTACAACACAGCTGTACTTTCATTTTATCTACTGCCTGCTTTTCAATCTCCAAATAAGTGTATTTTTACAGTTGTTTTTTTTTTTTATAAAGAAAAACTTCCACAAGAGAAAAACTGATCAAGTCAGGAAGATCTTCAACAGGTTAATCACGTTGCCTGGGCTTTTGACAGTCAGCAAAATCATAATCTATTTTAATTAAAAGAAGTTTACTACCAACACTTTCTTTTTTATTCATAAGAGTTTGTCAGGCCTTAGGGCCTCTCTGGTTTCCCTAAACTTTGCAAAGACATTGCTTAAATCATTTTGCCTAAAAAACATGTGAGCTGTGACTGTGGGGCTGGAAATACTTAAGTGAGGACAAATAAAACAAGCGTGTTAACCATCCTGCAACCAAAAAGCACTACAACTCATTTAGTACCAATTTTCTATTTTATTCCTCACTCATGCAGATTCAACAGTTACTGTGTTACAAACAAAATCTGTTGCTAGCTCTCAAAAACCGGATACAAGGAATTAAGGCATTTAAACCCCTGAAACAGCTCAAAGAAATGGCTTTGGTTTGTCAGCTGCATTTTACGTTCACGTTCATACTGCTACTAGGTACGCCCGTTTACGTACGCGCTACTAGCAGCACATACACACAGCAGCGTGGGCTGAGGGATGCTGCTCAGGGCCACTGCCTCCGGGGTTCCAGGGCTGAGGAGATCCCTCCTGCCCAGCCGCAGGTCTCTGCTCCTGACTGAGGATGCTGCTGCCACTTGCCTGTTTGCAGCTTCAACCAGTAGCAAAATGGAGCTCACACGGCAGAGACACAGCCGTGCGCAGGACGCTGACGTGGCCGCACGCAGAGGCAGCTGTCCGCAACAGCACCTACGTGCAGGCGCTGCATCTAACGCAAGCGGAGCCAGCCGGGTCCCCTCCTCCGCCTGGGGTGATGAAGACTGAGGGTCACTAGTGAGGGCACACATGTCTCTCTGGATTCACACGCCCGTTCATGGATCCCTCAAGTACCAGCACAGCCCCTCTGTCTGCCCAGCACCCCTGCCCACATCCCAGCTCCTCTTCCCTCTGCTTTAGCAGCTGCCTACTTGACGGGCAGCTTAAGTGAACGGAACACCATACTACTCACCACACTACTAACTGCAGCCTCTGTCTCCCAGTATGCAAGGCACTGCTTGCAGGAATATGCCTTTTTTTTTTTTTTTTTTTGTGTGTGTGTGTGTGCATACGTGAAATAATTTCAGTTTCAACGTTGTGGTGAAAGAGAAATTTTTCACCGAGCAAGATTCAAGGAGCTCTCACTCATTCATCAGACTACGCTCTTGGAAGTTGAGAAACCTTCACTGGCAGTCACCTTTTCACAGGCTAATGCATGCTTCAGCAGCTCCAAATACCAAACTGATACACACTTACTTCTGTGAAAAAAGGAAAATTACGCAGATACCCTCAGATTCAGTGTAATATCAATATGTGCATAATTTGCCACTTGCAAATCCATCACTACATACGTTATCCATCCCGCACTAGACCACTTGTTGCTTGTTCTCAAAAGCATATTCTGAATATTTTCAACTGCAACCACATTTTCATTTAAATATTGACTGGAAATACTCTCTCCTAAAAATGTTACAACATTATGGAAACAGCTTGGAAAAAAACCCACAAACCCAGTAATACTGATGCTTTATCCTCAGTAGGCATAATGAATACATGGTCTTTTGCAGAAGCTGCTTGAGCAGTGGCAAGCAGGTGCTTCGACAAACTTTCATTTTAAAGCTGTTCCTTACAGTAAGGGTTGCATGGAAGAATTCTTAAAATCAGGCACGTGAGAAAATGTCTGGGCATTATTCACTTTGGGTCAGATCAAAGAATCCTAAAATAAGCCTAAGTACGGAAGGTAAAACCAGAAAATTTCTTTAAGGCCACCTTTCAGAGTTCATCTCAACTCGTTCCTTTGGCCAAGGGAGGTGTACAATTTCTGTAGTGCATTGTGAGAAGGAAAACTAGCTAAGCTGTACAATCGAAAAGCACAGACTTATGGGGGTCTCCAAGAGGCTGAAATATTCTCAGGAAGCCCAGGTACCCCTGACACACCTCTGAAGCATTACCTACCTGCTGACCACCCTTCTAAAGCCAAAACTGGGCTGCAACAAATCTTAGGGCTTACTCACCTGCACGGCATTTATTTGTGAATTCTTTCCCCCCTCAAGGGAAGTTGGAGGTAAAAAACAGAAATAAAAATCGACAAAACCCAAACAACATTAAGTATTTGACAGAATCCTCACAGGGACAAAAGAAGGGACAACAGGCTCTCTCACCACAAGACACTCAGGTACAAGATATACAACAATAAAGCCAAATAATATTTTCAAACACCACAGAAGCTATGACTCAATCTTTGAGTAATGACTGATGGTAGGTAAAATCTTGGAAAGATTTAATACGTAATTTAGTTTTGAGACCAGGCTTTAGTTGATGAGTACAATAAGCTTTTGCAGTATATTTTTCATCCTGCTATAAAGCAAGCTGCGTTTGGCATTTTTTCAGCAGAAGGAAAGAGAAAAATAACGGGAGCAGTAACAGTAGTGGAGACACCAACAACAGCAATGGTCTTGTCTGCTCCACTTTCTGCAACGACGTGTGAAGAGGCACAAAATATAACATAATTGGCCTCTAAGGACCGTAATGACTCTAGTTATTACTGCAGCTCCATCCCAATGGTATCTTGAGTATCTCTCAGACGTTTAACACCAAATCGCTCTGACTACTGGAGTACCACTTTCTACATACTACAAATAAATTGTGACTAGCCCAGGGTAACATTGGAAATCTGCACCAAAGATCCCAGCTCAGCCCAGGAGACCCAGACTCAAGTTTTAACCATCAGACTGCCTTTCCTTTCTTTACTTAAGAGTGGAGCTACAAGGATTCCAGAGATGAATACTTCAAAACGTCAAAAGCCATCACTAACTCTCACTTTCTAGACACACAGTTTCAGTCTGACCTTTAAGTAGGATGGTTGTAGAAGTTGTATGGAAGGTGCAGTTGTTTCTATATAAAACTGAGTTATGGCTGTTCCGCAGTATAATTGTGAGCTCGTTGTTGTTCTTAGTCCCTAAATCTCTTGGTTGTACTCAAGGAAAACTCGGAAGAAACATCATGCTCCTGAAGCTCTCATCACATTTCCATTTTGGCAAGATATCCAGTCCAGACCTTTGTAAACTCACAAAGCAGGACAGAAAAGTAGCACTTGGCACCCTACTTAAACTTTGTTGTCTAAAAACACAGAATTGCTTTAAATAGGATGGTATGCTTTGATTTGTCATAATGTTTATTATCGCACTTATTTTCTGCCTACAGATATTATTAAAGATGATGTTTCATCTCAATGTATGTATAAAATCAAAGGAATGAAGGAAGGCAGTATGCCTATTTAATTACTGTCCTGGTTCTTTCAGTAAATGATGGCTGAGCATACCAATATGAATAAGGATTTGTAACTAAATGTCACAATATAATTATGAAAGTGCAGGAAACTGAGACGCAGACTCTGATTCTAATTGCTCCATGATAGCCATACAAATGCATCTCACTCAAAAGTATTCTTTCATGACCCTGGAGTTCAGGACTGTGCTTTTTTGCCCTTCTTGTCTATTTATGAAGGATCAACCTCTTGGCATCTAAATTATGGCTGTGATGTTCCGTGATGCTGATCTTCCAACTGCTCCATTTAACTGAATAGGATTTACAAGCACATATCATTAATAAAATTTGTGTCAGGCAGAAAGGAACCTAAATGATACCCACCAATTGAACATATCAATCCTTCACACCTCTTCACACCAAAAAAGAGACATAAATACTAATTTGCTCAGGAAACCGAGTATTTTCCTTGATCCGTTGAGAACACACAGCACAGTCCAATTATCTGTATCTCAGACATGTTTTAGACTTATCCTGAGGGAAGCACAGCTAGAAGCTGGTGTTACATGCCTCCTGTGGCTCACCAGCCAGGCTCATTCGCAACTCAACTTTTCAGGTAAAACACACTGAAAGAGTTTTAGGGTAAAGTTAAATTGGTTACCAGTTCTGGGTTGTGGTGGGTTCTTTTTTCTCACTTAAAATTGGAATAAGATTACACTGTTCATTTACATAAATAACAGAACAGAAATAGGACTCTGTTCATTACTACTTTTCCAGAATATGGACCAGGGTGCTCCAGGATACTGGAGGACTAACCTTATATTAGCCTATGATTTAGTTTTATTCCAATCTAATCCTAACTTCTTCTCTACTCATCATTTCTTCTTCTCCGTATTTTCAGCAACTCAAGCTTCAAGGCTGCTACTAACACGCCTAGCCACAAGCATGCAGTAGTGATTTTTGACTAAAACAAATACGCTCTCTTCATTTAATAATGCTACCTATTCTTTCACTGCAAAGCCCACAAAAATCTCTTTCCTCCATGGCCAGTACCCTTTCAAAAGCTATAGATCATGGTTAGAAGAGTTTAGAAGACTACACGTTTTATTTCATTTCCCTGGAGACTTTAAGTTACTCCATTACTGTGTCAGATTTATTAAACAATGCTTCAGGGGAAAACGTGTAGCTTAGTAGAATAGGTTATTCTGAAAATATAAAAATTCCTCTGCTTCTAACTTTTCACCTATGGAGAAAGTAGTTGTGCGTGACTCTCCACTCCATACTTCAAAGCCATGCTGGAAGCCAGTGTGCACATGTGAGTCTTTTTCCCTTGCAAATTTAAAAACTAACGGAAACTTCCCCTTTTAATTGTTATTAGGATACCTATACAGTAGCATAATTAACGTAGTGAAATCACACATCAGTTTATGTTCACTATTAGTACTGCTTCCTTTTTTATTATCTTATTGTCCAAAATCTGTAGTGACAACGAAGATGCTACTGACCTAAATAATCTGTGAACCTCCTTTTTGGCACAGACACATAGCTCTTTATTATTTTACCATCACAACCTTTATTTCATTCAAAGACTGTAAAAATAAACTGAAATGTTACTACACATTTCAAGCAGAAAACAGAAGGGATGCTGCCTTAGTTTAACCTAATCTCTAATATATCTCTAAAGGTGGTATTTGAGAATGGTGAAGCTTTTATAACACCTCAAGGAGTTGGGTGCCCAGCTCCAATTAAAAATCAAAATATGTCATTGTTTTTAAACACAGAAACATAATTTGCTGCCAATGATACATTCAGGAGTAAAGCAATATACTCAAACTACCTAAGTATCTCTTCTCCGGTTCTAAGCAGTTGTCTGACAAAAATACATAGTTAGGATTGGGGAGTTTTTTCCTGTTGTCTATTTAAAGGGAAATTGAAAACACTGAAAAACTTGCTTTCCTTGCACTAACACAAACACTTTGTCAGACTCTCAGAGACAACTTCTGCTTGGGAGCAGGAGGCCTGCTTTGCTAGACATCTCAGGGAAAAGCATCCAGCAAGTGGTATTTGCCCCATTTGAGCTTCTGCGCCGGTGCAACTGTATTACAAAAATGCAATACCATCTATCCAGACAGCACCAGTGCTAGGGCCAAAGCTCAGGGCCCCTGCACGCTTCCCTGCATAGAAACTGATGAGGACTCCAGGCTCCTGCCAAGGGCCAACTTTGGCACGCTGAGGACCAGCCCCGGAGCCAAAGGCACCCTGCAACACCCCGCGTTGGCCACGCTATCAGCTAACACCTCTGGTGTCAGTGAATCCCAGCTGATCCACCGCAGCTGGGGAGCTGCCTTTTGGTGCTTTGCTGCCAGAACAAGTAGCAAAATTTACAAGTACAGCACATTCTTCTATTCCATTATTACATTAAAAGGTGTTTCACATTTCGAAAGCAAGCAAATTTATTTCTGGTTTACAGTTTGCAACTACCCGTGTTAATGACCCACTACCAGCACTGGATTTTTCTCTACTTTTTCTTTAATAGCATTTCTGTTTCTCCCCCTCCTGGTTAAAAAGAAAACAAACAACCAAAAACAAAACACCAAAGGGGTTTCATCTCAGCTCTCCTACCTTCCATTAAAAAATTAACAAGAATAATTAGTACATTTAATTAACAGACACAGGAGGAGCTCCAAACCCACCACAGAATTTTCACACAGCTTGTTCATCGCATTCAAAATAACTCAGCAACTACCTAATTATTATCACTGGATCATTACACCAACACTTTTGTTTGGCTGGGTACTGATGGCAATTGATCTGCAGGCTATCTGTACTTAAGGGAAATACAATAAAAAATCCTGACTTTTACTTTTTTTTTAAAAAAAAGTGCACTACATTTTACGTTATCGGCAGCCTCGCCAAGAAATTATGTTACCAAAACATCATAACCTGATATGTTTGATATTTTAAGAACCTGTTCATCCATCTCAAAAACCAAAACCCTGTTTCTACCTTGCCTTCAGAAGTTTGCAAAACCCTTACAGTAATCTGTCAAATTAATAATTTATTTTCCCTAAATGAAAAAAAAACCCACCAAATATTTGTATTGTGATAGAGTACTCTGGCCCAACACATTGCATTTTGGATTTCACTGATGAGCATGAAATGAAAGCTACCTAATACAAACACATGACAAAGGTTAGAGCTGTTTCCAACCACCTCACTAAGATGTGCCTCTCCCTGCTCATCACTGACAGCGGTAAGCAGGCACATACCATAGCCTTACCTTTTAAAATAAAGAGCATCCATTTAGTAACTATTTTCCTAATTCCTGTTAGGTGTACATGAGCAAGTGTTACATCATGAGCGATGCTGCATCAGAACTTCACATGCTCATTCCTTTCTGTTCTATTTACACCAAGCTACCACGAACAGCCCCTTCTTTCTCAACACCTGCTAATACAAGAAAATATATATATATGGCACAGATGAGCCATAGCCACCATGTCAAGTCATTTTGTCAAGTCATTTTGTCAAGTCACGGACACTCTTTTTCATTCACAAACCTTAAGCAAATACCAAAGAATGGATCACCACATACACAGAACTAAGCACACACTTAAAAACCTTCTAACAGAGATGCTCTTAGGTTTGAACAAAATGCACTATCTCTGAAAGCGGGTTTGGTTTTTCTGACTTGAACAGTATTTAGAGGGATGCTGAAGTACACTTTCATAGTTCCACATTTAATTAATTTTCTTCCAGCAAATAAGACAATTTTATTTCTGAAAGGTCTTGGGTGAAATAACTATGCTTTACATGTACTTCAGATCACTGCTTTACAGACGAGGCTGAGGCATTAAACCCAAAATGGGTAAAACTCCAGCGAAAGACAAATCTCTTCTAAAAATTATAGTGAGCTACATTATTCAAAACCATGCAGCAAGCACTCAAGCAACAGCATGATGGATGCAGCAGGCCAGTCAGTAACACAGCTAATCAATATCACACTGGTGAATAGTCACTGCATAGTGTGGAGCCTGCCGTGGGGGTGACACGCACATGCGCTTGACGTTCGGCACCATGAGCAGTCACTTCAGCCAGATTTGTCACTGCAAGTCCCAGCTACACACATACATGTTTGTAGAAAGATGCAGGGGCACCCATTTTACGATACCTATGGCAAACACTTAAGAAATTACAAAAGACCTTGGATAGCTATGCCTTTGTAAACTTTTAGAAAAGGCTACTATTTACCGCAGTCACGATTTAATGACAACACCAACCATGCACAACCAAGGATTTGGATTTTTAACAGGCTATGGCACAACACAAGCACATAACTCACCCACGTTCATGTGCATTACTTGAATACATTTCCCACTGCTTATATCACTGAATATAAAGGTCTTCCTTATACATTTGAGTAATCAATTCTTGTAATCAAGTAAGTAATGTTTCACCAGGGAAATGGAAAATGAATGAGGTTAAATTAATGCTGTCACTTTCTATAAACCGGCAATAGCTTCCTGCTACAGAAACCACTAACTTCATTATTTTACAACAGGAAATCAACACTGTAGCGTGTTTTTAAAGTCTAATTTACTTAGAGTAATAAAAAGGCACCCTCAAGGCTCATCGTGTATGTCATATTATGCTTAGTTTTAAACATTCCAGCTTAAGAACAGTGTGCAAAATTCTCAGTGAATCAAGTTGATTAATATTTTGCATTTGTATGCAGTAGTGCTCTCCACTCACCAAGTACTATATAAATATTATTTCATTAAATTTCAAAGCAATTGTGTAGGTGGGATAATGAAATGTCTCTGTCTTACATTCTTTATCTTGGCAATACAGCCTTTAAAACAGAAGCAAAAGTAGTAAATTCATACAGTAAACTCACTTACAGACAAAAGGTCAGAAGTGAGAGAATTCCAGACTTCTGAAGCTGTGCTAAGGCTAGCAGGGCACAGAAGTCTATATTCAAAGTAGAAGCATCTACATGAGGTTTGCAGGTGTCTCCTTATCTTAAATTGTACGGTTAGAGAAACAGGGATTTTTTTTTTTTAATTTTCTAGTATTCAGCAGTGTTCATAGTGCCTTTTTGCAGGAACCCCATTTCATGAGGATGCTGCTGGAGGGCAAGCAGCTCATTAGGGAAAAGCTGAGAGGACAGAACAAGAGCACGTGTAAAAATTCAGTTGAAAGTATTAATTGAAAAAATAGTAATAATCACAAAAAAAATGAAAGAGCTAACAGATCTGTCTGTCTCTCCTTTCTAACTCTGTATTTTAATTAACACAACATTCCACTTTCTGGAACAATGTCTCCTTGCCTGCCAATTAGCTCCTAGCTCCTATTTTAGAGCTTACTCCTTAATAGCCATTTCTTCCAGAAGTCTTTTCAATAGTATCTTATTTTCTATTCATAAATGGCCACTAAAATTATGGTGGATCAATATAATACAATTATTGTGTTATATTACTAATATGAACTTCAGTAGAAAGTCAAGACGACACTTCCCCATCCTAGCAAATCCTGTTCTTTTCAACCACAGCAGCTAAAAGCAGAAGCTATTGTAAACCAGGACTTAACTAACAAGAGTCTCTAAAATCCGGGAACTCCTAATGGCAGTTAAGAGACTTTCTCAACTTGCCTTTAACCAACCCATCAACTGTATTTATTACCTTTGGCACTACACTTCAGAATTGCTGTCTTTTAATGATACAGCTTGCTGCACACAGCCTCCTGACCAAGGAATACTTTTTGATATTCAAGTCAAGGATGTGATGTTAGCCCTCATATTCAGCTAATTTGTCATTTTAGAGATAGTCATAGGCTCTTGAAGATTAGGAACTTGCCTGATTCATTAGTTATCCCTCCTTAACAACCAAAGAAAGAATTCTCTTCCAATTGCACTTCTTCATATTTCAATGTCTTTGTTAAAATACTGTAATGGAGCTTCTCTTGAAACATTTCCCCCTACAGCAACTCCCCACAGAATTCCTTATGAAGAAGCAAAGTGGGGCAAAAATGAATTGTAATATGGCTCTGTGACTGATGGCCTTAATAAAATCAATGGTATAATCAGTATTTAGAGCATCAACAGGATTTTTATTGCGCTGCAAATAGTCATAGTAGTGTTGATAACTTTGAATCCCAGAGGAGAAAAATTTTTAGGTTTCCATGTAAAAAGCAGCTTTTAATGTCATATTTTTACACTCAAACACCTTCATTTTGATAACAGATCTAGAAGTACACGCATTAACTCCCAGTTGACTTTAATATCTGAAAGGGATCTGTATATCTGACATCCACATGTGTTATCATACTAGAGAAACACATGGAACTTGTTAGAAATGTGAACATACATTGCTGCAAAACTACTCAAATATGTAAAGCTGACATAACAGGGCTGAATCTGGTACACAATGGACAGCATGTACCAACAGAGAAGAGGAGGCTCACAAATCTGTACACCTGGGATTGTGTTGAATGATTTTTGGTGAAGCAAGCTATAGGGGTAAGCTATCAAGCCCATCAGCTTTAAGAAGCTTTTACAGGGATTCCAACAAAATGCTTACTAGCAAATACTATGGAAAATCATCTGCTCTTGTTTTCAGGCTGGTATCATAGTGAAAGAATTAAACAGTCCCTTGGTTTTATTAAAATTCACTTAGAATAATAAATTCTACCATAAGAGTGCTGGCTTATCCCCAGCACGTAATCTGTTCTCTTCTTGTTTTCAAAGGGACAAGATTGAAGATCTTTTAAAAATCATATATTGCTTCCCAATTATCTGCAATAGCTTATATGTGAATGCCCAGAAATATGATCACCTCCAATCTGATGAGTTTACAAAAGTGTAAAGGTCTGCATTAAACCAGTTGTATATATTGAACATGATCACTTCTGTATTCTGCTGCTTATAAAGAATTCTAGACCTACCACTAAACAAATGGACCAAAAAGCAAATAATAATAAAATAAAAACCTTTTTGTTTAAAGACAATGCGTGTACTGCAATGTGTGTCTTGACATTACTGCTCAGAACAGAAATGTTCACCATGCTGCAAAGGGCAACGCAGATCTTTCTGTTCTAAAAACATCTCATTTGCTATGGATAATGAGCCAGGAGTAGAAACATTGTGTGTCATATCCCATCTCCATCTTAAATCTTTTCTATCAAGTATAATGGCATTTAGGCATTGTGATCTTAGCTGTGTTCCAGAAGCTGCAACATATAACAACAACAACAACAACAACAATAATAATAATAATAATCTGGACATTACTTTTCCATCACTTAATTCCATGTTTCATAAATATAAAAAAGGATAAAAAGGAGGAAAACACATATAAGGCCAAGTGCAACATGTTAGGCAAGTTCATTTATGGAAAATGGTTCTGCCAGTTAATTTGTTTCCAACAGGTCCAGGGAAAGAACAAGTGTAAACACTATGATTTCTTGTAAAATGCAATGTTTGGTTTTGAAGATTTTTGACACACAATTCTTCCCCTATGAGTTAACTTTCTGTAACCAGTTAATAGCATTATAAGTATGGTTTGAAAGGGCCTTTTCTCTGCAGTTCATTTGTTGCACCCTAGCTCCCAGTAAATTAGGAAACTACGATCACGCACACATTGCTGCTACAACCCTCCTTGAGACAGGAGTGTAGTTCAAGCAGTTCATCTGTAACCATTGCTAAATTTGCATCAAAGGAGGGACCAGAACTAAAGACGGCATACACCAGCAGGCACATGTCTCAAACCTCACTTCCACGTCAGTATGCACCAATATGTGCTTCCAGGTACCTACAGTCATGGATGGAGAAAGAGAGGTCAGAAAACAGCGGGTAAAAGAGGGGGTGAGAATTACTCCTGTTTAAAGGCATGTCAGTGCCGTAGGAGAGTATCACAACAGAGTACCAACTCGGAGCTCTACCTGTGGTCAAGCACAAGTCTCACATATGTTTTAAGTCTCTCTGAACCCTGTGGAGTCAGCAGGACTTTTCCTGTTCACGGACTAGTCCCTACACTGTCCCACACCACAGCCAAAGGAAATGCAAGATTCCCCACCGCAGGTACCACAGCTTACCGAGACCTTGCATAAATCCATTATAAAACTGTTCTGAGCACCCTGCCAGTTGACCTCGCTTACTGCTGTTAACCAAGGTAGTGCGACATGAGAGAAAGGATTGAGTTCCATCCACATCTCAAGCCGCACCTCCTTTATTTGAAGCATTTTATTCCAGTATACACTCAATAGGATTGCAATTGTATCAGCAGTGGTCTTTCTGGGAACCGCCTGGGGTAGGCAACAGTCATTTTACGTATCTAAAAAAACAGATGGGTCTGCCCTTGGTGCTGGAATTTTTCTGTAGCTGTAAAAATCACTTCCATTTCATAGCTGACCATATGAAGTCCAAATGCAGGGTAAAGAGTCTATTTCTGTCAAATGGCAAACACTACAAAAATGCATCCTGCTCCTCCTCTTCCAAGAAAACGAGGGGGGGGGGTATTTCCAAGTAATTGTACTGAATGCATTTTCTTTATGTTTCTAGAACAATAATACTTCACTGAAGATATTCAATATCTATCTGACTTACCAGAACGATGGTGATGTTGTTCTTCTAGGAACTCCAAGTCAAGCATTAGGTCATCTTCATCCAACTCACAGGAACCCAAGTTATTCAAAACATCCTAATATATATTAAAAAAAAAAAAAAAAAAAAAGGACATTTAGATAGATGTGTTAACCAAACTTTTATGAACAAAATAATTAGAAATTAGTTCAGAATAATACATTTAAACAGGAACTACAGAAAAATTTTCTAACATTGGACTGGTGGGACATCGTATGAAACAACTGTCCAACTAGAAATGTATTACTGTTCTGTTTTTAAAGGATCTCAATTATTTAACAACAACAAAAAAAACCCAAAACAAAACACCAAAACAAAACCAGAAGTACAAGTAACACCATGTATATAACTATTTTTTTTTAACTGTTCAATGATGGGTTTGTGTCTTTCCAAGATCATAACTTTTAAAGAACATTAAAATGTTATTTTTAGTACAATATAAGAAGTATCAGTACTTGGTTTTCATTACATTTTGAAATCCTAAGCACTGCCTGCCCTTACCAATATACTCTGAATAGAGATTTATAGTTCTACTTTTCCAAGGGATAGACTCACAAACTTAGGATAAACAGGAAATTCAGGCACAAACGATCAGCTCATGTAATTTTAAGTATTAAGACGGGTGGTAAACGCTTACCTGGATAGAGAAAAAAAATCCTACGTGTAGTTTAGGTCCCCACTCCCTTTTTGTCATTCATTTTTTTTTTTTGTCTTGTCCCCTGCTCCTGTACTCACCATGGGCAACTTCAGAAAATGTGGTGATGAGGCAAATATTTTCTCTAGCCCCTACCAACCCAAAACTGTTATACTCAATGTATTAAGGGAAACACTCAGTCTCAGTTTTCTACTATGGTCATTTCTTTTGACTTGGTAGCATCAGATTTTCTCCAGAGTCACCAACATCTAATCAAACATAATTCATGCATTCCCCAGCTGGCATTTTGCTTGCAAATCTATAAGTGACACTGCAACAGGCTTAATTCTCCAGTCCATTCACAAGCAGAAAAGGTCAATAGATCCTGCATGAGATGCTGGCACCAAATATGTCTCACAGGCTCCCAACACAAATGCAACCCAGAGAACATGGGAATTCAGTGCAAAAGAGATCAAGTGATCTTCCCAAAGTATCCAGCTGAGATCCCTGTATAGCAATCTGCCATACAGAGAACAGAGAAATATAAGAGGAGTATATATTAAACTAGCAAAAGCCCTCCCTGACTTAAGTTTGAACTATATTTTTCTATGCTCCTTCTAATTCTTTGAAGTATTTTCCCTCCACAACAGATGTTAATTCTTATTCACACTCACAACTTACATTTACCCAACCCTTTTGAGTAATTATTTCTTGAAATCCTGTTTTCTACTCTTTTACACACACCAGGCAGGCAACACAGGGACTTTTTTTTTTTTCTTCATTCTTTCCCTGACTTGAGCAGGAGAAAACCCATGAGCAGGAGAAAATGTCTTCTGAGATACAGAACCCACTGCTAATGCCGTTCCCACATTTACAGATGCCAAGCACGGGAATTGACAATTACCAGGTGCAGAGACCCCCACACAAGCAGTGAGCAGCGTGTTGCACAGAAGGAAAGTATAAATTACATGAACGTTACAGTGACATCAAACATAAAACATCTTATTCCCTCTATTTTAACTCAAAGAGCTGCTGACAAGCCTTCATCAGTGACTGTTTCTTTCCCTCATGCTGACAAAATGTAGGCATTCAATAATCAAATTATTTATTACTGTACAGTACAAAAGCATGAAAATAAAACAATGAAATGCAAAAACACAGATGCATTATATCAGGTTACTGTACCTGATACTTATGTAGACACAAACTTTTCTAGTCTGGATTGGCATTAACACAATAAACCCAAACTAAAACTAGTTTGCTAAAAAAAAAAATATTAAAGACAATGTTTTCTGTATTAAACAGAAGTGTGAGGACATAACCTAAAACTTAAATAACCTTTGAATCACTGTTGTAACTAGTGAAACGCTGAAGGTTGAAAAACTCACCTAGGGCTTATGTGTATCCTTTAATACCTAAATATCTTTCAAAATAGTAGCAGCAAGATACTTCCCAGATTTGTTTGCTCTTCTTTTACACAGATTCCAAGAGCACTGCCTGACATGACTGAAGTATCCTCAGTCCAACTATCCTCACGAGCTGTATTTCAGAAGAAGAATCAATGATTACGGCATGTTAAGATCAGATGAACATAAGGAAACCACGTCTCAACCAAAGGACTTTGAGGGATTTTTCTCCCTTTTTAAATTTAGATGCTATTATGCACTCAAGCTTTATCAAATGGTATATTAAAACTGCTCAGAGAATGTACAACATCCCTTGTTTATATATTGTTTTCTTAAAGTAAGAAAAGCATTTTAGTGACAAACTTCAGGAGAACATTCCCTGCAATTTTTAAGCAACAGCTAAATGTTTTTCATACTGGAAGAAGCAAAAGGTAAAAGGTTGAAGTACACCTTTTTTTCTTTACCGTAAGATTATCACCTATATTGCAGATGACCAACGGAACTCATATTGATATTAATGCTAAGCATCCTTTGATGAGCTGTACCAGTAGTAAGGAGTATGACTTCATGCTAATTGAGCATCTCCTACATCTTGTGCAGTAACTTACAAGTGGTCCAAACTCTTGGGAAATTGACTGCAAAAATGTAGCGATTCACAGCCTTTATCAAAACACAAATTCTATTTGATTTGGGAAAAAAGCACACACAAACAGAACGACAGTTTTCTAAATTGAAAAACTCCCCCAGGTAAGAGGGACCAAAAGGCAAAGCTTTGTATACCATTCTCCCCCTATGTACTACCACCTCCAGGGAGGTCTTCGCTTCCAATAAGCTTCAGAGTGGGGGCCAAGTGCTCTGTCTACTCTCTGTCCTGCAAGGCTGACGTGCCCCCTGCTCCTCACTGCAACGCCTCTGCTTGTCCACCTGAGCTGAAGGCTCCCAGCTGCCGTCCCCACAGACCTGTGACGCCCTTGCCTGCCCTTTTCCACAGCCTCTTCGACTGTACCAACAATAGCAGGCAAGTTGAAGTGACAAAGAAAAGCTCCCCCAGATTTATTCTTCTCAGGATTACCTCCACCGGGGGAAGCCTCCCTCTTTCCTCAGGAGTTCACATGTTCCTTATAAAGGGACAAATCACAGAAGTGGGAAGAAACAAGTTAAAGCAGCTACTGTCCATCACGGCGAGGGGGGCTTGGCAGAGAGCACTGCTCTGCCTGCCAGAGGTGTCAACGGCATCAGCCCAGCTGCTTCCCTGCTCTCATCACCCACCTCCGTGGGCACAGCCCTTCCGCAGACAGAGCACAGAAATGAACTCAGAAATGCCTAAAAGCACATCCAAGCAGAGAACATTAGTTAGGTTCCCAGGGCTGTCCTAACTGAATAACGTTTTCTGAAAGCATATAATTAGAAAATATAATAAGAGTTCCTAGAGTGACCTGCCTGATGCCCCAGAACAGCTCAGCGGTATCACTAACGTTGGTATCACCAACGCCCTCCGGCCCTCTGCCTCCTCACCAGGATCCATTACTCCTTTATTGCTATGACAATTAGTAACAATTGTAATTTCTTTTGAAGTTTAATATCTCTTGACCCTTTCCCTGTTCTCCCTCTTACCACTGCTGCTGCATTCTTTGAAGAACAACGCAATTAAATTTTAAAAGAAGAAAATAGGAGAGATCAAGCCCTAAAGAGCATTCAAAGTGAATCGTTTCAAGGCTTCGCTACATAAAGAAAAAGAAATTAATGCTTCCATCGAAGTCCCAAGGAACAGCTGTTGTCTATTTATGGTGGCATACCTCCTATTTATTCCAGGAGGCAAATCATTTAGTTAAGGCAAAAGCCCTGCAGCAAAAACCTCTCCACTGACTCTGTAACAGCCCCTTAGAAACCTGAAGCCATATTTTCCTACTTCTCGTGTCTGTTTGACTTCTGATACTGTTTTGCCACTAAAATGGACCCGAAACTAACATGATTCTGGTTTTTTCTTCCATTTGATCTGGAAGTTGATCATAACCCGTGAGAAGAACACACTTACTCAGTCATTTACCCATGTGTCTCAGTTTTTCTGACTGCAGACTCGATTTTGGTTCTTTCTCCTGGACTTTGGATATTATCCCTCTGCCCCACCCCCTGTAAAGCAATGTAGGATCGAACAAGACAAGGCTTTGAAGTTTTAGCCCCTTTAGTCAAGACAGGCTGTAACCCCAGTTTACCTACCACTCTTTCCACTTTTGACTTGGTGGACTACCACCGTTATTTAAACAAGTTTAACAGTGATACATAAAATGTTACTAATTCAGAATAAAAAGCAGTCATTTGGACAACAGTTCAGACTGTCTTTGACAACTGATAATGCCTGTAGCAGAACAGAATGCTAGCCTAAGAATATTTCAAGGCATCACTAACTTTACGGTAGCAATTTTCATACTTAAAATTATTTCAGCAACAAGAAGTATAAACTCCTGCTTTTCACCCAATAGCTCGGTATCTTACCATTCTTAAGAACTATGACTTAAGGAGTGGTTTATTATTAAAAGATATGTGGTCATTTGCATAGATATAGTTCAGAAACAACTGAAACATTAGAGGGATAGAGATGTATCAGACATACAGTTCCTCTCAGCCAGACAGCACGTATTTGATTAGTAAGTTTACTCAGAGTTGCTGCAGGGGGTTTCCTTCCTACCTCAGGTCCCTCCCTATGTCCATCTTTCTATTCCGAGTTTCCCTTCCTATAATCACTCAAAGGAAATCTAATGCATAATACAAGAATTTTCAGTCCTTTTCGAGAATAGTAATTTTTTTCATTATTTTTAGACCTGTTCCAGCTCAGGGTCTACAACACTTAAAATGAGTTTGAAAGCTGGAATAAATGAAAACATCTTTAGTAGTAAATACACATAAAGTGCCCAACATAACAATCTCAAAGGTACTATTAGGCTTAATCAAACAACAAACTGCAAATAGCATTTCTTTATAAAGCCCCCTTTACAATGTGGGGGTTTAAAATTATTATTCCAAATAAACAACTTACACATATAAATACCTAGTGAAATTACTCCTTAAAGAATTATTAGTATACTCCTCTAATAATTGGCTACTCTGGTATTCAAAAAATGACAATAAAACATGCATATGAATATACAAATATATTAAAGCATATTATTTTGTTCAGCAATGAAATTCACTTTTAAAATGGACTTAGCAAAATCGGATCAATTGCAGAATATATATAAACAAAGCTAGGTAAATCCATGTAGAACTGAGTATTTACAACTAATATGCAAAACCAAGATGAACAACTGGGTTTAGGTGACAAATCTGCCCGTTTGAAACAGACAGCAATCAATGGCACCAATCAAAAGGTTAATTTGTTCATTTATTTGTTCATGTTATTCTAGACTCTTCTTCCTCCTATATAATTGAAATAATAAAGTAATAAGATCCTAAAGGCAGCAGACACTGGTTGCCTATCATTACCAGCATCTTTGAAGAGTTTTATATATCATTTTTAATTTTATTCTAATTAATACAGTCAATATGTATTCAATGTTCAATGATGTTCAATGACTTCTGTTTCTTTTCCATTTTCTATGCTGCTATCTCAAGGGAGATTCAGCCCTGACAAATTTTGTTTCCCTGGGCAAGGGGATGGAGATTTTTTTCCTGACCAGTGCTGTTGTGCACCCACAAACAAGTTGCCACTGGGGCCTGGCATTTCCCAGTGTTTTTCAGGGTTCTTTGACACAAGTGACTGAAATTTCCATTATATTACAGTACAGCGATGCTGCAACAAAATCTCAACTATTGCTTGGAGAATATTCTAGGCCTTTGAGAACTTGAGGTCCAGTAAGCAACTTAAGGAAGCTACAAGACTGAAGCACTAGCATGTTTGTAATTACTCAGCTCATAAGCATTTCTGCAGACACGTATATGGCTGAAGATAGTATTCACAGAAGTCACTGAAAGTTACTTTGCGCTATACATACATTGATATAACTTTACTATCATGAACGGGAACATACTGACTGCATTTTAACCTTTAATTTATCTTTTAATCAGGCTTCACACCTTTCTCAGCAAACACGCTATTTTTCCTGGAAAGCATTTTATCACTGTGCTTCCTCTGATGGGTGCCTATGCAAAATGCTGCTGCAATTCAAACCAAGCAGATAAGCTTCGGGTCACCGGCATCCCTCTTTGGAATGCCATTCATCATCACCTCCTATGTTGTACACAGACGCATTTCCCCTCAGCAATCTGTAATCTTACTTCACTGCCACTTTAGATTATATCAGGAAAGCCCTAAAATCCAGGGGAATATTTTTTTTAAAGCTTTTTCCCCTGACATAATAGCGCATCTCATTTCCATGAGTGATTATGCAGCAGTCACTGGATTTTCAAAGATATTTTTAGAACTACAAAAACAAAATTTTAAAACCTCACTTCTCAGAAAATGCTTTGGGTTCCGTTTTGTTTTCCTTTCTCCCCATGGTGGCTTTTACACATCTTTCTAATAGTCCTCCTCTGTGTTACTGTTCTTAACTACCTTCTGAATACAGATTTGCATACCTTATTGGGTGGGGATTTGGGGGCTTTTTTTTCCACAAAAGATAAGGATTTAGTGTTCAAGCCTCCCCACTGAAACGGTGTACTAAATGCAATTTATAAAAATCTTCTCAGAGAGAAAGAGCCTAATTTTACACATATAATGGTATGTTAGTACTTAATATTACAGATTCCTTTTTTTCCTTCACTGTAGAAAACATACATGGGGGGCTACTTAAGATCAATGCTTTTGCAGTTGCACATAGAAAACACTCTAGGGAGAATAATTTGATTCTTTTGTAAAGTCATATGTATGACAATTCACCTGTATCTACTCAGGGTCACTGTATATCTAATGCTGGCAAAGATCAGAATTAAATACTTATTTCAACTCTGAAATGATTTCTAGAGATTGCCAAAAGATAGTACTTCATCAAAATTGTATTCAGCAAAGGAACATAACATACAGTCAGCATAAGAATGAAAACTGAGATATACTCAAGGCAAAAGAAAGACCTTGAGCTATTTAAAGTAATGTTAACTCCTAGAACCATACCTGAATAATTCATGGACATAATGAAGTATTCCCCTTCTGCACTCTCCCACATACTTCAAAGGAAAAATGAAAGTACATGAAACCCAGCAAACAGAAAAACCTTTAAAAACACAGAATCCCTGTCAACAGTCTAAAAATCTCTGTATCAAATGTAAAGCTTATGTAAAGCCTTTCATATACCAAGAGAAGCTTAAGAGTGGGTTGTTTTTTTCCTGAATAGCACCACCCTAAAAGCATACCATTCCCTACTTGAATGAACTAGAGACGTTAGAAAGGAAAAAATACATCTTGTAACATTTGGTAAGAACATTTTCTGTAGCTAACGTGTGGAAATTTTTATATTTTAAATCAATGTGCCCTTAAGATCCAAGGACAGAAAATTATCAGTGGACAGAACTGCCTAACTTTAGAGCTCCGATTCATCATACCATTCTTCAAAATATTTTTTGCGTGCACGTTTTCGGCTGTGTGAGGGAAACACGGTATTTTTCATCCTAATCTTGTTTCTGCCCTTTCCGTTCTCTCTCTGCATTAAGTCAACGTCTGTAACGATGCTCCTCTTGCCTGAATGATTATAACTAATGGACTCTCGTTACAGGTCTTAGTTTACGCCCACCCTGTCGCCCACCCACACGGGGTTCATTCTGTGCTGCTGAAGCCACAGAAGCGTAACACAGCAAAGCGTAAGCACCGCTGGTGGCAGGAGCTGACCTTGCTCCCATCTGGCCGTGGTGTCAGTGAGGATCAGGGAACAGGGGGACATGGCACCTACCTGCAGAAGTTCAGAAGCAAAAGCTTTCGAGCAAACATGCTGATGCACAACACCACCGTTCACTCTCCCCACGCGAATCGGCTTTCCTGTCACCGGGACAGCATGCACAGGGGTCACACGGTAGGGTACTCTGACACCAGGGCGTCACTAGCCCACCTCCCACCACACATCTACACAAGCTTCTCTGCCTGCACAGCAGCTGTAGATGCTGTGAGCTAGTCTTGGGTACATTTGCGGATGTTGAGTCATCCAACATGTAACCCTGGTGAGGATAACGTGCAGCTGAAAGCCATGGCCTGGCAGCAGTGATTGTAGTCCCGTAGCGTAACCTGCCTCCACATCAGCATCCGTGAATGCCAATGGATTCGCCTCTGCAGGAGTAACCAAAGCCACACTTCATATTTGCTTCCCTTGAACTCAGGCATATGCTCGTTAAAACGGAGAGGTAATAGCCAGTGTTTCTGTAACACAGCAATGTCACCAATTGTGTAACTGGTAACAACATACCAGTACTTTATAACACGGCTAAGCACAGGTATGTAAGTAACATGCAACTGCAAAGATTCAGACAAACAATGGTGGCATATTTGCACAAATGATGCACGGGGAAACACACAAGCAAAAGAAGAAAACCCACAAGATGACAACAAAGTTGGTATATCTGGCAGGAAAGTTGTGTGATGGAACCAGAACTAGTCCTGGTTCCAAAAATAAGATGACCTACAGGAGAGGCAGATGAAGTCCCCTCCCTTTCCTTTTGGGGAGGAGGCCGAGAAGCACAAAACCACCAAGGATGAGCAAGCAAAGATGGGGAAAGAAGCAGCAGCACACTTTGGCTTCAGTTTCCAATACCTGAGAGTGCAGGAGCTTGGGCCCCACAGCTTCAGCAAGGGTGATGGTGAGGACCACCATCATCACTGGTACCTGCAGCCCAGTGAAACTGGCCGTGTGTCAGCCTCCTGAACAGCCCCGTTGCAGCCCCCTTTCATCCTTACATACACATACACCTATGTGCATGCACCCACTTGCAATATGCAGGCCAGCTGCACAAACAGCTCTTACAGAGCTGGGAGGCAACCGGTGCCCTCACCATTTCAAATTCAGCTTATTTTTTTCATCTATTAAGTGTTCTAATAAATCCAGGTTCAAGTCAATCCCAGATAAGGATCAGCTCTTGAGAAAGCTGATACAGACAGCAATCACCTAACCTTGAATTCACTATCCAGAGAGAGAATATCCAAGTAAAAGCCACATTTAAAATATGCACAAGCTTATGTGCATCAGAAAGCTTGAGATTTGAGTCTGTGAATAAAAGAAAGAACAGAATCATTTCAGACGAGAGGCACTTTGCTGACTGTTCGCCATTCTTTCAAATAATCCTAGTGTGCTCAGATTCACTTTGGCTGTAATCAGAACCAAGACAATTGGATTTTGCGTTCAAAAAGAAGGTGTATACATTTTTCATACATAAATCCATAATTTCATTAACAGAATCCTAGAAAAAAAATATTCTGTAAGGAAAGTATGAAAATACAGTCAAAGAAATGCAATAAAGCCTAAAATGACCAAATAAAGCCTTCTGTAACAGATTTTTTTCCTCTCACTCACATATACATATGCTCTCCTCACAGCAGAGGGATACATCTGCAACACATAACTTGCTTTGCAATTTGATTAGTTGATTTTTTTTACAGCTTTTGTAATAGGCAAAGCACTATGCAAGCATTCTGGTGCAATCATTACCATCATATAGCTTTAGGAAAGTTTTTTTTACACCTCACGTGCCAGATTTTTCTGCCAAACACAGAAAAAGCTCCTCGAGCATCTCTATGCTGCACTTGTATAGGATATAATTTAGATCATTCTGTGAAGCTTATTTGCATAAACCTTAGACATGTCAGTAGAAGAGGTTATTCAACACATGGATTGATCAGGTAAATTTTTCCAAGCCCACTTAAGTTAAACACATAACCCACAGCTAAACCTTTTGGCAATTGAAATGTTGGCAACTAGAGACTTCTGGCTGCATCCTGACAGCCACCCAAGTCAAGTGCTTCAGCCAATAAAGGGTCAAAAATTGCTTTACGACACCTAATCGATTTCATTTTTGCCTGTTCTTGGCCAGTAGTACATGGGGGGTGGGGGCGGGGGGTGTTCTTACAACAGTAGTACACGGTGGGGGTTCTTACAACTCGTATGAACTTGGCTGCCAAAAAAAAAAAACCAACCCAAAACAAACATTTAAATTCGGGGGATACAAGAGGGAGAACCTTAGTGTTTATCGTCTTGATAAACCACTACCACTCCTAAGGGGCAAACCACATCACTCTAAAGAATATTGTTCTGACAAACCAGAACAGGACAGTTCTCCTGCCACCATCCAGCACCAGCCAATATTCATCTGGCAGAGACGGCTGAATCCGAGCCCCATTCCCCCAAACAGAACTAACATTGTTCAGCGTGTGTTTTCAGCATTTCTGAAAAGCAGTGCAGGAAAAGATACAGGTATGGTACCAAGCTCAAGAAGCGATCGATTCTTCTTGCAAATAACTTCTCCCCAAAGCATCCCAGTTCTAATCATTCATCTGCATTGTTGGAGTCAGCACTTCTGGATTCCAAATGGAGATCATTTCTTTTATGGTTTGAGCATTATTTTATTCCTAAGAAAAGACTAAGATCTTGCTACATACAAGAACCCCAAAACTCTGAGCCATATGATTAAGCAAATAAAATATTTTTGTCTAGTAACAGGAAAATTTAATACTTTTTCCCCTCCTGCTATTATTATGAGCCAATTCAAGGCTGAACCTTCTGGTTCTAATTCTAATTTGTAGCCTGCAATATTGGTGATAAATCACCAAAAAGTGAGCCCTGTAAATGAAACCACAAGTGACCCTTTACTATAGCATCATTAATGCAATATCATAATAGATATGCTATTGCTAATATTATTTGAATTCTTTCCGTTTCCATGGCAACTTTGGCCTACGGCTGCTCTAGTAAACAGGGTTTTAAATCATTCTTTGAGAAAAGCTTCTGCCCAAATGTCATTTTTCTGCTAATGTATACTTTTCTCCAATTTCTTTGCTTTTTTTCTGTTTTAGTTCTTTTGTTTGTTTTGTTTTTATTTGTTTACATTCTTCCCCTCAAAAACAATGGCAATTACTCCCTCAGAAAACAGATGGTTTTGGTTATTGCAGGTAAAAAATGCAGTGAATTCAGAACTTGAGGAAGCCAGACAACCTGTAACAAGCTTTGACTAACACCAGCAATACAAAACATCACATTCCATCCTGCAGAGGTATCTAAATTTCACAAAGACTGAGAGAAAACAACCACTTGCTGGAAATTTTGTAATGTGTACATCGTGTAGGCTTTGTTACTTCTCTTCTGTACTTTCAAAACTCTTTGATGCTTAAAATTACTCTTTCAGTATCCACATCTGCATTTTCTTCTAACAAATACTTAGTCCTCTAGACAACAGAATGGAAAACCAGCATGAACACCCATGGAGCTGTGTCCAACTCTTCCCCATGATTTACACAGGTGTTTAAACTGAACAGACAACTTCTGTTTGCCAGACACGCCCAGCTTAAGAACAGAACATTATACTGGTATCAGAGGTCACCTGGCTTTTATGTCCAAATTCAGAGATGACCAAACCTGTACATTCAGCTGCCAGTCACCTTGCCAACCACAACTAGAGATGACTGACAGATTCTGGTTGTGTCCCAGCACTCACCTCCAAAAAAAACCAAAAACC
Source organism: Microhierax caerulescens (assembly GCA_035590215.1). NCBI lineage: Eukaryota > Metazoa > Chordata > Aves > Falconiformes > Falconidae > Microhierax > Microhierax caerulescens. The sequence continues at coordinate 75,063,137 of JAVJGJ010000001.1, forward strand.
TGTCGATGAAGTCAGTACACTATTAAGGGGATGATCTCCTTGTTAGGAGCAGGGTGGAAATACCGAGAACACTACCCTCTTGGAGTGGTATAACACTCCTTGAACTCCAGGGAAGATGATTAGGCTAGTCCTTACGCTTTTGGGCACCCCTGACTGTTCAGCCTACCCCAACAATAGCACCAGTTTTATTACTGCTTCAGAGCCCAAATAATTCCCTTTGTAAGGCAATAAACTCACAGCTCATTTTCAGTTCAACATAACCCTTCGTAATGTTAATTGCATCACAGACTGTTACTTGCTGGCAGGACATCCAAACCTTCGGTAGTTTGAGTTAAAATCAGACTGACGTCAGAATTATCAGGTTGGGAAAATGTAATTGATGATGCATTCTAGCCAGTTAAAGCTCAAATAATACTGTTACATATAATATAGATGCATACGTATGGAGCCCAAGGAACATTATACACACATTCGAGGGATTGGATCGGTGTCTGGTTCATCAGAAATAAACAGCATTCTAAAAATCTACATACACAAAACCTGCTCTTCACTCTGCTTACAGGTCTTTTACTCACAACTCTGTTTCCATTTAATTCTGTCTGCTGTGTGGCTTTGCAGCTTAAATGCCATCTGCAGTATTTCTTTGACAATTCCCATTCTTCCTATAAATTTAACAGAAATAATGTGCATACAATAAAGAATAGCAAAGAAATTTTTCAGTCTAAAAGGACAATGAATGAAAATACGCACTCACTTAATCAGCAACTTACTTGTTAAAGGTTCTCTGCTTTGCCATATATCATGCACCAAGCCACAGAAAATCTTCATCCTTCGTCCATGAGCACATGACAAATCTATTTGAACAAAGGGGGGTGGGCAGCTGACTACCCTGACAGCTTGGATCTCAGTCAGGAAAGACTTTGCTCTGCTACAAAGTACTCCAAAGACCTTTTGCACTAATCAACATTTATGTATCTTCAGTACAGACAGCAATTGAAACTCTTTGAGGTCATGGTGACACTGTCAGAAAGTTTCTCAAAACCTTACCAAAAACGACTGTCATTATGATTTTCACTTGCCATTAATTCCCAGCTGCCTAATTTAGTAGGGTAGAAAGCAGTCTCCCCAGTCCTAATTGAAATAAATTTTTAATTTAATAGTCTAATGTGCTCCAGTTTGGGTTTTTTTTTTTTTCCCTTTCATCAAATCAATGCTCTCATTATTCGTTAATGGCTAGGTGAGCAGGGCACACTGTAAAAAGGCCTAAAATAAGATCGCCTTTTGGTCAAAAGTCTAGATTTAAAAAGAATCAGCAAGACATACATCACAGGTTATGTTCCTTTAGTGCAGTTATCATTTCCTTTCAGAACGAGGTAAAACATAGTCTTTTGCTTTGGTTAGGATAGCAGCATTTATAAGCTCAATTAACGAACAGCACAAACCCAGGCTTGCTCAGCGCTAAGGACAGGTTTGTATCCCATGATGTGAACAAACCAGATCCTCACGAACGGAGCTTCAGCAGGGCCACCGCAATAAACTCACCTGGAGAATACTACACAACACGTTATTCAGCATGTAACAACACATAAAACTAATGCTCAAATTTATGCTAAGAACAACGTGGGCTCTTAAACGAGACCAGTCCTCAGTGCCTATGTAGTCAGCACCTTACAGAATAAACTGAAGTATTACACGGTAAATATTTACTGTCTTAGAGATAGCAGAATGCCATTATTTTCAAATTTTTACTAGAATCAGGAAACACTTATAGCACTTCTAGTCTGGCAACATTAGTGTTGTTGAAACTCCTTAATTTTATCTTGTGCCTTGATTTTCACCTGGATTCAAAACTCACTTCAGCCAACAAGTTCTAGTAATGCTTTTTACAGGAACTAGCAGACATGTTCACACATCCAAAATACAGCAACATATTCTTTCTTGGTCAGTATCTCTGGTTTTAAAATGCTTTTATGCATGTAAGCACTTTCTGCAGCTGCTGCTGCTTTTAGGGTAAGATAAGAGGCAAGTACAGAAGTAAAGAGGTTTTAGAAATATGCAGCAGAATCTACATAAAGATTAGACACTATTGGACAGGCTGAGCAAAAGAAATCTGATCAAATATGAAGGCCCATGCCTTCTACAGCCTTCATTCTGTATAGACTGGATTAACAAAAAATTAGTTTGGTATTTTTTCTGTTTATTTTGAGTCATAAAGCAAACATGGTAAAGCCAGCACATGTAAATGCTGTTCTGGTGCTCAGTACTATGCAGGACTATTATTCCCAGTTGTGCAGCACAAGTGTGCAGGTACTTTTACAAATGATAACTTGTTAGCCTACTTGCCTAAAAAATAAAGTTGATGTCATCCCACTGTCTAAGCACAACCTTTTTTTGGTTGTTGTTCTTTTCCCAGAAAATTTTGAACCACTTTACCAACATTAACTAAATTGGACAGAAGAGTAACAGTCTTAAAAGACAAAATGCAGAAGCTAAGCAACAGGAATATTTGGATGGAAAACCGAGATTTAAGCACTGCACCTGCTATGAGCAGAAGTGCTGTACGAGCTCACACTTTTCAATGGTAGCAATGGAATATTCTTTTTGCCTTGACCACAGTAAGTTTCAGCCGAAACCCACACCCTTCTTTGACCCTGACATTGATCTATCTGTGACAAAACACAAATCCCCTTGCAAGTCAGCTTTCCCTAATCCCAAGTGCTCATAAAACTCATTTGCTTGCTACACTATATTCCCATACTCTAATTAATACAGGCCAACTCATCATCCTATTGCTTTCAGGACAGGAATCGGAGACAGATGAAGTTATTCCACAGAATGAGGTGGCTGTGTTGCTGGAACCAGAGCTCAGTCTTTCATTTCTGCTCCTCCCTTATTCAGCCATACTAGGCAATTGCTTAATTTTATTGTATCGTAATTTGAGTAAACATCCACCCGCTCGAACTGACTAAAACAAAGAGATGAAGTTCTTAAATTGCCAGAGGTTCCTAAACAGGTTTGTCTATGCTGCCACAGTAGCCACTAAACCAGTGACTGTCCTTACAGCTCCTGAAACAATGAGCATGTACCAGCAGAATCACAGTCAGCCTGCTATTACTAACAGAAGGGACAGGTTTTCCTTCTTTAAATCTGTATTCACTTCAGACAGGTGAGCATCCTAAGCTGTTAAGAGAGCTATATACAAATTACTGCAGACAGAGATTTACTGAGTTAAAGGTTAGATATAAACACTGTGGTTGTATTATTTATAAACACGTGATAATTGAAACTGACTGAGGAACAGGCATGTTCCTTTCAATATGAACACATAAAACCACATATACAACACACCAACTTATTTGCTTCAGCAGCACCCGTCACCACAAACACACAATTTCAGGATCTTCCTCCCTGCTCTTACTCACCACTGAATTGAGTCCATTTAAAGGCCCAATGACCAGGTAATAAAAGATGTAAGGAATGGTCCTGAGAGATGACCAGGCAGTTACAACTTTAACCTCCAAAATAGCTGTGACACACAGACACAACAGCCCTGTTGCCCATCTGGCAAAGATTTAGGAGACCAAGAGGCAGACATTTGAAAGTCCTGAGCCAGAACACTAAAAAAACCCACACAAAAACCTCAAACCAAACCATACCCTTACAACTATAAGAACTATGTACTAATTTCAGTTTTCATTTGTGCTTTTAGGGGATGAGAAAGGAAACAAAAATTAAAACTCTGTATTTTCTTTCTACTGGTCACTACCTGGGCAGCACCACGGGTGTAAAGAGCTTGCATTGCTCTCAGCTCCAGTTCTCCACTTCAGCCCCAAGGTAAGTACCCTTCTACTCTCCAAATCATTTGACAGCGTGTTCCTCCTCCTTCAAGATGAAGATTCAAGACTATCCACAAAGGTATGAACTGCAAAGATGTAACAGGTTTGTTGTTTTCCTTTCCCTCAGAATACACAGGAGGCTAGCCCTGCAAAACTTGACAGTGCAATGTATCAATGAAAGTTTGGCATTCTGATCCCTGGGGAAAAGTCTAGTTTAATTTATGAGAATGTAAACATCAAATATATATATATATAAAAAATATGTATCTTTGTGTGCAAAAATGTTCTTCAGGTACCATTCATAAACAGAGCAAGTCAAATACAACACTAAAGATTTTTGTGTAAATTATCAGATGTAAAGCAGAGAAAAGCTACCAATACACATGTATTTGCCATGTATAAAACAGTTCTCCAAAATTATCTATTCTTGCTATTTTATAATGGTTTGTGGACCATAAAAATCCAGGATTTAGACTTATACACTTGAATATTTACCAGTGGAAGATATGCTTGCATCGATTAAAGTAGCATTCTTCATATGTTCTACTTGCTGCACGGGTTAGGATAAGTGTCCAAGAAAAAGTGGATTTCATGCTTTTTGGAAAATAAGTCAGGTAATAACCTGCTTTTACTCAATGACACTGTGCTTATAAAAAGGCACCTGCAGAGGAATTGGAGCCGGTATACGATTTGCTTTGTTATATAGTTTGCAAAAGCCTTCTGAATTACTGTAACCGATACTAAATTTGTATCTTTATCTTGTTTGGATATGAAACGGGGAAAAAACTTGACATCTGATTGTATTTTGCTTTAATTTTTCTTAGTTTGATGAAGCTATAAAGTAGAAGGACGAAAATACTACACCTGAAAAGCAGAATAACCTAAAGGAACATCAGTCAATTGAGAAACTGGGAGCTTTGCTACACTTGCTGCACTTTCTGCTTCATTACATCAGGTAATCTCTTCAACGTGAAGGTACTGTCTCCACTCCTACCCCCTGTCTGTCTAGTTTATTCAGGTAGTAAGTCTCAGAACAAAAAACTGTGAGTAGTTTTCCCACTCACATTCAGCAGGAGATTCAGCAAGGACAGCTGAGGAGATCACCAACCCCATCTCACTGCTCCATCCTACCTCTACTTTATTGCAACCTTATGAGGGAGGGCATGTGGAACAAGTATTCAGTTGTGAACTTCCACAAGTTACCACTAAAAGTGTTCAAATAAATACCTTTAAGGTAATTTATCCTAATAGTCTGTGATGTAAATTTTTGTGACCCAGAAGCAATCACACATCATGTCCTGCTCTCCCAGCCAGAAAAGGAGCCAGGTGAAAATTGGAGAGCTGTAGCTGCCTCAGCCATAACAGCTTCTTTCACTTGTAGCATCCTATGCCTACACAGAATGCCAAGTGCGTCTTTCAATCAATGCCTTTATGCCAGTGCTCATGCACTAAAACCCCAGAAATAATGACAATTCAGTGCAACAGTAAACAAAGAAAATTCACAAGATAGCTGTACTTTTTTTTTCATGGTGTCTTATTGCATGAAATTTAGCTCTTTCATTTGTGCACGATGTCTGCGTGCAATGAAATCATTTTCTGAAATGCCTCGAGGCAATTTCTAGTAAAAAAGAAATCACACCTCTGTTATGCAGCAATACAGTAGGATTTTATTTTCCCTTCTGTATAATACCTGCATTGCTAGCAAGCAACAGCTTTGAACAACTGGATACTCTTAACTGTTACTGAAAAAGGTGCAAATTTCTTTTCCAGCCTCTTTCTGCTTACAGAGACAGAGTAAAAGCGTGCTGAGCTGGCCTGTCCATCTCTTCACTCAAAGCATTTCTCCACGCCACAAGGAGAACTGCTTAGCCTACCTGTTGCAGCGCCTTTTGGCATCTTTTCCCCTGAGCCACACTGCACAGCTCTGATGTTGAAGCTTGGCACCTGACCCTGCAGAGCCTCACTGTAAGGATTAGACTAGCCATGGTAATTTGCCTGTCAGGCTTCCTTACTGCTGAGCGATCCTGGATACTTGCATTCCCAAGGACAACACACTGCCAATTTCATAGCGTCGCAGGGTTACAGCTTCCTGGCTATGACAACGGCATCATCAGAAATAAAAACCTCAAAGAGGCTTCTTTGCCACGGGCTTCACCTGCTGAGATACCAGAGCACTTGACTCTCTTTCCTCTCCACACCTCGACACATTTTTCCATGCTGCAGTGGCGCCCTTCTCCTAAACGCTTCCAAAATATTATCGCACCGTTATTTGTATAACGTAAGGAAAACACAATTTATGTTTTAATCAAAAGGCTTGGCTGTCATACTACCGAAGAAATCCAGCAGCCTTTTACCCCGAAGCCCAGGCACATCTCACACCAGCACCCATCATTACAAAGAAGCTTACTGCCACCGAGTGGCTAAGAGGGAAAGGAAGTTTCTTGGTGAAATGCAGCTTTCGATGCGTTCCCCAGAAGAATGACTTTGAATTGCGATTTGGGGGGGTCTTTGTGTTAAGAAAATCAGGTAATCAAAAATTAATTTCTAGGTACGACAATCTTCCTGGATCTCTGAAAGAGAAAAATGGTGTATTGATTCCACAGCATAATTGCCTTTAGCTTTTACCTCAGGGTTCTGTATCACAAATGTCAACTTTAATAGAAAGACACACAAACTTAAATATTAACGCTACCTAGATTTTTAGAAGTACATCATTACTGCTGTTATCGGCAGCAGATCTGATAGCTTTCTGACATACTTTTAAATTAACTCTGCATACAGGAGTTCAAATCACATTCTCAGTTATACATGGATTTCAACCAAAAACACACGTGCTTTCTTTTCAAATTAAAAATAACAGGATGATATGGTACTGCCTTCTACCTTTTATATGTAAACTTTATATTTCAAATTTTCACTTCAAAAAGAAAAGCTTCTAAAAAATGAATAAAAAAAATATTATACAAAAGGATTATGCAAATCCTCAGAACAAAGTCCCACTTAAAAGAAAAAAGCACTTCACTTGTTAATGACAATCACTTGTCTCAGTGCTTATTTCTTCATCTTAAACTGGGCATAAACTTGTTATAGGACTGTGCCCCACTCCTGGTGATTTGAAAGAAGACACTTTCTGAAGAAAGTTCTTCAGGAGTGACTTATCTTCTCTTACTGATATAAAACCCCAAGTATAACAATTGTAACAACTTTCTGTATCCGTATACTTTATATCACATGGTTATGCATTATACCACACAGATATTCTAAAATTCTCTGTTCCAATATCAGCAAAAAAAATTGTTCAGGAGAGTGAACACCGTCTTCTGTTTCAAGTTATACATGGTACTAGAAACATTGATCCTTTCTACTACTAGCTTATGGTTTCAGCTCAAGCACAAAGCAAAGAAAAATTATGTCTTAGGATTCATTTTTGCAAACCTGAATCTCCTTCCACTCAGGTCAGAGAAAATAACAGTTTCTGACATAAGCAATCTTCCTGTCATCTGGCAGTTATAGGCAAAAAGAAAAGTTGCTAGAGATTGCATTTGTTTTTTAAATACTGGGAGGTAGTTAAATTCCCTATCAAGATAGCTCTACTGATTGTGCAGTCAGAAAAGAACTCCTAATTTCATCTCTACAGTTTAACTAATACTCTTTACTGCTTTTAGCTGATAACACAGCCCTTAACACGATGTGAGATGTTGCAGCACTCTCCAAACTAGCCAGCTGCAACAAGGTCTTTTACCATCTCATACCTGCACACTCTGCATCCCAGTCCCTCTGCTGCCTTCTCCTCATGTCACCTCCTCACTCAGGACATGCTCTCTCTTCTCTTGCTTCTTCTTCTTTGCTCCCTCCTCACTGGCTCTCAACCCCATAACTTAACCAGCCACAGCTGCACCTTATCTACATTGACCAACCCACTGCCCCTGAAGCCAGCCCACAGCTGTATAGTATCAATGATAATTAACTCATCTACATTCTTCTACAGTGAGACAAATGGAAATAAGAGAAAAAGGCTCTGGGAAGAGCTAAAAGCAGCCTGCCATTAGTGTTAAGAAGTTTAGAGAGAAGACACAAGCCCAAGCTCTTCACAGCAGGACAGAAGACAACAGACACAATACATTGAAATAAAAAATTCAGACTGGGCGTAAGGAGAAACTCATTCCCCATGAGAAGAGCCAGGTACTGAAACAGTTCCTTGAAGCTGTGCAGCCTCCTGCCTTGGAGGCTTTCAAGCCCCAGCTGGCTCAAGCACTGTGCAAACTGGTCTGATCTCACACCTGACCCTGCTGTGAGCAGGATGTCAGACCAGTGACCTCCCAAGGTGCCTTCCAACCTGAATGATCCTGTGATTCTATGAGGAACTATACACATAAGGTTACAGAGACAAAAGACCTGCCTTCTTAATTGGTATTTTAAATTAGGCTAGTAAGAAAGAAAATGACAGGAAAACATCAGAAGCATGAAACATCACAAACAAGAAATGATAAGGCATTTCCAAAAGCAGTATTAGGAAAATAAGCTTGATTGGAGATAGCAAAAATCATTAGATTGCTGTTTATTGCATGAAATAATTTTCCAATGCTGATAAAACATTAACATTAGAGATCCTGTTACTCGTGTTAATTACATGTTCAAGCAGAAATTCCTATCTGTAGAAGCCCAGAAACTTTCCTGGGATTTATTAAAGCAAGTTAGATGAGATTTCTTATTAAATAAGGTTGTCCTCCCAATGATCTCCAAGAAAGAATTTGCAATCTTCTGGAGATTAACTACTCTATCCTATACTTTCACTTACTGTCACCAGACACTTGCAGTTTCATTTTTTTTTATTTTTAATTGTCAATTGCATTGTGTGTTTACAATTAAGAGAAGTTCCTCCTTATCCATTTGCATGTAAAGCTTATGAAAGTTTGACTTCTATATGGGGGGGGGGCAG
>JAVJGJ010000001.1:75075429-75096414 GCA_035590215.1 Microhierax caerulescens
GATAACTAGCAACAGGACAAGAGGAAACTGTTATGCCTCACGTTATGCCAGAGGAGGTTCAGATCGGATATTAGGAAAAAAATTTTCACAGAAAGGGTGGTCAAGCACTGGAACAGACCACGCAGGGAGGTGGAAGAAACACCATCCCTGGAGATGTTTAAAAAATACATAGATATGGAGCTTAGTGGTACGGTTTAGTGGTGGACTTGGCAGTCCTGGGTTAACAGTTGGGCCTAATAATCTCAAAGGTCTTTTCCAATCTAAATGGTTCTATGACTGCTGTGCAAAGACGTGGATTATGACAGCTGTTATTTCTGGACGTTTGAAATCATGACAAATTCATGTAAGTAAATATACACATGTGCACACAGGAGCTAGTATAATACTCTTAACTTCACAGACAAATACGCACCCCAGAATCTCAGACACAAGATATGGGCCAAATGACTTAATAGCAATGACTGCTACCAAATGGGAAAGGTACTCTGAGTTAACAGTGATCTAATAGTCCTTTCAGTGAGTACTTCAAGTTCTTGCTGATTCTATGGTGTTGGTTCCACAAATAACAGCTTTTTTGTCCTCCTCCACTCCTCTGACACATGCAGAGAATAAATGAATTGCCTATTGAAAATCCTGCCTGTTTTGACTTTGTGCCTTCTACATACATCAATCTTACCTGCTGGCAAGTCATGCTGAAGCTTCAAAACTGCCCACAGAGTGCACAGCACATAACTCAGAATCACAGAAAGTTGCAGAAAAACTAAAGCAGGATAAAAGCAGTTACTGAGTTAAATCTGCTACCCCAAGGCAGTAAGAAATGCATGTATACAATTTCTATCCACTGCTTATCCAGTTTGCTCTTAAAAGATTTCCAGTGATGGAGATTCCCCAATATGTAGTAAAACTACCTCTGTTTTGTTTACCAACCTCACCATCAAAAAACATTTCTTAATACACATCCTGGTTCCTCCTTAATGCAAATTAAGACAAATACTTCTTGTCCTCATCATTTTGAATACAGAGAATAGATTACTTCCTCCATCCTTCCACCAGACAATAATGTATTTGAAAGTAATTTTTACTTCCTCTTCAAGTTTTTCTTCTTAGGCTATTTAACTTCAAATCATTCAAATACTGCCCAGAATTTTCTTTGATCATTCCTATTGCTTCTCCTTCCCTCACACTTCACAAACGTTTGAGAGACAGGTGCCTAAAGTGAACACAGTACTCTTATGTTGAAATTGGAGTTCACGTTTCTGCATCCCAGAATCGGGGAGTATCTATCCCAAACACAGAGTTTTTCAGTAACAGCTGTTCAGTTACGCAGCTTTCAAGGCCACATTAAAGTACCACTGTGCAATACACTCTAACAATCAGCATATGGATATTAGAGACAATGTAAGTCAGGGGTCCTCAAACTACAGCCTGTGGGCTGGATAAGGCCCCCCAGGGTCCTCAATCCGCCCCTCCCCCGGTATTTACAGACCCCACCACGGGAGTTGGGGGGGGGACGGGGACGGGACACGACACACGACACGACACACCAAGCAGCCACAGATGACTGCCTGCCACTGAATCCACACACCGGCCCCCTGGTTAAAAAGTTTGAGGACCCCTGATGTAAGTTCTATGCTGAACTGGGGTCACGCAGCACCACAAACAGAAGCATCATCCTCTTAAACTGCTAAGTGAACAGGCACAGTCTCCACCACAGCTTTTATCACCAGTGCTTCCCAGTCCCAGTACTATACTGGTTTAAAGAAACTGGAAACCATCTTCACTCAGTGAATATCTCCATAATATCTTCATTCTCTCCACGAGCATACCGACGCATTAGAGTTACTCCTGTGTTCTCAGCAGGAGGGGGGCAGGGGGAGAGAGGACCACACCCCTAAAAAAAACCCCAGCAAAATCAAGAACATTAAAAGGAAACCCATCAAGAAACAAAGGCACCAACAAGCGTGATGTTCTGGAGTACACATAAGCTATAAAATGGAGATGTTAAGACATGAGGGATGATAAAGACAAATTCAAGATACATAAGGGAGAAGCCATGGAAAGTCGGACAATTATTTGGCTTCTGCTGGGTTGGGCTGCCACCTATGAATCTGTATCATAACTGTTAACGCCAGTGACACTTGAGAAAGCCATATTTCAACTATTTCCATTTTAAACCCTTTTCTCCTGTCACTAGTAATTCGCCCATATGTTTCACAGCCAGCCAGCTCTTCCTAAGCTCACCTTCACTTTCACATAACATTATACCAAACTAACTTTTTGTTACTTCTGGAAGAATGCTGCTAACTATGAAAGTGAGTAGCTAAAAATTAAACATATGTATTCCAATACAAAAGCAGACAATAGATGGGGTGTGGAAGGATGTACCAGCAAAGGAGCTTAATTCCACTGCTCCCTTCCCCTGCTGCAAGGAGCACAGGATTGAGCCTGGCTTTTCATATTTAAACAGACTCTCCTCCTGAATGTAAGTACAGGACATACAGCCTGCAAGGGCTCACACTGCCCACCAGCAAAGGGCTTTCTTCTGCTAGATCAAGTTTAATACAACTGAAAAGTGTGTGCTCAAACACACTATCTCATGATTTGTGCCTGAAGCATCAATATTTTTGTAGCACTTTGTTTACCTGCAACAGGCTATATGGAGCTCAGCATCGGTATCTCTTAATCTATAAAAAGTGTTTTATTATTATCCTGGTGAGTGAAAAACTAGCTACTTCACAGTGTAATATACTCAGTACTGCAAATCCAAACTCAGGTTTCTCATCTGCAGTCCTGCAGCCTGTGCTGATCTGTAAGATCAGAACAGAGCCCAGCCAGTAAAGATTGCTCCCCTGGTGATACAGAGTTTCGTTAAGTTGATTAAGGGTTGTATTAAAGCATTAAGTAAAACCTTAAATCTTTGCCTGTTGCAGCTCTTGCACAGACACTCACACACCTAAAATTTATTAGTATGGGCAACCATATTGATAAAAACAACATATGAACACACAACAGCAAGTAAAACAAAATAAACCTGCAAGTTATAATTGGTCCTGCAGTTCTCAGTGATTACACAGGATTAACAGCTGATTATTCTCCATCCTCCATGGAGAAATTCAATGGGTTGGTTGTTTTGTTGGTTGGTTGGTTGGGTTTTTTTAACATTTTCTTCACTTTCTTTTAATACATAAATAAATGAAAGGCAAGAAAACTAGCACCTGCAGATTCATACGCTGCAGTGAGAAATTTAAATGCTCTGTTCTGCCTATCTGCCCTTTTAGTATGACTTGGATACGATTTTTTCATGTCCATAGATAAAATTATCTTAAGACAAAAAAATGAAATATAGTATTGCAAAGGGAAGAAGCAGAACTCACCACATGTACTGGTCACTGAAGTAGTGCTTGGAACACTATCACTACTGATCTCAATTCAAGTGGGCAAAAACGTTTGATCCAGTAATCTGGAGAAAAGTCACACTACCACTTTGACCATACAGACTCAATTAAGCCTAAACCCAGTGTTTTTCACACAGGCTCTAAACAGTCCAAAAGTAGGGGTAAGGAGTGGTATTTGTTTTATAGTTATATTAATAAACCCATAGAATTTTGGTCCCTTACCATGCATAGCTGCTCCCCTAGTCGTATTTGATAGGTAACCAAAATAACATTCCAAGGTTTCCAGAAAAGCAAAGCTCATTTGAAAAAAACAAAATTTCTATTCTAATACTTTAATCAACTTAGACTGAATGCTCCCAATGATTCCACCAACCATCACGGTCCCTGATGTCCCAGCAAACTGCACTGTCAAACCACATCCAAAGTATAAAAATGCAATAAGCTTCAGATGCTTCCTACAAATAGTTTCTCTGAAGGCACCATTCAGGCAAGGCCTTGTTTTTCTTACCAAAATAGAATATTCATTCTCATGCTGAGGTTTTTTACATCCCGATTGTTGCATATTCTAAGGTGACTATCATGTGCTTCAGTGTAACACCTGCAGGAATAATGGTAAATTTTAACACTATATTTATGCAGAAAACAAGAAATGTAAACCCTAATAGCGGATAACTAAAAAAAGAAAAAAACCCATGCACTCAAAAACTGTAGCCCTAACACTAGCGTGTATACCTCTAATTGTCAAAGATATAATTAGTTAATCATGCTGGTACTTTGCTAGATTTCTCTTACAGGTCTCCTTTACCAAGTTTATTCTGCATACACGTAATTTTCTGCTCCAGATGAATAGCTTAGGTTCATTGTAACAGTTCAGCCATGCCTGCAGGCTAACTGGAGTCGGAGTTTTCATTTTCAGCCTAAGATTGGATGCACTTGGCCAGTCAATGCACCACAAACTTCATTTTTTTCCCTCTAGTAAAATAAACACAATAACGCCAGTCAAGTTAATGGAGGTTTGCGCTATGGTAAAAACCAGAACAGAGTTGGCTGGACAGATAGCTGGTTGGTTTTTTTAAGTGAAACAGGAAGGACATAAAAGACATTCTTCTTCCCAGATTAAGGAAATTAAGATTTTTCCTTAAACAAATCACGTAAGTATCTTCTTCACCCATGAGAATATTAATACTTGAAATAAATGTTTTACTGAAGTAAAAAAGATATTTCTGTTTATTGCTTGTAAATCTAACAGGAAAAAAAATTACTTTCTTCTTCACAAATGCCACTGGCTTGAAATGTCAATAACCTCATAAAACAAATTGATACCTATAAATCAGCTATGACATTTTTAATGAATGAAAAAATAATTCTGAACAATGTAATAACAACTCTACTTGTTGAATCAATGTTTTGAAGTATATCTCCAGTCTCAAACCCACCAGAAATATGTAGAACCGTATCAACAATAAACTAAAGAATATAACATGAAGTAGCTACCTCAATTACACACATAAATCTTTATCTTTCCTTTGTCATGCATGTATACAGAGCTGCTGCTGACTCTATTTGTTACAGCAAAATCCAGAACTCGTACAGGTCTTCAGCTCTTGCATACATTCAGACACTAAGCTGAAAAGGACAGATAAAGATATAGCAAAAACCTCCACTAAAATATCTTCTATCACTTTATGCTTCTAGGGACACTATCCCTCATGACATCAGCATTTTCACAGCCAGCCAGATAACTGTATTATTTATATATTTTTTTCAGATAGGGAAAAACAGAAGGCATTTAAGTAACTTAGCTCGAACTATGCAGCGAAGCCCTGAGAGAGGCTAAGGGACACCCTCACAGTTAACAGCTCCTCATCCTTTCACAAACTAGAGTTCCAGACATAGCAAACTAAAGTCCTCCTCCAAGAAACATGAACTCAAAAAATCTGTGCAGGTTTTATTACTATCTTTTCACTGTGGATTCTCAGAAAAACAAAAAAGACATTCATGCTATATTATACCATATGTACATACAGCATAACTAACTTCATGATTAATTACTTTCTATTATAATAAAAAGCTGTACTACTCACTGATCTAGATAAAAATATCACAAATGTTTTAAAATCTGTACATCATACCAAGCCTGCCACAAACTTTGTATGGATATAAAGGAATACTGTAACTATAAAGAGTCTGCAATTAAAAAAGATGAGATAAACAGGGCTTTTACCAGCCCTGGACAAAGAAAACAGAAATGGAAATAATCAGCAGCATGACTGACAACGTTCTACTAATCCGATGGAAACTTCCAAGTGAGAAAACTGTGAATAAGGAGAATTTAAGGCCACAGTGATTACAGGATTTTCCAAAAAGGAACAGCATAATTTTAATATTATAAACATTATAACCAGGCTATAACTTTCTTTTTATAACGTTGAGCTTCCTATCTATAATGTATGTATTTGTGTTAAGGAGCCAAACAACTGCATTATTTTCTGAGTGAACTGTAACTGTATCTAATTTACATTTAATGTAATCTAATGTATCTATGAGTATTACTGGGGTAGCCAACTATGCAGAATGACCATCAATGCACTTTTTTTTCTTTTTCTAAAACCACCTTTATTTGTAGTTTCAATGCACTGATCATCCTTCTTCCCTCCTTCTCACTGTCCTGCTTTCGGCTGGAATGGAGTTAACTTTCTTATTAGTTAGTACAGTGCTGTGGTTTTGCTCTGATGTGAGAAGACAGCACACGGATGTTTTTACTTGTTGCTGGGTGAGGATTATGCTAAGTCAAGGATTTTTCAGTTTCTCGGGTCCTGCCAGAGAGAGGGCTGGAGGAGCGCAAGAGACTGGGGAGGGGACACAGCCAGGGCAGCTGACCTGAAGCAGCCAAAGGGATATTCCACACCATGGGACATCATGCTGAGTGTAAAAACTTGGGGGGATTAGCTGGGGGCATTGCTGCTCGGGGACCGGCTGGGCATCAGTCAGCGGGTGCTGAGCAGTTGGGCTGTGCATCACTTGCTTTCCTTTCTCCCTTTTCCTTTGGATTTTATCCTGTCCCCCACCTTTCCATTATAACTGTTGTTCTATTGTTGTTCTTACCTTTTTTATTCTATTAAAATTATTAAATTGTTCTTATCTCAATCCTCAAGTTTTACATTCCTTTCCCATTCTCCTCTCCACCGCTCCGGATGGTGGCGAGTGGGTGAGCAGCTGTGTGGTGCTGGGTTACCAGCCCGGGTTAAACCCCAATGCTCACACAGTGCTTACATGGTTGCAAGGAAGGACAGAAGCAGCCTCTAGTTCCTAAAGGTCCTATTTATAAGTTCTTGACTTCCAAAGACTACAATCATTTGCCTTTCTTGAGAATGTAATGGGTGAAATTTAGTGTATGAGGCCTAAAACAGATTCCACCTTGGCTTCACTAAGCAGGAATACTGAAGTACATGATATAGTGCTATAGAATATGCATGTCTTTAGAAATAAATCCCAAAGGCAGCAGCAAACCAAATTACCCTAGTACATCAATCAACAGAGGGAAGCAGGTAATGGAAGAATGTCATCTGCTCTCTAAGTATTAAGCTGTTATCTCTTTATCTGTTATTTCCATATTTTTTTACCTCCAACTATATTTTCAGCTTATTGGCTAAATTGAGATTAAATCCCTTCTGCCTTAAAAAAGATATTTTAATACCTGCTTGCATTCCCAGTAATCTCCTTCCTATTTCTGTTGTACCCTTTTTCAACCGTCTGTGAGGGGCCAATGACACAGCAAGCATTTTCCACATCAGAGTCTTTTCCTAGCAGTAGGAGCATTTACTATGACAAGTTCTTGTCAGTCTTTTTGCAAAAATGAGAAAAGAAAATTCTTGTACTACCACAGGCATTTTTGACAGCAATGCTACTTTTTGCTTCTCCTGACCCTTTTTTCCTGGAGAGTATGTTAGAGAAGAAAGGGGCCTGAAGTACTACTGTTTTGAATGCATTTTTTTACTTAGGCAGAAAGTAGTCTCCTTGCTTAGTGACTGACATTAAGTTGATGACATTAACAGTTTATTTACATACCACAAAAATCTAGTGTGCTTTTTCACCTATTTCTCAGGTCTTTAATTCCAGGATTGCACAGTAAGAGGGTACAGTATCGCTTCAATGCATGTAAGAGCTGGGAAAAAATACAACCTCATTAAAAAGAAGCTTTCGACTAAATTTATACCATTTCTTTTCTGGACTTGAAATAAATAAAAAAAAAAGTCATACTGAGAAAGACGATTAAATGGAGCATAAAGTAAGCAATCAAAACTGCAGGTGTTCCCCAGTATTTGACAAGGCAGCTTTTATTTCATTGTCATGAAGAATAATGGTATGATCCTTGGCTATATCCAACCTTTTACACCCTGTCTTTCCCCACGTAAAATTTCAATTTATTTTATTAGGAATTCCCCAATACATTATTTCTTTTATAATAAAAAATGCAATCCTAAGACAAAATATACTATGATGCCCTATGAAACGGAAAGGGAGGGTGTATTTTTCTCAAGGTTACAGAACCTTATTTCAGATAACATCAACAACTAAACCTCCTTGACATGCAGTCTGAAGCATTATTAAAAAATGCTAATCGATCTATGAATTTCAGAGCAACAGTTGTAGAAGTCAGTCCTACTTTCTTCCTGCAAGTCTGCAATGAAATATTTATGTGTCTGATTAGATAACAGACTTCAGTTGCTTGAGATCTGCCAAGACGGGCGAGTATGATGAAATATGTAAGCACACAGTTAACTGTACACTTTTTAGACTGCTAAATTCAAATGTGTTTTCAAGTATGAGTATGGCCTCCTGACTTCAAGGATCACAGATTAAATGGAGAAAACTGTCCTAAAGAAAACTGCTGTAATTTGGTGGTTTGTTTCACAGTTTATCCTATTTGTGCTAGTAGTTAACCAATGTACTGTTTCTACCTTGTCTGCTAACGATGAACAACACCCTAGTGCTGGGCACTTGCATTTCTCGCTAACATCTACTCTTCAATAAAGTTGTCTTCCATCTCCCCTCCCAGAGTCCATCCCTTCACCAAAAGGCTTCTAAGGACACCCAAATTAAATGAAAACCTGAAACAAATTACTGTCATGCTTGCTCAAAATGTCTGTGATGCCCTCTGATACCCTTCTAGCCCAGAATTTCAGATGGTTTTTTAGACAATACTTTAGCAACAAAGCTAAAAAGACTGTAGGATGCAGAATAGCCTCGCAAATGAAAAAAAAAAAAAAAACAAAACCCACAACAAATATTTCCAGAGAAAACACAGATCAGAAATAAAATAAAAATATGCTGGCTTACATCAATTATAGATGACAGCACCAGTCAGTATATATCGGCAAAAGACCTCTGTAAAATGTGACAGAATATTTTTTTAGCTATATTAAACCAACTCCCATTTAATAAAATTAGAACTATTGTGCACAAAATTTCAAGTGGATCTCAAAGAGTATCAACTTGCTCAGATCAGATGAAGTTAAAAATCTGCCTCATTTACATAACGAGTATCACAACACCCTGCAGATACTGAAGAATCCAGCTAACCCAACGGTACAGAGAGGCAATGGGACAAATGGCTACCGGTTTCAACTGAGTAGCATGTGGTACTCTCAAAAACTGGGCTGAATCCACACAGCACGTGATTTGCCATCATAGAGAACAAGTAAGAAAATTGGATCAAATGCTTTAATAACAAACCAGATTCTCAGAAACGAACCAGCCTAATGAGGCTAATCTGTTGAGGTCCTCTCAACAGTCAGCAAGGGAGAACAGTGAGAAAATTTACACGCGGTTCTGAAGGGAGGCTGAAATTAGCCACTGTTAATCATCTTCCAAAGAGGCCACCTTCTCCACTGACTACAGAATACATCAGGGAAGCTAGCATTAAGTTAAAGTCAAGTTTTATAAATAGGTCCTACCAGATACGTGCTACACGAGATAAGAGGACAAATGTCTAGTGTTAGGAAATGAGAAAACTTGAATCTATATGCTGTAGAAACAAGACCGTAATTAATTTATTACATTTGAATTAATACAAAACATTCTTAAGAGTTAGCTTAAGGTTCTCTTCCTTTAGCTCTAGGCTCAAAGTCTTGCTCAGTAAAAAAAAAAAAAAAAAAAAAAAAAAAAGAGAGAGATGTACTCTTCCATATATAAATGAGAAATATGGGAAGCTATGCAAAATATAATCAGCTCCGCTTGCTAGTTGTAAGACAGCCCTGAAGGAATGAAGCTGTTCATGCCATTCCCTTGAAACAGCTGGTTAAGGCCAGATTCACCCAGCCTTTAGAAAAGGCAACAAAGGAAAAAAACAGCCCAGGAAAAACTTCAGTGTCTGTAGTCCTACAAGAAGATGAAAGCATGAGCAGTCCTTCAGCATGGAAGAACCATCAGAGCTGGTGATAATACAAAATATGTGGGGCTGACACAGACCTTGACAAGACAGCAAACAGGCTTTCTCTTAAATGGTTTGTGCGTTCACACAGGCTTTTGTTGTCTTAGAAGAGGGGGGACTTTTTGAGAACTAAACCAGTTTCCACCAGGGCGAACCAAAGCAAATACAGATTAGCACAGCTACCAAACAGGAACAGCCCCACTCATCCTCTTCACAAACCTTTTTTAAAGGAAGGGAAGGAACAGTAGCCAAGCACAGTAAGAAATTCAGTAGATAATGTCTTTGCTCTCTAAAGAAGTAATCAGAAACAGCACAATAAAACCAAACAGCCCACAGGTTCTCAACATCTGGTGCAGAAAGCTTCATCTGCAGCAGCCATAAAAGGTTTATCTTGCCATCCTTTCATACAGCAATATGAGATAAACTTTCTGTCTTTGTGGGTTTTTTGGCATTCATTCCTGTGGGTACCTCATTTTTGTACTGTTGCTAAATAAAAGGAATGCTTTTGAAACACAGTTGTGAAGTCATCACACCCACAACCTGGATATAAGGCTGAAGACAGAGTTTCAATTCTTAATCATGAATGACGTGCCTGTGATTAGTAGAGAAACTCGCAATCAGCCCAGCTAGATCACATACCTGCTCCATTGCTCTCTGCTGTCCACATCTCTTAGGAGAAAGGACCCCATCAGACAGGACCTGTGAGACAGCAGCACTGTCTGCAGCTATCACACTAAGATACACAAAGCATCGTTAATTATAACGCAATCAAAGCGCAAGTCCCTGAGTTCATCACTTTCACTATGTACAAATGAGATTTTCTGTTACCGTGAACACTTTCTATTAGCTTATGTCACCTCCTGCAGCACCTCATACGCAAATGTTATAAGAGCACTTTATAGGTTGACAGTTTGAGTTAACAAGTGTGGAGAAAATAACATGACAAGCATGTGGAAATGACACAAGTATCCCCCTTGTGAGCTTAGCCCCCTAATAAAGCTTGGCAGCTTTCACCTGAAAACGTAAATGATAGAAACTGCCAGATTAAGAAAGGCACCACTTTTTCTTTTATTAATCAAAAGAATAAATATGAAGACACAGGAGTTGGCGGTAAATAGCTGCAGTGGGAGATGAACCATAGGATTGCCTTTGTGAAAAGCAGCTGCATAAAAAAAAGTTTATTAACCAGGTATATTTTTAATTTCTTTGATGTACTACTGCTTTTTGAGACTTTTACATGTGTGAAAAGTAGATAGCTTACATTGTGCTTGTGTTGGCTGAAGGCACATCAAAGCAGGGAGATGAAAAACCACAAGCTGCTGAAAAACTACATTAACAGAATTGTTGTAACCATGATTGACTACAGATCTAGGAGAGGCAAGGTGTATTAGAAGAAAAAATATCTTTTACTGGACCAATTTTATAGCTCAAAAAACCCAGACATGTTCCCTGGACACAAACGCTTCTTCCAGGATGATGACTTACTATGTAAGGAACAGGCCCTTGAAAGGATTTATGTACCAAAAGCTTGTTCATGTTTTTCCTCTATTACAATTAGAATAATAAAATATATTACCTGCACCACTTGATTCTTTCTACACTCTGGTGCAGCACATCTTTTGACAAGAACAAATGCGTCTTCAAAACAGCTGTAGAATTCAATGCAAGTGGACTATAGATGAACTAATGGATAAAGAATATTCCCTTAAAGACTGACAGAGAAGCAGTTATGATCAGCAGCCCTTCCAGAAAATAATACATGTAGCCCTCAGACAAAGAAAAAACATTAAGAACAGCTGCAACAAAGAAAAACCAAAGTCAATTATTTCCCATAACACACTGGAATAATTTCATATGTCAACCCACTGAGCTACCACAGGACTCCTACTCCAGTGAATACAACTGATAACACGAAATGTGTATTGCTGCCTGCACTTTATTTTCTTTAATGCATAAATAGGTGCACCAGCTTTACAGAAAACAACACAGTGGAAAACTGCCAACTACGCACAAATTTAGAAAGAGCTATTCTCTTCAGTGAGCAAAACGTTTTATAAGGGA
Organism: Microhierax caerulescens; assembly: GCA_035590215.1. Taxonomy (NCBI): domain Eukaryota; kingdom Metazoa; phylum Chordata; class Aves; order Falconiformes; family Falconidae; genus Microhierax; species Microhierax caerulescens. The sequence continues at coordinate 75,087,319 of JAVJGJ010000001.1, forward strand.
CTAGATATTCATATCATCTGCATGAGTAACATCTAGGGGATGTCAATATACTTTAGAGCAAAGAATTAATCTTCTAGGGAGGTGCAGTGTATTCTACCCTGCAGAATTAAGGTTATCACTGCTATTGTAGAGATCAACTATACATACAACAATAAGACAGGAATGAGGTGGTGATTTTTGTCTTTCTGTACCAGTTATTTTCACAAATGCTTGACAGGATATTATATATTATTATGTTGGTGTTAGAATCAAACAGATCCTTTTTTTCACCTCTACTTAACCCACCCATCCCCAAAACATTTCAAGTAGCCAATTAAAAAACTCAAAATATTCTGCAAAGTAACATACGTGAAGACCTCAATCTGTTCAACTGAAAGAAGAAAAGATAGAGAAGTCAGCTTTGTTTATAATTTACAAACAGCTTTAATAGACACAAAAATGCCGGGTACTAAAAGATGCTCCTAATTCTAGGTACAGAAGTCAAACTGAGACCTAACGGCTGGAAGTAAGAACACAGTTACCATTAATATAGGAATTAGGCACAATTTCTTTCAAGTAGTCTTTGGGTTTTGGTTTGTTGGTTGGTGGTGTTTGGTTTGTTTTTTTTTAAAAAAAAAAACACACAACAAAAAACAACTAACAACCACCCTCACATTTGGAATAACCTAGCAAGTGAAAGCACAGCTATTCCATTTCTTCGTTTTTGATATCCTTACTCCAGCAGAACTCATTGTGTCCTTCATCCAGAGGTAACTGGTAGAGTTTTATGACATGTCCTATACAAAATGTCTCGCCAGAGGATCCAATGCTCCTTTCCAGCTCCAGAAATCTATCAATCTTTATTTTCTGTTGAAACCTCTCAGTACGTATGTACCAGGAAGTTGTTTGATACCACTTCTTGTATACACATGAGCAAATACTCTGTTCTTCTCTACTCTCTGAATCCACCATCTCTGAAGTTCTGTCATACCATACACCTTGATACTTGCCTTCTGCTTGGAAACAGCATGACCTCTTACCTTAGTAAACACAAATACAGGTAAAACCAAAATGGTCTGGTTTCACTCTAGAAATACTGTTAGTAAAAACAATTTCCAATAGTTTGTCTAAGGCAATAAATGCTATGATAGAAGAGGTCTCAAGCAATAACAGAATTTTTTACTTCTACTCGTAGATGTATAATCTTTTAATTTATACTCAGGAACATCATTATAAATTTAGTCCTATTCAAGTTCATCTTTATTGTGAAGCCACCCATAAGAGTCAAAAGTTTTATTTCTATCTCCCCTACATTACATCCTGTTTGAACTTTGAAGTATGACCATTCCCTCAAAATACCAATTAGCATGTGGCTGTTGTACTGCTAGTGTGCAAACCCTGTTTGTAGCAACAGCACATCAAAATGGAACTCAGGTCTGAAATGAAATCCTAATTCATGTTGGGATCTGCTAATCCTTTCTGCTCATCCTGAATACAGAAATAACTTGCAGTACTTCTATACAAAAATGTTGCCTGAAGCTGCACCTTTCTACCTTTGAAATATGCAGAATGAATAAAAACAGAAATTTGCTTTGCTATTTGCCCAACAATTCTAAGCTTGAACAAAGCCCTCAAAAGAATCTGCAGTCTTTGTTTTAGTTTTGGTAAACAAATGCTGTTTACCACCACAACACAGAGACTGAGTAACAAGTGAGGAGTTTTTGCTCACCCACTATAAAAACATGCAATAATGATTAAAGCATCTGACCATGAAAAAGATCTTACTGGCTCAGAAGAACATTGGGTTTTCTTTCCTCACAACAACAACCAGTCTCATGAACAATTCAGTTTTGGCAGCTCCATGTGTTAGCTCCAAAAAGGAGAGCTCCATTAAACAAACTGAAATGTGCATTAAAAGGATAACAGAGGATCCTAAAACCTTTTATCAGACACCCTGCTGCATGGATATTTTTTTTTTAATAAATACTGAACAACAACAGCTATCTTTGAACTTCTCTAGTTAATAGACCTTACAGACCTCCTACAGTGTGGCAATAAATATGCCTGAAGAAATCAGTGTATCACTTCATACCGTTTAATAATACCACAATTGCCTTTGTTATGCAGACTGTATAGAAGGGTGAATGCTATCCCAGAGCAAAACCACGCATTAATAGCGCTTTTCTTTCTTGTGTTAGTAAGCATAGCATCCCTGCTTCAGTTCTATTCTCTTCCACCTGTATGTCCTTCCAATATACAGCTGAGTCCACTTAAAGCGTCCAGTTCAGAACAGCTTGGCATCCAGTCTCCCAACTCAAGTTATTAACACAAGAACTGCTGTGATTCATGAACCATGGCTGAATGGCTGACTATTCCTTTCACTTACGTTCAAGATTTTTATTCATGTATCTGTATCTCTTTGAAATAAAAACCTCACAAAGACACCAACACGCTGAGATTCAATGTCTCATCTTATCAGTGCCTAATACAGGCGATGAAGAATGTGACATTCACGAACACCCCCCATCCCAAATCTGTCTCTTCTGAAGAGTTCATTTGCACAAACAAGCTTTGTAGGTCACTACTCACTTCTGAATGGGTTATTTTACTCCTGATTTTGCATCTGGACACAGAAGAGTAAGAAGGACATTTTAATTTTCCGTTATTTTCTTACTCTGGAAATGCCAAGATAAATATGCATTTATGAATATACACATTCACAAGAACTCACGAATTCTCTATTTCATGTAAATTTACCAGTTCTGATCATATCTTGTTACTAAACTGTACTGCTTTGAGGAATTAACTTCTGCTTCCCTTCTGCTCTTAGAAACCTGAAAAGTGGTATTAATAGCTTGACAGCTTGTCTCAGATACAGAGGTAGTTCTCAGTCATTGATGATGATTCTTACTTGTTTAAAAGACATACAAATTCTCCCACCATAATCAAATCATAGGAAATAATCGGGGGGTTAACCTTTTCTTCCAATTGGAAACTTTAGAAGCGATTCAGTATAAAACCAGGTTAACCTATGCATTACTTCGTAGTTGACAGAGAACTAATTTACATTAAGTAGACATTGTGTTACATAAAACACACATCCTTAACATACGCCTGGGAGCAAGCGGCATTGGAAGCCAAATCATTTCTCTTTCTGCATAATCTGTAATGGTCGAGCGCACACTTCCTCTGGGTGTAGGAATGGGGAATAAAAGAACAACATCCCAAGTTATGAAGAAAGCAAAAGTTTCCTGAAAGTTACCCTTCTGTCTGACACAGAGGGAAAAAAAAAAATTGTCCTAACTCCATATCTCTGGCAATCAGTTTAATAGCAGAGGTGTTAACAGGATGTATTAATTGGGCATCTCAGAAAAATCTTTGCATCACTATGAGACCCACCTAACACAGCAGCAGCAGCCAGTCTCTGAGCTCCAGCACAAGGCTATAGTTTGACGTGCACTTTAACAGCCATGCCAAAAGATGTTTCCTCTGTTTGCACCCTCAACTAGCAATTCCCCTGTGCCCAGAGCACTCACTAAAGCGCGGTGCCATGACTACAGTGAACCAAATCAGGGTCAACGGATCCAGCTGTTGCTTGACTAGTTTTGACCACAGCATTTTCGGAGCAGCAGAAGCCCTGAAAGCATGAGGTTAGCGCAGTGAAGGCACAGTACAAATGAACAGGTGACACCACATCTTTCCATAATTTTCCTTTGAAATATCAACACATTAGACATAAAATTCACCTCAGAAGCTTACTTTTCAATCTGCAGCTATATACTCTCCTGGATACAATTCTGTCCATAAAACAGTTTGTGGTCCCTACTGACGGGGTTTTTTTCCCCTCTTTATCTAAATCCACTTAATGAAGCCTCAGTCTTGTTCTGAAACTGTTCATTAATTTATTTCAATTTGTTACATTTGTATTTTTACCATGAAGAATGACAAATCATTTAAGGAAACAATTCATCACAGTAAGGCTTAATCATAGAGAAAAGAAGTATTTCCCATGTTACATGCCTGCAAAATAAGGAACACAACTGTGACATGTAAACATGTTGTGAAAACAGTTGTACCTGGTGAATACCAGGTGAAAGGACAAAAAGATACAGGAAAAAAAAAAATAATTGTGACCTATTGCAAAAGGAGCACACAATTGCCACATCAGAAAGGAAAAAATGTATATTGTAATAAGACTTGAATGAACAAATTAGGGAAGATGTCAGTGTTGGGGATACTTTGTGATTTAACTTCGATCAGAGCTAACACGAATGGAAGTTACAGGCATAAATCTCTATGAATCCAGATGCAAAAATAATCCTTTTCCTTTTTTTTTCTTTCCCCTTTAACAGGCTCAGAGAAGATAAAGTGTTTCAAAAGAAAAGGTACAGCTTTGATAACAGATCGAATTGGTATCCATGTCACATCTGTCCTTAAAGAGGAAAGACAAGAATGACAACTTCTTATTCTCATTTGGATGAAAAACTCTCTTAAAACGCAATAGCCATACTTACTGCAGGAATATTGCATTACTTCCCTCTTTCAGCTGAAAAGCCTGACAGGCTGCTGCCAACAAGGTGTATTTTACAGCCTGCCTTATTTTCCTCTGAATGATGCCCCCCTGGATTTCAGTATTTCAGGTAAGAGAAATGTTACACAGTTTTCTTAGCAACCAGTTCTGCAAGCTCTTGACCTGTTCAGTTCCCAGTTTCTCCCTCTGTTCCTGCCTGATTTACATAAATACAGAAAACCTCTCCCCTCTGTCCAGCTCCTTCCACTGACCTACTTCCCATCCTCTTAATTTTCAGAGCTCCACTAGCCCCAAAATTCCTCTCGACTTCTTTCCTTCCCAATGCCTCATAGCTTCCTTTCCCACATTAACTACAGTGAACTACACCCCACACTTAATCCCACTTTTCTTACCTTCAACCCTTCCTCTCTTACTGTCAGCACTTCATACTCCTTCCCATTTTCTAATAGGAACATAGCCCATCCTCTAGTAAGTCCTGCCCTTTCTTTACCCTACTCGCTTCTCTGAATCAGGTCCTCACCTTCCCCCACTGCAGTAAGGAGCCAGATTCCAAAACCTGGCAAATTTACAAAAACAGAATTCTGCCAGGGTAACAGTCTGCCAAGATGGCAGATTTATAAAGACAATTTCATTTAACTAAGTGATCCCTCCCAATATTTACTTTACTTCACAAAACACAAGTTTCACAAAGCTTATTTCAGGATGATTTCTTCAAAATATATTCCAAACACTTAAAATCTGATCACGTCAGGTTAAAGTACATCACAACTGGTGGGCTTCACTTTTATCAACTACAACATGCCAAAAAAAGATGACAGGAGACTTCTCCTGCAAATACAAACTTCTGATTTTTGGAGCAGTCAAAACTAACCTCATTTCCTTTGATACACTCCAAAATGTTATCCAGTTAAGAATTTTGTAGGAGTCATTTTTAGGAGATATGCGAGTTCTGCTACAGGGCTGCCTGTTTTACAGGATCAGACATAATGGGGTGGGTATGGTGGGAGTAGTTTAAAACATGCACATGAATAAAAATCATTAAGTAAGAAAAATTGAAGTCTGCCTTTTTGTTCAAGCTATCTGTCCAAGCAACAGAAATATGCTTTGGTGAACAATCTTCCATTTGCCCTGGATTGCTTAAAACTCCCTGTCCCATTGCAGATGTTCAAGATTCTGAAACAGGCTATTACTGAACATTTTAACTCCCCTCCCCATTTTTATTTTAGTAACCAACACTGCATTTTGTAAATGTCACACAATTAATTGCTCTAGCTATTACTAACTACTACTTTCTTGTACAATTAATTGCTCCAGCTATTACTAACTACCACTTCTCAAGAGCTAATGTTCCTCTGACCACCAAACATCTCCTAGTTGTAACAGCTACCCAGACCATTTATGTAATTATAAATCCTAGTCAATTATCTGATACTAATATTCTTCAAAATCAAGAAAGCATCTCAAAACTTAAAAGCACAAAATGCTTATTTCTCTATCAAGAATTCAAATACAAAAATACATATTCCTGTCCTGAAATTGAAGTATATTAATTTCAGAAAGGTTTGGGTTATCTGGGGGGTCATGTGTGTCTTTTTTAATGAAGACATCTATTCAGTAAGTTATAAAAAATTAAATAGAAAGATATTAAGCTATTCACCAGGCCTATGTTGTTCCAATGAATTTTATTAGTGTTACTGAACGAATGCTATGAATACAGAAAATGATCTGAGGTAGCAAAATGTGTTTTAACATCTCATGCCTTTCCTGAATGATCTATTTTTGCCTATTCCTCCATTAAAAGGTGAATTAACCTAGATAAGCATTCCCAAACCTAATTTCCATATATCATTCAGTAACCTAGCACACAAACTGTGATCCTGACTCTTTAATGGGCTATCACACACTTGACTAAACCAGAAAACACTCTTGTTCTAACGGGCGAGCTTTGCACTTCGTTTGCCAGCCACTGCCACATCCTTAATCCAGGGTTCACCTGGCATTGCCTCCAGCATACACTGGCAAGACAAAGACTCTAAGTACAATGACTGAACAAGTGGTCCAACAACGTTTCCATTTCTCACCCCATTAACCTCTTTTTATCAATTAAAGGGATCAAAGATCTGGAAGAACCCTACCCTGAATTGCTGTAGCCTAAAGGAAAAAATACTGTATATATTCTGAGTTTATTCTCACACAAGCAAAAGAATACAAATAGGCAGCTTATGGGAAAGCATTGCAGAACTCTCACCCTAAAACTGGTTTTGGTCACACTGTTTGAGGGACCTACACAGCAGGAAATGATGTGCAAAAGAAAGGACAGGAGCTAAATTAGTCACTCTATGAACAAGATCAGGACAATCTTCAGTTTAGATTTTCATAAAAACAACTAAGTGAGTGCAAACTACCTGTGAATCATCTGACCTATGAAAAACCCAAGGCATTGTTTAATTTGTATTCACTCGTCATAAATTTCAACTTCAGTGAATCAGATCTCCATTAACTGCCTCCCTTAGAGAAGTCACCTAGTGATTTCTGTTTTCCTACTGAATGTATTTTATATGCTAACCCGAGAAGATACACTACAGCTGCAAAAATACTGCCAGTGCTAAAGTGTATAGATCTGTGTAGATAAAGTGTATAAATCTTCCAGTGTATAGAAAGAATTAAGTTAAAATCATTTACCTTTTCTTAATAAGTACTTTCTATTACCTGGGCAGAAATATTTTTCCACTTAAGTACACTACTCATAGCATAAAGACTCCTATTTTATTTAAAATGCAAGTATAGTAATTGAAATTTGGACATTAGATCAGCCACACTAGGTCATATAACGTTTTAACTCCCAGGTTCCCCTGACCTGTGTCCCTCCTGCAAGCAGAAAGAGATCCCAGTATGCAAGCACACAGAGTACATCATGTTGTACTACCTCTTCCAACTTCTTTAGAAACACTTGTTGGGGTCCTCATTGCCTCCCCCACTCCCCAACACTTCCGCTTTCCCCATCCACCATCATCATATCATGTCACAGGAACTCCCTGTCAACAACCTCCTTTCTCTGGCACAACTGGTCCATACAGTATGATGTGGAAATATAAGAGGGCGTGTGTATACGTGAGGATGATCCCAGTTCCTGTGAGTTTACCGTTTCTTCCCACTCCAGCATGTCTGCAGGCACACCACGACTGGGCAGAGCCCACTGGCACAACAAATGATTGGGAAACTCAACAGGAGGTGTCAAAGGAGCTCTGTTCAGTATTCTCTGCAGCTCCCTGTCCTTGCATTTCAACCTCGGACTCTCATCTCTTCCCAGCATCAAAGGGCTTTGAGTATCTGACATATGAGGGTGGTCATGGAGAGTAATGAAGACAGAGCCAGAATGCTCTTGGTGGCACTCAGTGAATAGACAAGAAGGTGCAAATGAAATACAAGAAACTCAAGAAAACACTTTTCTTGGTTGTTTGGGTTTTTTTGTTTTGGTTTGGGTTTTTTGTTTTGTTTTGTTTTTGTTTTGTTTTGTTTTGTTTTTTTTTTAAACCAGAAGGCTAGACAAACACCTGGACAGGTTGCCAACAGAGGTTCTGCACTCTCCACCCTCAGAGATACTCAAACCCCAACTATACCTGTCCCCGAGTAAATCCTAGCTGACCCTGTTTCGAGCAGAGGTGATGGACCAGACAACCCCAAAGCTGCCTTCCAACTTCAGTGATTCTGCTCCTCTCCTACCACCGATCAATGTATTGTGAGAGTCGGTAGGGACTATTGATTAGATTTGTCATAGGATTTTGGTAAATCCCTGACTTCTCTCACATCTCCACAGCATGACAGCACCGAGCAGGAGGTAAAGGTCTTCACCACAAATGAGTTGTTTCTTTGGAGACAGCATAGAAGTGGTAACATGCAGATTTCAGTAGCCTGCAGGCACAGACTGAAAACCATAGAATCGTTTTTCAACAGCGTAACAATTTTGCTACAGGACTCACCTGTACTTAGAACATCTTGTGCTTGTGGAAAACGTGATCACGAATAGGAAAGTAAAATGCAAGTCAAAACAAATAGAAGAACAAAGCTACTTTTGCTTGACAAATATAGTTATCTTGTAAACAATATTGATCATTATTGCGTATTTTTACACATTACCAGATATTTCTGTGCAGAAAGAAATCCTTCAAAACAGTATCAACTCAAAAAGATAAGCAGCTTTGGAACAAGCTTTCTCTTAACATTAACTGGCAAAACAATTTGGGGGAGTAGTGAGACTAGCACATGAGTGTGATTTGTTAGAAAACAACATTAATTCAGCGTGGTTTACACTTCCATTTTTGAGTCTCAATAAACAGTTAAGTATTCCAGAAAAATAAACATAACTCATTACAGAGGAGACCTAATTGCCTGAGTCCAGTCCTCTGTAAATTAGTTCAAGCAATATTTACAGCACGTACTCCTATATTAGGCCTTCAGAAGGAAATACCAGAAATCCAACTTGCACTGGTTCTGGCTGCAAGAGCGTTGTTTCTTCACAGTAACTTGTGTGGTGCTGTGTTTTGGCTTTGTGACCAAAACAGTGTTGATAACACAGGGATGGTTTT
>JAVJGJ010000001.1:75096514-75135807 GCA_035590215.1 Microhierax caerulescens
TGTTTTGGCTTTGTGACCAAAACAGTGTTGATAACACAGGGATGGTTTTGTTATTGCCGAGCAGCGCTTGCACAGTGTCAAGGTATTTTATCCTGCTCACCCACCCCACCAGCGAGCAGGCTGGGGGGGCACAAGAAGTTGGGAGGGGGCACAGCTGGGACAGCTGATCCCCAAGTGACTGAAGGGATGTCCCCGAGCACATGACATTGCACTCAGCAACAAACGCTGTGGGGAAGAAAGGGGAAGGGAGGAAGGACAATTGCAGTTCTCTGTCCTTCCAAGTACCATTACAGTGACGGACCCTGCTTTCCTACAGATGGCTGAGCACCTGCCTGCCATGGGAACTAGGCCCTTATTGTGCCTCGCTTGCGTGTGCAGCTTTTGCTTTACCTATTAAACTGCCTTTATCTCCACCTGCAAGTTTTTGCACTTTACCATCTGATTCCCCACCCCATCATGGCAATGAGCTGCCCACTGGGGTTAACCCACGACAGAAGTAAAAGAACTAATTTTGTCCTATTTTCACTATGTAACAACACATCCATCCACTATCAATATTACTCTGGAATTTAAAATTGCTAATAACTCACTTTTCCTACTTGTACTGACAGAACTATTCGGTCAGAATAATTACACCAATGTTAGAATAACAGTTTACCCTTTTGGGGACTATAATGATTGTCTCCTTAAAGCAGTGCATAGAGCATTATAACATAAGTATTAAGTCACATCTAAATTAACTTCTGTTAGTTACTTGATCTCAGGAATTAGTTCGAAGTGTCTAACAACTGCAATCTGATTTTCATAAGCTCTTAACATGTTAAGAAATGTATATTACACTACAGACATTAATTTCCCAGAGGGCATTTAGCTGAAAAGCTTCTAGTTGACCTAAAAAATAACAGACAAAATGCTTAAATCCCAATTTGCCATTTCCATTTTTTTTTTTTGTGCTAATAGTATGTGAAAGGTGTTTTCCCCATGCTAAATTAAGAATGTAAGGCCCAAATTACTACTTACCTATAATCAGCAGTTTATTCCTATTTAGATAGCGCTGTTCAGCCTTATACTATCAAAGCAGCCCTGACAGTTCTTGCTTTAAGTGGCTTCCACAGTTCCTTTCCACAGAGGAGCAAAACGCCAAATTCATTGCAAAAGGGGCAATTTTGTTATGTTAGTACAAAGCTAGTTATAAATGAAAGTTGTCAAGTCCACGTCACATGAAGGGTGAACCGCTGCCTTACAGGCCTTGCTTGAACAGTTCAGTAAGAATTGATGTTCCTAAATATCATCCCTTCAGAAGCCCAGCATAGCAGAGAGGAATTCAAATTAGGCATAAATCCCACAATTCAGTGACAGAACAAAATGTAACGCCTACTTTAACTACAGAAAAACTTTTGTGAACATCACAGACACAAGAGATAGTGTATGTATAGCAAGTTAAAACAGGTTGCAGTTATTAAGAGAAAACATTATCTTGTTTAGAAGGTTGTCACAAAAGACTTTAAAGGAGTGTGTGCGTTTTGCTTACCTGGTTCATATTTTTGTAACAGTTTTGGTATATCTGAAAAAGGCTGCATTTTTAGGGGTTTGGTTTGGTTTTTTTCCTGAACCTGAACTGACACCCTGAGCACTCAAATCCTATCCATAACCTTTCATTCACTCCCTTTCCAGTGCAGCTTGTCAAGACAGAAGCTTATCTGCTGTTAAGATATTAATCATTAATGCGCCTTTAGTCTGTAGGTGGAAAGCGTATCCCATAGGGCTTCCTCAAGCCTCTACAGCGCACATTCACAGGTCACAAAAGCGAGCACCTTCAATTATACTTTTAAGTCTACTGCTCACCCACTGTAACTCAAACTACTCGATTCATGTATTTTCAATACCATCTTCCTATATTGGCCACAGATTGCATAAAAATCTCAGCTTCCAAATAGTCTCAGCATAGACTGTCAGAAGGTATGAAGCAGAAGGTCATGTCCATACTCAATGAGAAAAAAGCAGGAGAAAACAGCGTTAAAGCAGCCTGAGGCAAATAAGAAAATCACTTCAATCCTCTCTAGACTAGCAGCCAACCTAGTTTTACCCATGCTCACTGCTTCATCAGTCACCAGCAAAATATCACACCATTCATCATAGGGAAGAGGAACCTGAAAACCATTTTAGCCCTTATTCACGTACACTCAAGTGAAGTCCACGGAGGTACAGGATGCTGTTGTTTCGCTCACGATGTAGCAACTAGGTTAGAACTGGTGGTTGTTAGTAAGACTACTCAGGAAACATTAAAAATGAAGTCATCTGTGGGAAGCACTGGACACATTTTCACGAGTTGCAGGTTTGGATACTGCTTCATAATGTACGATATCAAACAAGGAGAGATATGAATACAGTGGTTTGGATAATCGCTTCATCATTGCAAGTACCATTTCTGAAGTACACTAGAAACCTGACTATTAAATGCTAAGTCACCCCAAATCCCCTAGGTAACAAAACCTAGAGTTACTCACACAGAATACCCCAGACACCTAACTAAAATTTAGACACCAGCTGCTAATTAGATAATTACAACAAACAGACATTCCAAGCAAGGGCCATAACACAGTTCCATTAATGTGTCCTATGAGTCACCTATGAGGCCCTTCTGCTCCCTCCAGAGAAACATCAGGAATCTCAGATACTTGCAGTTAATACCTCTTTTGATAGCATCTTGCTATTTTTGTGTCAATCATTTACCTTTGTTATATCTTCCCAAAGTTTCAAAGGGCTGTCTCTAACACTAAATTAGTCAATTACTAATTTTGCAAATTTAATGTTGAACTGACATATTAAATCTTTCCCATTACCAAAATGAACCCTGCAGTAGCCCATGAAATATTACCCTCTATTCCAACACCGATTTTTGAATATACTGTTCTTACTTTATATTGCAAATATACTTACTGAGATGTTATGCACTCAGAGCATCCTCACATAATAAGCACAGTACCAGCATGAAGAAAAGGGAAATTTGTCTAAGTGTCAGCATTGGAATGATAAGCAAAAAAGCCTCAGTAATACAGCACCAGCATGCATCTTGAAAAAATATCTTAGTTCAGTATCGCGTTGTCACTTGAAGGCAAGGCTAAAAATTAAATGAAAATTGAGAAAGGAAATGAAGCTTTGTGGTAACTGCAGTTACTCTAGTGCATGATAAGCAATGTGGGGAAAAAAAATAAATGCAACTATTTGACAGTTTGACAAGTGGGCAATGAATACTTGGTATCACTGTTAAAGCTGAGGGGAATAAAGCTGGGATGATCTCAGGCCATGAAAGTCCTTTAAGTGGCAACAAGCAATTTTATCTAGTATATTGGAACCATGAGAAAGATGCAAAGAAAGAAATGTCACAGTCAAAGCAATGATCTGGAAAAATAAGTTGTGCAGCTCTAATTGGACTGACACAAGTAGGCAAGGCTGCCTTGCTCTAGGCAATAGAAGAGGACAATGCAGCACTAAGGGCAAGCATAAAATTTTTTATCTACAAGATTTTACCTGCAAGGATGAAAACTTGTAGCTGAATTTACCAAACAAAACCCAGACAATACTTAGAAAAGATTAAAGTACGAGAAACTGAAGAAAAACCTGTGCTCAAGAGAGTTCCCAGAGAAATGTGGTTCTGCAGAACAGAAAGGACAGTGGCAATGTTCACCCACTGAGACAGGAAAAGGCTGAAAGACAGGGTTTCTTTTAGTTATATAGCAATGCTGATACTCAAGTATAGGCATGGGAGCAGTCACAAAGACAATTATTTTCTTTGTAAACAGTCTCAGAGAGGCAGAAAGGCAGGTCTGTGAGAGCCAAATGTAAGCGGGCAGGCAGTCTTGCTCTACCGCATGTGTGCGGTCATATTTCCTGACAGAGTAAAAACACATGGATGCACACAGCACAGCGCAGCTCACATCCTGAAGTTGGGTGGTGCAGTCCAGGAGTTCCAACAATCCTCTGAACTTTTTTTTTTTTTTTTAACTTGTAATAACATACAGCTACTTTCATTCATATCATCCTTTATGACTATCTGGTTTTAACGACTGAATGTAATTTGTTAAGTTTTCAAAATATCTATCAGCAACTTTAAAAAAAAAAAAAAAAAAACAACTGCTTTTTTCTTAAACATTTCCTCTACAGTATTGGTAAAGGTGATATTTAGCATAGTCATCTTTCAATATTAGCCACTAATAGGAGAAGTGACGGATAATTTTGTTGCTCACACACACCTCAATTTCACCTCTTAATTCTAAGTACCTTAGCACATCAACTCTTTCTTTCCTGCTGTTCTGTCTCCTAATCCTCTTAAAGAACTTATTTAAAAGTTATTTGGGGGTCTGATCCTATTTCCCCCCCCCCCCCCCATAGGGTTATTCTAATTCTCTCCTACATTTCAACTATCCAGGCTTATGTCCTTTTCATTGGTCTTGCAGTGCTGCATATTTCAGGCCATTCAGGTCTTTTATCCTGCTACTTTGCATTTTTCTTCCCTTTTTTTTTTTTCTTCCTCTCTTACGTGGAAAAGAACCACCACCCAGCTGGAGACCGGAGAGAGGTCAGCAATAGCCTCTATCTGTCTTCTGAGACATAAATAACAAGCCTAGATGCTACATCTCAACATTTAAAGTTCTAATTGAGGACTTCACAGTCGGAACATTTGAATGACCAGAGTTTCTATAGCAAAATAAATCTCTTTAAAACGCATCAGTATCAGCCACGTTCATTTGAAAAGTGTCTATCCTACCGCACAGGCTAATCAACATTGAACTGTTCCAAAAACGTGTCCCGAATTGTAGTTTGCACCTTTTGTGTAACCAGGCACGAGTCTAAAACCACTTGCAGTGAAATGGTGGCATCGTGTGGCAGAAATCGGTCGCTGCAGGAACGATGGCATTGAAAGAATTCTGATGAAAACCCACACGTAATTAGCCATCTACGCAGTTAAATCTCAAGCGCCCGTTTCAGTTCCTTATTTACGTCACCACAAAACTGACACGTTTGCACAGTTATTTTGAAAGACTTTCTTCTTACTCTAAATCTTATTTATAAGCAGCGTTGCTCCTGCCCAATTTATAAATTAATTTCAGCATCTCCCAAGTGAGTTGATGCCACTCTTGGAGGAGGTAGTGACCGTCTCTGTAGGTTTGACACATACTCTCAGTATGCAGGAGACGCACCTATCACCTTCAAAACCAGCACTGCCAATCATGCAAGATACTCTGCTGAGCAAGGTGTTTCGGATGACAAACACTTTCTCAGACACTAATCTTTTCTTCTTCTTCCTCTTACCTCCTGTGAAAATCTAACACCCCCTCAGTTCTTCAGGCTCCCCGCTCCCACCAGCCCCTCAGCAGAAGCCACCAACACTGCCTGCCAACACGAAAAAGAAAGCCAAGAGCATCTTGAAGGACTTGCTTCAGTTTGTGAGGGGAGGATAACTTCCACGCTACAAAGCTGCTTCAGCATCACACCATGTCTGGACGACGCATCCGCAGCTACCACCACTCACTATTCTTCATTAGGGTCATTCACCGGTGACAATCTGCTAGTGTGGTGTTAAACATTAATTGTTTGTGTACAATATTTTGAAGGGGCTTTTTTACTGGTCAGATATGTATTATCAAGAACATTCCATTTCTTCAGTTTTTAATTCCTTTCCCATCCAGAGAACTCTGACTTCTGGTTGTTTGGGGCAGGGGAGGAGCTGGTGAGGGGCGGTGTGTGTGTGGTGGTGGTTTGGGGATTTGTTTTACTTGTTCTTAAACCTTGCTTTTTACTAAAAGGCTTTCATCTAGTATTTTTCTTAACATACGAGGATGATACTCATTTGTATTGGGGGGAAAGCAGCAATAGTTTAGCTTTCACTCATGAGCACGCACAGTAATCTTGATGTACAAGTTCGTGGTCTGTGACTGCCTGTGACAGACTCACAAGTAAGCATGAGCAAATGCTTGTGAATTTGTAGACAATCTTGCTAACGGAAGTGGAAAAAAAACACGTGGATTTCATACACAAAACATAAGAGACTCACATCAACACCTAACCCCCAACACACACCTTGCTTACGTCCTGTTGTTACTGTGTTGTCACATTCATTAATACAGGGCTAAATGGGATGAGGTGCTACGGCATCAGTCTGGCCTCTTATTTAAATGAACGGAGAGATATGCGTAACAGCTTGGATCTAATAACCCAAATAAGGTTTACAAGGCTTGAGCCAGGGGTTAACCGGCTTTTTACAGCAGGCACTACATCTGCATAACGGTCTCTGTCTGTATGCCTACATGAAACAGCATCTTTAAAATGTCATCATGCTCTTTCTGGTTTTGAAAAGTAAGATGTTATTCACTGATACTCGGATGCAAACTTCCTGCAAAACCAAAGAAACACACTATAACTATACACTTCACTAGCACAAAGGTTTCTTCTACTATTTAACAATTTTACCTCTTCATTTCTATGCTGTGTCTCTGGGTGTAATAATCCAGTGGATAAAAATACTTTTCAAAATCAAGGTTTCATTGCTGAAATAAATTTTGCGTTACTGTATTACTACACGTCATCTGACAAGTTGGCAACAACCTAGAAACTAGACAGGAAGATGTGTAAGATCTTCTCCTTCCTAAAATTAATTTGCCTCTCGCCCTTTTGTGGTACTGTAAAATAAACCAGTGAATACTGATAAAACCACACAATCTGATACTGCTAAGAGAATAATCCTGTCATTGAAGTGTAGGTAATCCAATCTGCCCAGGTTACACAAGTAAGTATATGGGCAAGTGTTTCCGTTAAAGACATCAAGTAGCTCCATTGCAGTTGAGTGGGTTTAGTGACCATTGCTTCAGGACACCGGTACACTGGAAAATTACGCATCGGCCACACACAGTACAAATGTGCTTGGTACTGATGTGGATTTCCCCTGCCATCCTTAGTCTCATTTGCGAGCCCAGCCTCAAAGGAACATTGGATGATACATTCAGACACATGGGTGAGAGTCACCAAGACAAAAGACAGATTTCACATCCTCTTGAGGAACCCCAAAACCCAATTTCCTGCCACAGTTTCTGTAAGAGGATTTCACACTAAATCAGATCCTTCTCTGGGGACCTATTTCTATATGACCAACCAGGAACTGCTATGGCCAAATGTCACAGAGGATGACAATTTTAGCCTTACTTGGCTTCTTGGATGAGGGAATGTTATGTGTAGTGGCACCCAAAGCAGCATACTGTCATAAAAGTTGTCTAAGTAACGATGTGAGTTGTTGAATTTTGTTATTAGACTGTAAAACTACACCAAAAGAGCACATAACTCAAAATCTAAAGTCAGTTTGCACCAGTCAGTTTCACATCTCTGAAAAACTGCAAAAATTATCCCTTACAAAAGGCATCTGAGTCTCTCAGGGATGTGTTTGGTCCTGCAACGTAGTAACATAATGGCTATCACATAAAGGAAAAGCCCCTTCATTTATACATCTGTTTAGTATCTCTAGGCTGGGAGAAAAACTTGGAGCTTTTTCTTTTCTATGGAAAGCAGTGTTCAGATGAGAGCACAAAATGAATCCTCCTTTTTTCAACTAGCACGTTGAATAAAATATTTCAAACTAATAATGGCCATAAAACTTGCTTTAGTGATTCCCATACACTGAAGATTGGATGCCATTGCTGTAGATTTTCAATCTTAGCATCTTCTTTATTCCTCTCACTAGAGAGCACATGCTTAAGTATAAATTACACTCATCTTAAAATGTTTATTCTGGCTATAGAAAAGCACAAACTTGTCAGTCCATTCCTTCTACTCTTGTTCCACTTGAAGAGGTTTCAAAAGTACTCTCCTGCAGTCATCTGCTCTGTCTTAGCTCTTCCAGTCCCTCAAGGGTTCTGAGAAGAGATCCCTTCCCCTCCTCCTTACCTTGTGCTCAGAGCAGAAGCCTTCAGACTTGTCATCTGTTTCAAAAGGGGCCACTCAGACCTCTCAGAGAAGCTTCCTTACAGACCACTTCTATCCAACTTCTGATTTGAATCTCCCATCACTCAGACCAGACAGGAGTCCATGAAATAAGTAACAGTAACAATAAAACGTTGACACAGAATAGCCCCCTGTATTTAAACTCAGAAATAGTCACGGTGAGTTTTGTCGCAGTTCCCTCTCCCAGTATTTTTCTCCCAGGCTAATTAGCAAAACCTAACAAGAATCTCTACACAGAAAGTATGCAAACCTTTCCAGTGTCACACCCTGAATAAAATACTTTTAGTATCTATAGCTGAACTTGGATCACACTTTGGAAGCCTGAGACAGCTTCCCCCCCATCTTTATTACCACCCATTATTTATAAAGTTGCTGCTTCTCATTACAGTTACACCGATCACAGAAAAACCAAAACTTAACACATAGGAGAATAAAACTCACCATGCTGTTCATCTTTGAAGAGGACGAGCTTGCTCTCTGCTTCCGTAAGCTGTTAAGCTCTTCTGTGTTTCCATCCTTTGGTTTTATGATCAGCCGACTGCCCCCAGCGGTACCTTCTGAAGAGGACCTCAGTCGTTTCTCAACAAATCTGCCTTCTCGGTACGGACTGAGGCTATTGGCAAGATCAACTACAAATAGAGAAGCAATCAGCAATCACAACACAATTACTCTCTACAAATATTGTCTTAATTAGAACGGTGCTTTGCTTGAAATGCTTACATTGAAAGGCAATCACGTAAGAGATGTTCCGTAGAAAGCAGATCCTTTTTACCTAGATTAAAGTGTCAGCTGGGCCACCAGTTTGCTGTTCAGCCCCCCATGACTAGCACACTCGGCATGCTACAGCCCAGTCCACAGCTCCTCACAGAATCCAGAAGGACCTTTGCTTCATCCTTTCCTCTCTCCACTCGTTCTAGGAAACTTCCAAACTATTGTCCAGTAAAATCCACCAGAGAAGCTATTGCTGGTCCACTGGAGCCAAAACTCAACCTGCCTTACCTTGCATCCCGAGGAAAGTTGAGGTTTTGTAGGGCCAGGTCACAGCTTTGTCATCGCTGCATAGGACAGGGATGCACCCTGGCTTCTCTTTCTGTTTGGCCTTTCTAGCTCAGCTCTGCATCAGCACCCTCCAAACCCAGCCTCCAGCCAGCAGGCTGAATCCCCATCCCCAACTCCAGTTAAACAATAACACATCAGAAAAAAGAGGAGGAACAATTACATTTTGCAATGTTAGGGCAAATTTAGAGATAGGGAAAGAGAAAAGCATAATAGCAAAATAAATTCGACACAGAAAATCTTATCTTCTCTTGCCTTTTGTGAGAGAACAGACATTTTCTCTAAGGCTTTTCAAAAAAATAGATCACACAAAAATATATAAAGGTATACTAAAATTTATGGCACATCGAACCTGCTCTTACATTAATGTCACGTTCACGATGCTATCTATAATGATATCAGCTACGAGACCAGCTACAGAAGAGGAAATATCTGTTACCAAAGAAAATGCACAGAAATATTTTGCATTCACATCTGGTTTTAAATACTGTTTTAGCAAACTGAAATGTTCAAACCAGTCAGTTTGTAACACGTATAACCATACCTTATTTTTTCTGTATTTGTTTCATTTCATATGGCAGGATTTTGTATCTTTTTTCAATAGCCCCTTTGTATGCATGGCCAGTTCCTAATTTAAAATACATTCTTCACCACGAGTCAAAAAACAATAAATACGCATTTTGAACATCACTAAAAAATCCTAACAATTAATCATCAGCTTTTATATAGTGCAGTATTAGCTCTAACGTTCCTGTGAACATGAACCCCATTTACAAAAAATCACCCTATCACAAATCCAAATCCAGTTCACTCTCTTCCAGAAATACAGATTAAATATACAACTGCTGATGCATGAGTTTCAAATACACTGTGTATTTCTCAGCATCACCCCAAGCTGCTCACTTGCTGTTCTGTAGTACTCCCTGGTAAGTCAGATTCTAAACGATGAGCTCATTTACAGATGAGCCAATGTTGCAAGGAAGACCAACCGAGTGCTCAGGACTGGTAATACACATAAATGGAAATATTTTTTCTCCCCATTGACTAAGGTTCTGAGGAAGAGGTCCCTTCTGCTGAAAGGTAGTTTAGGGGTTTAATTTGACTTTATATTGCCATTTATGTACAAGATATCCAACCAAGCCTTACCATGACAAATAACTCAAAAAGCAAGATAGCTTTTGATTGCTTAGAATCTGCATGCCTAGATTAATATCCAAGCCAAAAGATGGGTAAGAATTCATATGAGTTTACACTTGTTCATGTTCTAATACAAACAGTATAAATGCAGTCTTGTTAACTCTCACAAATTTTGGCCCACCAGATATAGCCTCAGGATTATGCAAGAAAGCACCAGCCTTCAAGTTGGTTTGAGAAAATAAACTGTCAGAAACAAGTGTCTTCTGACAGGTGTCCTTCACTCAAGGGCCTGGTGCCTTTATTCATATGCACCTCTACAGACTGGGATTCCTAGGCACAGCCTTTCCACTGAATCTTGTTAATATTTCCCGATTCCTTTTCCTAAACTAAAAATCCAATGTGAAATTTAGATGGTAATTAACACTCTCTGTTTCACGGATTACATAATAAGAACATGCACAATGTTATTTCAGATGGAAGCAGAAACAGGATCTCTCATACTCTGCCACAAAAACATCCACTCCAAGCTACTCTGCAACACCAGTTGCATACCGCAAGCAATATTCAGGAAATTTCAAACCCCAGATTAATGTAAAACAAAGTGTGTTATTTTCCATAATCAGACCAAAGAACGGTTTATTTCTCTGGCGATGTTTCCATCTCAAATAACGCAACTCTGTGGCTCAAGTTCAAATCAGGCATGCCTCAAGGAATTCCAGCTTCAGCAAGAGGCAAGAACCAACACTCTCTTAGTTCATCACAGGAAAGCACAGCTACAAACAGCACTGACAGGTGTTAGCAAACCTTAAAACACAAACTCAAGAAATCATAGATTTTTTTTTTATTTAATTCCTCCAATTTTGGGAGGAGGACACACTTCATAACTTTTGAACTTCCTAGCTAGCACTCTGAACTCTACAAAACCACTTTGACTAAACAATTTTTTTACATAAGAACTGAGGCAAAGAAAAGCCCTCCGAACCCAACAGCGAAAAGCCCACAAGACATACCTTTAGAACAGTTTGTTTCATAATCCCGTTATGTTCTGAACGACTGAGGTTCAGAACATAAAACAATCTTGGACTCCATTACAGGAATTGTGTCTCTCGTGCGTTTGGACGGCGTGCTTTCATCTCTGTCCCTGTTCAACCCCTGTGCCTTTGGAGAGAGCATCACTCGATCTTCTCTGTGCTGTAACACAAAGGTTTCTAAATGTGCATTTGCCGAGTTAATTTCTCCTATGTGCCTGGCATCATTAATACGTAGTTCATTAGCTTGCAACAATACTTTTGTTTGATTAGCAGCTGAGGTTTTAAATAAGGTATTAGATTCAACACTACACGAGCTCGCGTGACTCACAGGAGACACATCAGCAGAATGGCCAGTACTTTCCACAATATCCGTTTCCCTCGCAGGAGCAGCAGCAGGATTAAAAATGATCTGAGAGGTAGAGACATTGTGGCCATAATCCTCTGTGAGCAGCACCCCAGTCCCGCTGCTGGGCAGAGCATCAACCTCTGAAATGGAATCTTCTGTCAGGGCAACAAAGTCAGAAGGGGTCTGGGCAGCCGTGAGGTCAGCCGAGAGCAACGGGGACTGCAAGGAGCTTCCCATGCACTCTGTTGTCTCAGCCGAACACGAAGGAGTGGACTTGGCAATCACAGGTTCACTTTCCACATATGATTTAACTTCCAACAAGCACCTTGACTGCTGCACAGAGGAAACCGATTGACTCTCTGGAACTGGTTTGGAAAATTTGTAGTGCGATGAAAAAGATTTAGGGAGAAGTTTTCGCGTGGATTGTTTGACAGAGCAACGACTCTGCTCCTCTGCAAAGCCTGAATCATCACCCTCGTTCTTCCCAGAGCTTATGCAATTTATAAAGACATTCTTATTAGCTGAAGGCTCCTTTCCCTTTTCAAAATCATCTGTCAAAGACCTTGTTATCTTCTTGCTACGTGAGCTGCCAAAGCCAACCGAATGCCTTCCTCTGCTTTTAATGTGTTCCTCTAAACTCAGTTTTTGAAAAGTGCTGAGAGAGGACTGGGCACCATTTGAGATGTTCACATTTTGACTAGCCGAGTCAGGCTTCTGCTCACTCCCTTTCTTGTTATGGAAGCTAATGGAAGGAGTGCGGAAAATACTCCGGCGCTTGCCTGTGCTCCCTGAGCTGGAATTAGTGCTGGATGGAGAGGAGGTATGGATACCAATGGCACTGGCAGAAGAAGGTGATGAAGGGAGGGAGTCATGTCTCCGGCTAATACTTCTCCTGAATATTGGCAACCGAGATACTAGAGTCGATCGTCTGGATCCTGAGTCCCCCATCAGGGCACAAAGCGTCCGTGGCTCCTCGCAGTCAATGAACTAATCAGGGAGGAGAGTAAAGAGAGAAAGAAATTATTCAGCCTCAAAGCCCACTTGAACAAGCTTTATGTCAGCCTAAATACATGAGATGTCAACGTCAATTTTATGTGCAGCTGCAAGTTGTTGCATATGCATTACTGAAGAATTTTAGAATTTCAAAGTGATGTTCAATAGGTAGCACTGAAAACCCAGCAGCTGAGCAAAGATATGGTTCAAACATTCTATAGATGAGATATAGTATTATATATGACATATTATACAAGGCAGATCACACTGGGTAACCGTATAAAATCTACATGCCAAAAGACATCCAAATATATCACCTAATTGTCCTTGGGTTTATAAGTTCTTGGAACAAGCCGTCTTATAAACTGTAAGGTCTCTTAGAAGAGACTTCATTTTTCATGATCTGAGTAGAACAATACATTATTTTGTGTTCCTAAATACTCAAATTTTTGCAAGGAAGAGGATTTAGATTTTCCAACCTTCACCAAACTTTCAGTTGGATTTTAAATCCCTTTATTTGCTCCTGCTAAAGGATGTATGCACCACCTTATGGCAGAAAAAATGCTGGCATTGCAGTCAAGCTATATGTACCACCAAAAATTCCTCCTAAGGAACTATAAATCCTAGGAATTTACTGTCCGAATATGGGATCATGTGTTTAGATTTGAACTTCCTGTTTCCCTTGAACTTCTCTGAAATCCTCTTGTAGCCTACTTGCTTACAACTACCTACTTTTGCAGTTTTTTGAAAATAGTGGTTTCATACACAGATGCTGCATTTTTTATAATTATTTAAGCAATAAAAACTTAATCTAATCTGCACAGCACATGTAGTAAAGGAAAATTAATCATTATGAAATATATACCAGTTCTATCTCCTTTTTGTTCTTGTGATAATAAACTACTGCTATAAGAGACAGGACCGTGAAAGGAGCAATAAAACCATGTGATATATAATCACAAGAACACATACCACAAGAGAGTCTATAGGTATAATACCCAAGCAACTTCATGAGCTGCAAGGGTTCACCACATAGGAATAAAAATCAGGTAATTTATCTAAACAACCTTTGTATGTCAAGTGCAAAACCAAATTCATTTATCTAATGTGCAATTTAATACATGTTACATGGCCACAACAAATATCCATGAAGAATATATGTATTTATAACAGTGGGTATATATATAAGCAACATATATAAATATATACATAAAAATAAAAATGGGAACAGAATATTTAAGGAGTAATAAAACTACATATATGTTATATTACTGTGAAAGAAAGGGTAACAACTAAGTTCAGACACTATTTCTGACTAGACAGTGGATTGTGCTTTCTGCATTGTTAAGATGCTTTTTAAAAAAGCTAGTACAGCTCCAGTCTGAACACACGCTGCCAAGCAGCCACAGTATTCACAGGCACCAGGAATCAATAAGCAATTTTGTAGTTTAAGATGAGAGAAACATCTTGGGAATGGTCACCAGTTCCTTGAAGTCACTGGTGATCTCTGATGACAAGCCAAAACCCTAGACAATACCCAGGTCCTGCAACCCAAACCCAAAGCAGAATTGAGCCTGACTGGGACAGAACCAACGGTCCAGGCGCACACACAGGTTATCAGAATAACTTTACACCCACCAAATGAACAGATGCACAACCAGTTGTTCCATTTCACTGAAACGTAAGGTAATTTGCATTTAGACCACGGTAAGAGCAAAAGCAGAGGCAACAGCACAAAGAACCTGTGAACCCACGTAGGGGCTTAGGTTACACCAGCTTGTTCGTCTGTCCGCAATTCAGCCTGCTGAAAATGGACTTTGGAAAGCCACATGCAACCCTCGCCAACCTCCCTGTACAAAACCTTGCTCAGCTCTTTGACCACTTCCAGACCTACTCTGCTGTGTTTCTTGTGCTTTTGTGAACGTGTACATGCAGGCACATGTATGGATCCGCACGTTACACCCAACACAAGATTGTTTAGAGATTTTGAGGGGTTTTCATTGTATTTTCTTTAAAATTGTAGTAAATCTTTAAAAATCTTTAAAATCTAGTAATTGCTGAAAAAAAGACTTTAGAATGCATTTTTACAGCTGAAGTAGACCAGCAAAGTATTTTTAACATGTATTAAACCACTACAGGCACTTTATGCTCAGACAAAACATTTGCTTCCATCAGTCTCTCTCCTGCCCACCCCTTAATTGTCCTTTCACTGGAGAACAGACCAACCTGGTCTATAATTATGAAATTCTGTGAGTTGAGAGCAGAAAGCAGCAGAAAACTGAGCAAAAAGCACATATTGTAACTTTCACTGGAAACACAAAAGCTGTGGCTAAATAACAAAAGAGATTATTCCTAATAACCGATCCATGAATGTACGCAGCCTTAGCTTTCCAGGTAGTAACAATTTTTAATAGAATACGTTGCCTCTAACTGCAGATAACAAAATGGCATTTATTCAGATATTCTTCCTTCCTTGCCTCTTGAAGGAAGAGCAGAAATAAACTGTCAACATTTCCCTTATTGTGTAAGTAGCAGAAATCCTCACCTGTAAAATATGACCTAATTATAATGTACTGTTCTTTCTAGGTCTGCAAAAGCTATCAGAGGATATATTTTTTAAAACACACAAATCCATGCACACATACACATATATATGTATATATGAATGCTTATGTGCACATACAGTTTTAATACTTTGAATATTTTCTTTCTAGGTCTACAAAAGCTATCAGAGGATATATTTTTTAAAACACACAAATCCATGCACACATACACATATATATGTATATATGAATGCTTATGTGCACATACAGTTTTAATACTTTGAATATTTTATTAATATTTTGATATTTGCGCATAACATTTATATATATGCATGTGTATATATAAAAATAAACACCATATACCATTTATATATATACGTGTATATATACGTGTATATATATAAAAATAAACACACACACATTTTGCAGTGTGAAAGTGCCAAAGTTTAGCATGGAGTTAAAGTGACCAGTCTACCTGCAACACAGGGAAAAATAATACATATTTCCAGATATTAATACCCTCACATATAATGAACCAAGATCTTCCAGTTATTTTTTCACTTTGCAGGAGTAGTAAACTGCCATGTATGTTCAAAGCAAAACAGCATGTGTTTCGTTTCAGTCTCCACATTTAACGTAATTGCTCGCGCTTACCACTTTACAGATGTAACCCTTACAGAGTGAAATTCACTCCCACTACATATTCTTCACAAACCCACTAATTTTCTCTCCGTAACTTCTCCATCCCTACTAGCATCATTCGTAAAAGCTGCAACAGAGGAAAAAGAAAATAGCAGAGAAAGACAACTCTGCCGTGGTACTAAGCTATTCCAGGTGACTGTCAAATTTAAATTGGACAACAATTCTGATACTATGTAGTCAGTATAAAACCTAATACAAAGCCCCATGTATCTTAAAATAAATTACCTGGGTTTTAGAATACTAACAAGAAGTCAAGTAAACAAGAAAGATCAAGGAAAAGTGACAGTCTAGGCAGGCTTTCAGTTAGGTCAGGCTCCTTGTTGAGGACAAAGCATATTTTGCATCATTATCATATATGACCAGTACAAAAAACTGTCTGCACAGTATTCTGTACAGAGGTCTGAATCCCGCTCAAATACACAAACCATTACTTTGTAGTACTTTTTAGTTCTAAAATCCAGTTGTTGCCGAAACTGAAGTGTTTACTCAGCGCTGCAGTACACAGACATTCAAATTTTGCTTTTTATGGAATGGATTTTTGACGCACATTTTTGCATCTGGTATTATGCAAGACAAAGCTTGATATACTGAAGGAAAATAAGTAAGCTATTTAATTGCAGCCAGAGTAATAGTGGATTATTTCAGGACCTGCTCTTCTTCAAGAGCTTGGCTGCAGATCACAGTTTCTGAACTCCTGTGCTGAAAACCAATGCAAAATGAGAAACGGACAAACTGCAACCAAACTATTTTCCTTCTTGGAATCAATGTAAGAAGTTAATCAAATTGAAATAGTTTCCTTTCACAATGATCTGCACCAAGGTGTTGCAAAATGCAAATTAATCTCAAAAATATCTTAAAGTCATGTATTTAATTGCCAGAGAAAACAAAAAGGCTGAGTTTTTTTATACTTGGGGATTATTCTTTCCACACAGATCTTTGGAGGAATCATCCAACTATACAGTATTAGGCCCTCACCTTGCCTACAGCATTTTTATGAGTATAAAATGCGTAAGTGTACAGGATAAGAATTATACAAGCATCTCTGATTTTATATATTACTGTATCTTGTCAAAACAAACAAATTGCTCAACTTGCAGACAGTTAATGTAACGGTGGGAAAAACCCCACGAGCGTTAAAACAGGTAAAACTATCACACCAATGTCTCCAGAGAAATCTGCTCCACCAGCTGAAAAATCAACCCCAGTATTTTTTACGTCAGCTTCTGCCAAGCAGTTACTCACACCAGCAGCGCAGCTCTTTCAAGGAGGAGCAACTCTCGACGGAGGTTTGGAACTCCAGTAGATGGAGCCGCAGATCTACTTTGGCTTTCACCTTTTACACTCCTCATTGCCTTTGGGCAAAATTTAGCAGTTGAAATTACTTGTCAATTTTACCATTACCATGATAAGATGTACACGTACAAAAAGTTAATATATGCTTATTCAACAGAGAACTGTTAATGTCTCGGCCAGTACAAACGCTACCTTTATAAATAACCAACCTGCTACTACTTCTCATCACTTTTGAAGCCAAGCTTTCCTAAAGATGTTCTCCTTAAAGATGCACCTCCTAGATATACCAAATATTATCTTCCACACACCGAAAAAAACAGAATTAGCTATCTAAGTTTAAACTGGGGCATGACGTGACACAAAGCTGAAAGGCTGCAACCTTACAGAGCAGAACCTCAATACTCCTCCGCTCCCTACCCCTGTCCTCCACAGCAGTATGATTTTTAGGCTGCACTTACAGTTTAAGGAAGATGATACATTTTCTTTAATGCTTTGAATGAGAAACCATATAATATAGCAAAACACACAGGACTAATATGTGACTCAAACTGCAAACATACTCCATCCCTCACATGAGCATAACCATATGGCAGGAGGCAAGGACCACATAACACACAGTCTCTATGGACTAGCTGGCTCCAGGCTTACACAGAAATTAAATTTACCCCAGGATATTACAAACACCCACAAAACACATGAAAACAAGGGGTTTTTTAATTGTTGGCAAGTCAACAAAAGTACTAACACAGCTGATACACCTGTAAGGAGTGGTCTTTTATCCCAACAGGTAACACTGAAGCCTGTGTCCCCCTCCCAAATCACTAAAATTCCATCCGATTCCAGCACTACCATTATCCTCAGCATTTAAGCAATATCGCCTTCAATATTGTTGCAATATTATTTGTCTCTCTAGTACATTTGTGACTTGGTTTTATCAGCATAGTTCCCAGAGATCACGATGTGTGACCCATCTGGTACACAAGAACAAAATACTGTTTTACATAAAAAAAAAAAAAAGGCAAATAAACAAACACCTGCACATAAATACTTAGGGATTTAGTTGTTATCAGGGATAACGTAACTGGATTAATAGGGCCCTACTGAAAATACTAGCAAAGGCAAATGCCTGTATAATAGAACATACTAGCTAAGAAAGGTGGGAACGTTGATACTGAAGCAATTTGGTTTTGCAAATGAAACCGCTGGAATTCCTTCCAATATATAACAGCTCCATTTGCTTGTGTGAATAACACTCTTCCCTTTTCTTTCCTTGCGCGTGTAACCCTCGCAGCATGGAACAGAGCTCAAGAATGTATCTTGTGCCACAGCAGCCACAGCCATATTCTCACTGCAAAATTTTATAAGCTACTACCATGTCTGCACTTGCTCGGAGTCAATTTTTCTCAACAGTTTTTATAAATGAACGACAAAACCCCAACATCGAGAGCTAGACCTTCAAATAATTATGTGTGTCTACACATGCACACACATACTACTCCACACACCTTTTCCATATGGACTGAAAACTGATTGGCCAAAATAGCTTTTACGTATCTGGAAAAAGAGAACACGGAATCCAAGTCTTGAGGTGTGCCAAGGCAAGACACGAAATTTCTTTCAGTTTCCTGGATTCTGCAGCCCAGGCCTGTCTTTGCTTTCAAATGCTCCCGTGCTTTCAGCAAGCAAGAGGGGAAGCAGACAGATAAATTTCCAATAAACAAATTTGAAGCCACACACACATCAAAACCACATCTCCCATTTTGACTAGTCTTGTACCTGTTGAAGACAACCATTTCTTAAGTCCACTACCGCTATTCCCATTGCTGGGATGAAATTAGAAGTGTAACAAACATTCAAAGAAGAAAACTGGAGAGAACTTAGCTGTATATCCTCTTTTGACTTCAGATTAGCCAGAAGGCAAATGAGCCAGGTGTCATGTGACTCATTCTTTCATTCATTACCGGTGGGTACGTAAATTCATCCTACTTGTACTATGTGAACTGTGGGTTTACTAAAAGAGAACCAGGAAAACTGACCTCTAGAAACCTAGAGGCCACAGTTGTCTCCTACCTACATTTACATCATTCCCTACTTCAAATGCTTCTGTACCATCAATATCAGATTATATTCTCTCAAAGCACTTCAGTATGGTATACAAAATATCAGGACAGAACTGAACCACTCTTACTGATAGCCTTTACATACACCCAGCAGCCAGTTAATCTTCAGTAATAACCGAGATCATCTACTGGCAAAAAGTTGACTGTGCGGAGGACGTATAGATCTAACTTTCACCTATTCAACAAGTGGACACAAACAGGTCAGAAACAGGGCAAGGACCATAGCACAGCGAAGCTGCAGTCACATTCACGTGACTTGGGTTTTGGTGGGTTGTGTTAGTTTTTTAACAAGAAGAGAAACTTTACCTCACCCCTGTGACTCAACTGGATTCTGGAGAAGCGTACAATGCATTTCTGGTATTCACAATACTTACAGTTTAATTAGAAACAGTTACAACTATAAATAATGACCTGGAAATAGAAGTATTGAAGACTATATGCTTGCTTTGTGATTCAAATGTCTTGGCATCCACTCCTTTTGACTATCTTTCCCAAAGGTGTTTGTGAGCCATGAATTATTCACTTACAAGAAGTGAAGTGGACTTAAACAGGTCTCTGACTGCACATGGCCATTATACCATAATGGGACAAAAAGACATTGTCTGATGTTGAGACACCTTTGGTGGACAGAGATGGCAGTCTGGTGACGAGATAGGATTCAATAGGATCAAAGAGCATCCTTCTTCCCCTCACACCTTCCTCTCCTCTCACCCGCACTCATGATACACACGGTAGTGTTTTCACAATGCTTACAAGATAGCAGAAAATCTTATTCAAGTAAGGTTTTAATGAAAATACCTATGTTTGGACTTCAGGCTAAATACTAGGATTTAATCAAAAATATGGGATGTGTTCATTTCTAGACAGAAATTTTACTTTCAGCTGTATTTTATTTTAACCATGAAGAAGAAAAAGCAACCTAGAAAGAATCAAGGATCTATCTTCTTCATGCAGGTAAAAAAAGGTGTAACTTGCCCACTAGAGCACCGACTCATTTACACATTGGAGAACAGCAGATCTAGCATTTGCATTAACCCAAGACATTAAGAGAGGGAGAGACTCCTTGCCAGCCATTTGCTCTGGAATTCGAGTGGAACAAATCACTGCTGCACAAGCCAGCCAGTATTCTCATGAGAAAAATACCAGGAATAACATGGCCCTAACTCCGACCCTGTGGTGCACTGTTCGCTGCATAAAACTTGTTGGTAGCATGAAGCAAAGCACCAGTATCAGCTACAACTTCCACAAAAAAAAACCAACAACAAAACAACAACAAAACCAAGAACAAACAACTTCCTTAAAATATTCTGCTGGCTCACTGGGTGTCTTAAGGGTCTCTAAAGCATGATCCAGCTGATTCGCACAGTCAGTAGTGAATTCAAGTTCTGCTTTCACCTGTTCCTTCTGAAATCTGTCTTTCAGTGTATTGCAAATTTGTTCCTCTTGCTCACTTTAAGCAATCACCTCACAACTGTCTCAGAACTGCACAGCCCCAGCAGAACTATAAGTCTTTCTTTGTTCTGTGTTCTGTGCCCATTCCTCTTATCTTCCAGAATCACAGCTTCAGTGTCATAAGCAATTTATTTTTTATGCTAAAGCTTCCTGCATTTTTTTTTCCAGTCTGGCTGCTTTTCAGTCAAGTGCTGCCTGCTTCTGCTGTGTGTATGGCAACCTCAGTGACAACAAGGGCTGGGGTCATTTATTACCTCTGTCACCAGCTGAATGTGTGACCTTAACAGCATTAAAATGGACCAAATCCTCATCTGTTGTAAATTCATGGGGCTCCACTGAAGTGAATCGTGCTGATTTAAACCATTTGGCCTTTCATCCCTAAAAGCCTCAGTCACCCCATCTGTAATTCTTCTTTAACTCTTGCGAAAGCAACACTTAGACATGTATGATCTAATCACTCCTGGTACACAGACTCCCAATTTAAGTTAATGGAAGCAGGATTTTGTTTGTGTCTTTTTTTATGTTGACCAAGTACAGAATCCCTTAAGGGATTATGATGAAGATTTATACAATCTTAAAAAATTAATCATGTAGTTCCGAAGATCCATGCACCTATGCTCCATTCCTACTTCTAAGTGCCTCCTTAGAACTGCTTTTGAAAACAGAGTACTGACATAGAGGGACCCATGGTCCACCTTACACCCTCACGGTGAAAAGGACTGGGCAATAAGAACTCTTCCAGGGGATTCAGATAAGTGAAAGGATTTCAAAAATGAAATTTAATAAATCAATGTGGCTAACAGTATTCATGAAAGCAAACCATAAAAGCTTCACCTAACATTTGCCAGGCTAATTTACAGACTGGTCTTTGCTTAATAATAAAGTAATTGTAGTACATCACTGTAGCAACTGTTGACTACGTTACCACAAAATAATATATCATTAACAGCAACAGGAGCAAGAATGCTCTTTTCTAAGTTCTCCCAAGCTCAACAGAAGAGAACAATTCCCAACTCATGCCTCGAAAGCAGTCTGGTGGTACAAAATGAACTGATAATCCTCAGACTGACTGTTCCAGGCAAGGTACTCACAGCATACTAAACTCTAACGACAGAGAAAGACATGATTCATGTTCCCTGCAGGTTTCACCACACATAAGATGCAGGCCTTGTGGGGCTCAATATTAAATACATTCATAATTACCATCCCAAATATTGTATAATTTCATTACTTTAATTAGAAACTAATTGCTTTAGTTCCTTTATATGTTAACATACTCCACTGGACACCACTTATAAGAAGAATACATTTTTTAGGAATCACTTCTACACATTTAGAAATAAATCATAATATTTATCACGTTCTACTGAAGACTTACATGAATCTTAGCAAAGGCTCAGGCAATTCCCCTTTTGCTATATTGAAAATATGATTATTTCTAGATTAGATTTATCAGACTCATTTCAATCTTCTTACTAACAAAAACAATAAAAAAAGAATAAAATTCAACACATCCGAATATATTCATACACTCCAATTCTGATTATGATTTGTTAATCGCAGATTAAAACACAGTGGTTCAAATTTCTGTGACAGTGAGTATAGCACACTTTAGGAAAATACAGTGCCATAGCAGTAAAGCCCAGAACCACATACACCACGTTTACATGCACATAGCAGAGACATGCATTTTGTTTTGAAAACCAATGGTTAAGAAGGTCTAAGCGTAAAATTGAAGCTCACAAAGCAAGCCCAGAAAGGGGAAAAAGAAACCAGCTTGCAAACTCAGAACTGCCTAACAAGAAAAATACATTATCTTAGTTCATAGGAGTCCTAGAAAAACACCTAATTTCATTTACTTTCTTCTGGATTTAGGAACCCAACTCTCTGGAAATTCACAGTTCGTAGTCAAGAAACAACACAGACTTCCATTAATGTTAGAATTCAAACCAAAGTTCAACACCAAAAAGTTTACAAAAAGATGATACTTCACAGTTTCCAGTTACCCCAAGTACTAAGTAAGTATTTAGATATCAAGTGGCAAAGTAAGGCTTTTTGAAGCCATCAGCTGTGCTCCTCCTACTTCACAACGATCTGTCTGTGACCAAGGGACCCATGAGAACCTATCCTTCATCTAACGTGTGCCTCACACCCAGGCACTGTAGTTTTGTCCTTTAAATTAAAGCGGCTTGAGACAGCTAGATGGAAGGTTGCAGGGAAGTATTGCTGCATTATCAGAGAAACATGGTGTATTAAACCAGGAATATTTTTAACCTGCTATTTTAACTTCATGTTTAGAATACAGAATCCTAACATACAAGGAAGAAATTCTTCCCTGTGAGGGTGCTGAGACACTGGAGCAGGTTACCCAGAGCAGCTGTGGGTGCCCCATCCCTGGACGTGCTCAAGGCCAGGCTGGACGGGGCTTGGAGCAACCTGGGCTGGTGGAAGGTGTCCCTCCCCATGGCAGGGGCGGTTGGAACTAGATGACCTTTAAAGTCCCTTCCAACTCAAACCATTCTATGATTCTGTGATTTTATTTTGTTGTTTCTAAAATATGAAGAACCTTCGGATGATACCTAAAATTATTTAGGAGGATTTTATTAATTTAAAAAGTAAAATAATTTGTCTAATTTTCTACAACTTTTTCACATAAGTCTTTGTTAAAATTATTCACATCAACGTAACACCTTTACAAATTTAGGACAATTCTAATAGCACTGTACAAGAAGAAGCAACCTGTCCATGGTTACTGTCAGGTCAGTACGACCTGGGAATCAAATACTAAATCTGATTCCCTATTACTTCTCTGACTCACCCCCATTAACAAAAGATGCTGTAGCAAGAAAAGGTGAAGGAGAGAGTGCAATGAAAAGCAACCCTTTGGGAAGAATAACGGGCAAGCAGAAGTACCAATTATATTAAGGGAGAGTGTTTCCCGAAAAGGACAGCTATGTGGCAGCTGCTATGAACAAATGACTACGTTTGTTTCATTCAGCTTGCTCGAGAAACAAGGAAATAGACACATCAGCCCAAGATGGGTGAAAACAGTTCTTTCAGTTGAGATATTCAATTAATAATCTTTCACGACTGCCTTTTATTCCCAAGTTTATTGCCTTACCATATTGCCTCTTATAACTGATGCAGTTACCTGTTATTTGAGCCTCCGTCCACCACCATTTTCAACTGTTCTGAACAATTACCCCCTAAATTAATCAGAGCAGGTGACAGTTAATCTTATCAGGCAACGCTTTTACTGTACATTCCTGGATGTCTCTGGTGTGCCCTGTCATTGTTAACCAACACAAAGCTGTACAGCTTTGAAGGTCTTTAATCAGAGTCCATCATTACATCCAAGTGGTATCATTTGCTCCCCTTTATTGTCAAATGTAACTCTCAAAGCAAATCTGATTTTCTTCTGGAAGGACAGGAACACCTGTGAAGGCATTTTTGTAAGAGCCAGTGTTCTAAGTCAGTCCTGGAAGTCCAAGCAAAAGATTAGCTTCTTAGCAGGGTAGAATCCATTTGTCATCTGCCTTCTGGTTGGGACAACAGAGAGCAGAGATGACTACACCATGCTTTTCAGTTTGGTAGGAAGACAAACTGTTAATTCCTTACAACATGTCCTGCCACATCTAAGAAACAGATTTGTAGCCCACTCTTTGCCTCCAACAATTTTCAGCATACAAAGTTCAGCAAATAAAAAAAAATAAAATAATAAAAAAGACAGGAAATTGGCAAGCCAAGGATGCCAACTGCAACAGGGAAACAATGACAGAAATAACCTCTCAAGTCAATTCAGGGTGGGCAGCTTGGAGACCTATCTCAAGGCAGAGGAATATAGACAACAGGTAATGCAGCATCCTAACAGGAGAAATGTCTATTGAAACACAGAGCTGCTCAGAAACTTAAAGAAAGAAATTCACCTTACCACTCAACCTAGAGCAAAGACAAATGTCTAGAACAGACAGTTAAAGAAAGTTCATAAAAGATACAAAGATGGAAAAAGAAGACGCTTGGTGATAAAACTTTGTCCAAATGAGGATGAGTCCTAAAGTCATCCTGATTATTTTTTTTTTAAACTCCATTGAAACATATTGTGCAGAAGATTTTACTGACACTTATTGTCTAATGACATTATCTCAGAGCCATTAAACTCAACTGGAGCTTACAAAAAGGACCTTCTCAACAAGCACGCAGACCTTGTAGGTCTGCTTTTTCTTCTGCTAACTCATAGATGCTAATTCAATTCTGCCAAGCACTTAAGCACGCGCTTGACTTTGAGAATAATCTCATCCTTATTCAGTAAAACACTTAAAAGCACACACTTAACTTTCAAAACATGAGTGGTCCCATTGAAGTCTGTGGGACATACGCACAATGCCAAGTGCTTTGCTGGATCAGTGCACAAGGATATAATTTAGCCCCCCTTCAACAGACGATTTGGACATCCCGTGTCTTGCCATTTCATAATAAAAGACAGAATAGTAAAACAAACTGTAAAGGGTAAAATTAACTATACAGTAACTGTAAACCAAATTGCCCTATTATGAATGCTTTTAAAGGTTATTGTAAAAGCTGAAATGAATTCTCAGTACATTTTATACAGTAAGACCAAATGAGTCCATTATTTTCTTGAAATTTATGCACAAGCCTAATTGCTATGCAGGCACAATTACAAAGATCTAAGAAATTCAAAACCAAGATACCATATGGTTCTCGGTTCCAAAAATCAGACATAAAAGCAGATTTCACACACTGGTGTGTGAACACAAAACTCCGATTAAAAGACAGCTAAATACAGCAGGTCTCCATGCTTTCCTGAGTTTTTTAAACACGGTTTTGAATGCATAAAAGAGGTGTCAAAAAACATGCCTGGGTATTTCCCAATTACTTCAATCACTCTTAATAAGTAAACAGTTTGTACATGAATTATTTAAAGGTTAATAATTTCAGGTTAAAAAAAGTGGGCTTCAGAAGCACGTATTACTCCATTTCTGCAATACACTTAAATACCAACATTTGTGTAGCGCTGACCTCTGACTCTAAACAGATCTGAGGTTTTGCTCGTTTAGTTATTCTCTTTTGAGACAAGTAAGAAAAGTAGTTTTGCACGTTGTTCATTTTACACAAGCATTTTTTGGCTGCTTTAGTAGCACTGGTGAGTAAATAAAGTTGGATGTAGGAAAAATAAGTAAACAGGAGGGAAAATTCAGAAAATTAGGCTGTATAATCCCATTTACTATGTAAGCACTCACCACAGAAACCTAAAAGTTTTGGACAATTTTAAGTTTTAGCTCATGACAGTGCCTATTCATGACCTCCTCCATCACACCTCAGCTTTGCAATATGAAGTAACAATAGTACTTCCATGATTTAAGTAACCTACAAATATCAGAAAACATGTGAATACAAACGTATAGTCTCTCAGCTGTTGCAAAAACAGTTATTCAAGACCTATCCTTTCTCCATGGCCCGCAAGTGATCAGATAACAAAATTCACACTCCCAGTGTAAATACTATTCCTTTTGTGGCTTTATTACAAAGACTGGTCCTTCCCACTACAACAGCTTGCTTTTACATATTCAATAATTTTAGCTTATCCTGCTTAGATGTATCTGCTTCCAAGTAGAAATGTCAGTCAGAAAGCTTTGTTGCGCCTGCAAGCAAAGCCATAAATTCAATAGCTCAATGTCCAAGTGGATACTAGTAACAAGTCCTGTCTCTCAAGAGTCTGCACTGGGACCAGTATTATTTAATATCTTCATCAGTAACACAAACAGTGGGACTGAGCGCGTGGCCAGGAAGTTTATGGTTGATCCCAAGCACAGTGGTGCTACTGATGTGCTAGAGGGAAGGGATGCAATCCAGAGGGACCTTGACAGGCTTGAGGAGTGGGCCCACGCAAACTCTGTGAAGTTCAACAAAGCCAAGCGCGAGGTCCTGCCTGTGGGTTGGGGCAATCTCAAGTATCCGTACAGACTGGGGGATGGATGGATGAAGGGTGGCCCTATGGAGAAGGACTTGGGAATACTGAGGGATACAATATCGGACAGAGGGGGGCCACAAAAATGATCTGCAGGCTGGAACACCTCTCCTGTGAGGAAAGGCTAAGAGAGTTGAGGTTGTTCAGCCTGAAGAAGAGAAGGCTCCAGGCAGACTTTAATGTGCCCTTTCAATACTTACAGGGGGCTTATAGGTAAAACAGAGAGAGACTTTTCACCAAGGCCTGTAGTGACAGGACAAGAGGCAAGAGTTTTAAACTGAAAGAGGGTAGGTTTAGACTGGACATAAAGAACAAATTTCTTATGATGGTGGTAGTGAGACATTGGAACAGTTTTTCCCAGAGCAGCTGTGGATGCCCCATCCCTGGAAGTGTTCAAGCACAGGCTGGATGGGGCTTCGAGCAACCCGGTGGTCTAATGGAAAATGTCCCTGCCATGGCACAGGGTGCTTGAACAAGGTGATCTTTAAGGTCCATTCCCACCCAAACCATTCTGTGATTCTGTGACAGTGCCCAGGTCCCAGAGCTGCAAAGAAGCGTGGAAAGCCATCTAAAAGTTGTCAGCTGCACAAAGCCTGCTAGCCTAACTCTGAAAGCAAGAGATCCTGTATTCTAATGTCAAATTCCAGGTGACCCACAAAGGTGTCCCCAAACTGATTTTGGGACATGTAGCTATGGAAAAGTCCCTTAATGAGTAACATAAAAATGAAAATAAGCCAGCAACAGGATTCAGACGCTGCACACTAGGTTGAAAAATGTCCTCTGTTCAGAACAATTGCTTAACCAGGCCCTCCTATATCATAGCACAACTGCATATTTTCATCTCAATACAAAAACATCTACTGATCTCCATATATTCTAATTTTCATGTACTCCTTGATTTTTGTTACATAATGAAATTTTCAAACTGACACAAACTAGTAAATTAAAAGCCAAAACAGAGACATTTAAGCTACTGTTACCACCAGCTTCTGTGCATAGTAACTGTTGTTAATACCCAAAATGAGCATACTGTTCAACAGTGAATCTCTTTGCATATTTGCTGCTTTCCTTTTATTTTCATGATTTTCCAGAAATTGACTGTGTTCTTTGATTATTCTTCTTCATGAAAAAAAGACAAAATTAGCTAACTGAAATGTTCTGCTACTTATTAAACACATATACAGGGAATGTTCTGTTAGAAGATGCAAACTGCAACCCAAATTCAAAATAACAATGTCAGCTCAATTCCAAGAGTGGCAGTCATATTGAGCAACCTTATTCTGAAACCTGGAAGCAACCTTCTGAATCCTGGTATAGTACACCTACTTGTTACTCTTGTGGGGATGTGCATGGATGGCATAACCAAAATATGGATAGCATGAAACGGGAGCAAGCACACAGGATCCAGAAGTCTCACCAGGAGACAAGTATATTAATACTTAGCCTAGTAGTTCTCATTAGCCCTGTCAACTGCATGTGTTAGACAGTAAGTAGTTGCTTTGCATTTGCCAATCACTCATTTAAGCAAGTATCCTGCTTGCAGACTCTCTTTGCATGCTGTAAAAACAATGCTAACAAGATGACAGGGAGAGAGATACAGTCCACAGAAGTGTTTGGAAGTAATAAAGGAGAGCTCTGTTGCCAGATAGCAAAGTGCCAGCTTCAGAGCAAGCAAACAAACCTCAGCTTTAGCAGAGCAGGATGTATTTTGTATGAAACTTCTAGAACTTTAAAAGCATTCCCAAGAAACTGAAATAGTGACAGTGCTGTGCCATCTGTCAGCTGGGATAAGATATTAAAAAACACCTGACCCACAGAGGTCTTAACTAGCCAGTCTTACTGAGATCTTTCAACAAATCTCAATTCTGTGCAAAGGGATAAGTTTAAAAATCTACTGTATCTGACTACTGCTAACATAGGCTGTAGCAAAAAGTTGCATAAACTTTATGAGATAATTTCAGTGTTTAACATTCAGTGCCTTTACACTCAGTGATGACATAGGATGGGAACAGTAAATCTCACTCATTTTCTTCTGTCAAGAGCATGTGCCACAAGTGCCAATCTCACACATATCACATGCAGCAGATGACTTAAGAAACAAGGTAATAATCCTCCAGAGTCTGACAGGGACCAGACATAACCTAATAAAGGAAAATACCGAATGGAAATCAAGTTTTTCTTAAAAAGAAAAACGCTGATAAAAGAAGCCTCAAGATAGTTTTTCTTCTTCATTTGGTGACAAATTTATTAGCATTAAAAGAGGGAAGAAAAAGGAACTTATTATTTCAGAAGACATTTATTACTTGGATTAGATCAATGCCTGCAGGTCTTGTCTCACGCACCCTATGGTATACCATATGCCTACATTTAAGAAAACATGGTCCATACCTCAATGGGTTTACAACTCAAATACAAAACAGGTATCTGAACTTAATAAATGAAGGTGCAAGAAGAAATCAAAATAATGGTACAGAAACTGCGGTTATTTTGTCACAGTCTGAAGTTTTCTATAGTGCTTCTAAGCTAGTCTTACAAACAGGAATTACACATCGCATAGACTGCTGATGGAAGTCAGTAGAAATCAGTCTTCTTCCTCCTCTGCCTTGGCTCTAGAGATAATATAGGTATTTTGTAATTTTTTTTGTTAGCCACAACCTCTTCTTTCATATTACATGTTCTTCTCATCACTTAACTCAAATTAGGATTTCCTAGGTCTTCTATGGTCAACCAAAAGGCTTAACAAAATGCAGATGTCTCTTTGTAGCACACCTTTTGGTCTTTATCTTCTTATCTGCATTCACCAAGTACCTCAAGACAGGGGAATAACACTACATTTCCTGTTTCTTCCGCTCACTGACTTTTGATATTCCCTACCAAATCTTCAGTGGAGACCACAGTCCCTAAGGGATTCCAAAAGTGTCCCTTCAGACATACTTTTAAAGCCTTTGTCTTACGTTGCTTCTTAGTTAATAGCCAATTGTCAAATAAAAAAAAACCAACTTTGTAGTTGTTGTACATATATGCACATATATGATATACATATATGTACATTTTACATTTTTGATACACTTTGGAAAGATCATGTATTTTACCTTTGCCTCTCTTTCAGTCTTCAACCTAGCTAGAAAATGGATGGAGTCCTTTAACTTCCACCACATGCTGAAAATTACACTATTGCTCTATTACTTTTCCTAGAACATCACCAGTAAAATTAAGACCTCTGCTTTAGTCCTGAATTCCTGTCAAGCAGGGTAGAGACTACATTCTCTGTTAGCTCTTAAGCTCATTAATGCTCTAATAATTATGTCCAGGGTTACAATATATCCTGGCTGTGGGCCAAAGAACCATTCTCTAAAATATTATGATGCATTTTCTTTCCATCTGTTCTTTTAATCCAACCACAAACTATTTTAGAAGAGACAGCTCCAGGAAAGTCAACTAACATCAGCCCTGATCCTCACGAGTTACTTTGCCTTCGTTATGTACGCACCATAAACACAAAACACACAATTCTTCACACTTCCACAATACTAAATATATATTCTCTCAGATCCCTATGGTCAGGTCTCAATTTTTCACACGGATTTATGTCTGGTTTAGAGCAATGGGGCAAGACATAGCTTTTCTCATGTCAAGACTCCAGCTGACTGCTTTTATGCTCTATCTTGTCCTTGACTCAGAACTATTCGATTTCTTCACTATAAAAGTCAGGTAAAACAGGCACATATAATATTTTGACAACAACAACTGGAAATACGATCATGAGACATATTTTATTGATGACTACTTAAAATAAAACGTTTGTTATATTACTGTGCATATTGCACCAGAGTGCACCACAAGGCACAGGGAGGTGGCTGGGTTGCACCAGAAGGTACTTGGAGGACCCTGGGCCACCAAGAAAGGGTCTGGACCACGCTGGGTTGCTCCAAGAGACACACAGAGGCCCCTGGGGCACAAACAAAGCTCAGACAAGGCCTGCATTCACCTGCCAAAATGCATACAGGGGCTGCACGGCTCCATGGAAAGGCACACGGGGAGTCCCGGGGCACCCCAGAAGTGGTATACAGCACGTGGGCCAGGCCAGGGCCATGCTGCCTGGGTCGAGGCCCAGTGTGGGACCCACAGCCCTCAGGCACAGAGCCCGGAGGTGTGCAGAGGGCAGCCCTAAAGCACTGCTGGGGCTGGGGGCAGCCACCCCCACGCAAGTGCTCAGGCAATGCCCCTGCCCTGACACAGCTCCTTCTCGCTGAGCATGGGAAGCACGGCCCAAGGTCCCTGGGGCTCAGACCCACTCGCCCAGCGGGGAGACAGAGCAGCGGGCTGAAATATCCTGACGCTCAGACCCTCCATCCTTGCCTTGACCTTCCCTGCCTACTGGGTGCCAGACAAAAGCCTCGCGACAACACAGGGCATTTGGGGACAGCACGGCAGGTGACAGCTGACACCATCACCCTCAATGGCTGAGCTCAACTCAGAGACTGTGCTAAGATTGCAGCTGGTCATAGAGCAACTCCCTGGCCCTCGCTCTCCGTGTGACCTCTCCCTTCCCCAGCAGCCTCAGCCTGTCCAGCCGTCCTGCCTGGGCCATGGGCACATGGGACATGTCCCCCCAGGACCCAACTGGCCCTGCCCAGCACAGCCGCTTCAATCCTCTTCTGCCCAGCTGGGTAAAACCCACGGGGTCCCTGGAGGTGGCTTGTTTGAGCTGCTCAGGCCTGTGCCTCCTACTCTGCGGGGTTTGGCTTGTACATTGCCTTTGCAGAAATGCCAAGAGATGCCCAAGAGAGGTGAGTGATGGGGGTCTGGTGGGTGAGACTGTGCCAGGTGGCTGGTAGCCAGGACCCACCAAGGCCTTAGTCTTCATCCCACATATTATTGCTGGGCAGATGTCAAAGGTCCTCTGCCTCTTCACCAGCCCTCTGCCCAACCCCTGGAGGCAGATGTGGGTCTCAGCCACAGAGGAGGAAATGAGGACAGGCTGACCCACAGGAGGAACAAGACAGAGCCTGCCTGAGGTCGTCTTCACCTGCCTGGGGCAGCCCAGCCAGGACTGAGCTTCTCTAGGGGAGGCCGAGCCCAAGTCAGATAGGTCTTAGCCCCTTGAGGCCCCTGCCACCCCTTCCATCATGCTCCCTGCCCTGTTATTTCCAGGAGATGGGCCAGACACCCTCAGGCTCTCCAGGGACACGCTGCCAGGGTGATTGCTCCTGCAAGAACTGCAAGTTGATCTGCCAACTGAAGGAAAACCCTGACTTGATGAAGAGGTACCCAAGGCACCTGTTCTACCTGCAGGAGGACATTCTCTGGATACAAGAGAAGAAAACATGCAAAGAGTTGAAAGAAACACATTCCTCCATTTAACCATACATCCACAGTTCCAGCAAGGCTTGGGGTGGGTGAGCAGACAGGACATTGCAGGGGATGCAGCAAGCAATGCTGGCCCTGTGCATTAGGACATCAACAACAAATGTTCTATGTGAAACCAGCTCTAAGCTAAACGTAACATCAAATGAGCGTTCACAGATAGAGGCAAGTCACTGCGCAGGGAATGTTGCAAAGTGCCTCCCAAACAGAAATCATATTCATGCTAACTGTCCAGGGTTCTCCAAAGAAAAAGCAGGAAACAAGGATGACTGCATCAGCAGCAGTTAAAGCACAGTCACAAAAATCAGACCCCTCCTACACTGCCTGTGAATAACATTATTCCTATAATTAGTCCCACAGGATTAAGTGAGGCTGTTCTCACATTCAGAGTTAAAGACATTCAAATGCCTGCACAGACCCAATATAAAATTTTACTTCTTACTAGTTCCACTGCCAAGACACATCCTTTATTCCTATCACCCTGTTAGGCATCCCTCTTCATTCACAGAGAAGAGGCTCTCATCCTCAGCCAAGGTCAGAGGTAATTGTGTCTTTGACAAACTTTTAGCCAATTTAAGTATTACTACCACTCAAAGCAGGGATTTGAGAACTGTAACAGCTGTGAGTTTCCACTGTGAAGAAGGGAAAATCACCCAACAAACACAGGGACACAGGAACCCAATGAATGAGAAAATGCAGAGACATAGGAGGCAGATCTGACAGAAGTAGTGTTGGAGCTTGAGAACCCTTGGTCGCCGGCTGAGAATGAACTTGTCAGAATGTGGTCTGAAACTACATCATTTTCAGATTTTGGCTATGTTTAATGAGGCCAGCACACTCCCAATGAGGTATGTACAAGCATGTCCATGAACAGATGATTGGTTATGCACATATACAAGCAAGAAGTCTTTTGGTGGGACTGCAAGATGTAAAGACCATTTCTTGTACCACCGTAATTTCCTGCTGTAGTGTACATACCTTGCATTCAAAACTCATCAGCAAAAATATGCCATAGTCAATATTTCTTTTGTAGTGTTACCAAAAAAAAATATCTTGCACTGTTCATAATGGCTAGCAACGTATCTCTCAGACTTCTGGCCAGGTTTTGTCAATACAACACAGTAGCTCTGCAGAGAGAGAGAAAAAAAAAAACCAAAAGATGCATACACACAACATACTTTGATTTTAAGTGATAATTTTACCACAACACCCTTCTGCAACTTGTTTCCCTGATCGAATTACTGCTGTTAATGTACAAGTTAATTTTATATCAAGATTTTGGGTTCTACCTGAAGCTCAATTAATTGAATCCTTCATCAATGCCTTCAGTAGTTCAGAGCATGCAACGGGTCAGGAGGAAGTCTACAACTTCTTTTTTTAATACCTATTTTCTTATCATAATCTTAATTTCAGAGCTGAGTTGAGATACATCCATTCCGGTTGGTTTGAGAGAGAGCACCATTACAAAAGACAGCAATTTCAAACAAGAAGGGGGCCATGTGCAGGCTGTGACCCAAAAGCACTCCAGTGCCATTTTATACCCAATGGTCAGAAGAGTGAAATTTTGAAATATTTGAATATCCTGAACACAACTGATAGAGCTGTTAACAGAAATGCACGTGTAGCCCTTCAAGGCCAACCAAAGTTTCTGAGGGTGAAAGTGTTTTGAGTTTTGGGAGGTTATGTCACACTAGTAAGGAAAGTGCTGACATATGTGAAAACAGGTTACTCCAGCTGAAAAGACTGGGCACCATTTCTTAAATAAACATGGCTTTAAGACAAGTGGTTTATAATTCACAGAGAGCTGGCTCACTTCAAACCTGAGGCCCAAGAGCTTCACTTTTTCATACAAAGTGATGTAGTCTTAGAAGAAAAGGCATAGAAGAAAACCAGATGTGTTTCAGAGC
The DNA here is from genome assembly GCA_035590215.1 of Microhierax caerulescens. Lineage (NCBI taxonomy): Eukaryota > Metazoa > Chordata > Aves > Falconiformes > Falconidae > Microhierax > Microhierax caerulescens. The sequence goes on from JAVJGJ010000001.1 coordinate 75,130,440, forward strand.
CACAGCTACCCAACTGTCCTGCAAAAATGAACAGCACAGCAAAAGTCAAGTGAACACATGCCTTTAGTAGACAGGAAAGTTAATGGCAGAGCAACTCTCTCCAGCTCCTAACAACAACTTCAGCTTCACTAAAACTGACCTTCATTAAACTGCACTTCTTTCTACTCATGGTCAGAGTTAAACCTCTTCAGGGCCAGGATTTCATGTCTGTATCCAATATAAAGTCAGCTTAGATCAGCAGCACATTATTTGTGTATTACCTGCACTTTTAACTCCTCTAGAGACATAGGAGAGGCTGCACAAAGAAAAAAAAAACAAAATAAACCTTTTTAGAAGTAAAAAAAATCATTGTTTAGACAAATGCAAAAGAACAGAATCTTTAGTTTTGGTACGCCCCATAACTGGACAAGTCCAATGGCAAAATGACATCCTCATCCCTTGAGGCAGCTACTAGGTAGGTCCAGGGGCAAAAAAGTTAACAGCATGGTGTAAGCTTTAGAATTAAATCTGACTGGGAGAAGATCTGGAACTGTGTCAGGAACTAGACCAAAGTGGGAATGACTTTGGGAGGCTACTCCTTCAGCTTCTTTAGAAATCGCAATTAAAAGCCCAACAAGTAAGACATGCTGAATGCTGAACTTAATGACTATCTTCCTACTGAAAATAATACCCATGCCTCGCCACCAAAACTCCAGTGCACACCCCTACAGTGCATATCCCAAGAAAGTACAGAATATCAATGCAAATAACAGAGTCTTACAGAATTTGATCACTCATCCAGACATCATCAAAAAACATCACTGAATAATGGAAGGAATTTTTGCTTGTGTTTTATCCTCAGAAGGCACTTTGAATACCACAGTAGCCCAATAAAGCAAAGTAATCCAAGTTGCTACAAAGAATTTTATTAGTCATCTGTACACATGCAAAAAACATGCCATTTGTTCCCATTTATTGCACTCCTGATAACTTTGTGCATAACAAAAATGAATATTCAGTCTTGACTAGTCCTCAATTAGACAAGGGATAGCGATCCAAACATCTACAGCCTGCAAAATTACTACTAAGGAAAGTTGGTTTAAGCAGAATTAAAGAAACAAAAATAAACTAGTCATGGACCTCTAATGCACTGTAACTAAATTGCAGAAAGAGACAATAACACTTTGTAGGGAACAGATGTAGTTTCACACTTGAGAAAACTGCTAAGAGCTTTTACAGTTAAAAAAATATTGAGCAAAAGGGAAGTCTCTTGCCTTCTCTTACAGCTTTGGTACTATTTTCAAGAACTTAAGAATCCAAGTCCCATAAGACTAGATTTATCTCTAGCAAAGGGCTATGTAAGAAATCGAATATGCGATCATCGGTTTTCCATGGAAGGAAATATTATACACATTTCTACACCTTATATATGTATTAGAAATTTTAACATTGGCTGAATTGGAAAAGGAAGTTAATCAATACATTCCTCTGGAGGCTATAAAGGCTGACATACTATTCACAACCAACAATACAAGATTTATCTTAGACAACGTGACTGGACAGGAAGAATTTTAACTGACACTTTAAAAAAATATATCAAATTACAGCCAGTCAAATCCCTTTCTGCTTCCCAAAACAAGTCTGTTCCTAACGGACTTCTAATTCAGCTTACATTCTTCAGGCTATTCCAAGGCTGAGCTGATCTATCAAAACTTGCAGTGGAAAACCAGTGTATTCCCCTGTTCCCATTATCTTGCATCCTGTTCTGACATAACTTTACACCTACCTTCCACCTCCTCAGTATTCAATGATATTAGAAAGCAAGCACCTTCCATCAGTAGAGAAAACTGGAATTACCACCTAGTACGTGGAATTTCCTTTATTAATGAAATATCTAGTATTTACAAGGGGTAAATAGACTGAGGAGATGACATCTTTCAGCACTGCCCCCAAGGTGGTACTGTGTCATTTAACAGATGCTATGCCCCTGGGCAGCTCCCCATCAACCCTGCAGCTGTGGCTGTCTTTGCAGAAACATTAGTCTTCAAGACAACCATGGTGTCCCCCTGCATCTCTGTGGTGCCTTGTGTGATCCTGGGGAAGTCATCTAGTCACTCAAGCATTAAACCGGATAATCCTTTTAGAGTTACTGAAAAGATTCAATGCAACGTCTATACAGGAGATCTAAAAATCTTTTAAGTGGCAAACCCTTCCGAAATACAAATAGGCACAGCAACCAGTGGGCACAAATAGGACCAAAGACTGCCTTACAAATGGAATACAAATTAATTATTAATTATTTTACTATTATCCCAAACCCTCGAGTGGGAAAGTTCTGTTGCTAATTGTTAGACCATACACCTGCTGTTTGTTGAGAACATATGGTGCAATTGTAGCAGGAACTGCTGACTAAGGGAATACAGCACTTTATTAGGATAATGAAGCGTAACTTGAGAAGCACTTGCATTGTTCATCATCTTGCACTGACCACGTACAAGTTGCCAGACAAGACACATTCAGTATCAGGATTTGGGCACAAGTTTGCACGGCCCAGTCTTGAACTGTTGACTCTCTATCTGTATTTTTTCCTTTCTGAATGCATAGCTAAGACCCAAAGTCACTCAACACACCAAATAATACAGGAGTAAAGGACATCTCTCATCCTCTGGGTTAGCTGGCAATACTGAGCTAACCTCCAGAGAAAATAAGTATTTTCAGAATAATCTTTGTTTTGATGATATTTAAAAAAAAAAATAAAATCTCTGGGCAACAGCATCAGATTAATGATCTGTCCTGAAAGTCTGTACAGAACTTTACAACCAAAACATGTCCATCAAAAACCTGCTAATCAATTTCAAATGTATGAATGAGTGTAAATTATTTCATATTTACTTGAACTTACTACTCCAGTCCTCTACCACAACCCATTCTCCAGCATGCAAGACACTCCTGTGTTTATTTGAGCAGATGAATCATCTAATTTGACACAAAAGCGAGTGGACATATCGGATGCTATGGACTAGTTCTACTGTGTTTCATCTGCTTTCAACAGGAAAAAAAAAAAAAAAAAAGATATTCAGCACCTTACTGCTCCTTTTACTAAGGCTTCTGTTTTCCTTACAGTCTTGCAATGAATTATAAAGTATACATTTTCCTCTTATTCAGCTTTGAGATCAGCAGTCTGAATTTGCTAAGCACAGAAATTCAGTGTTCCACATCTTACTGAATGAGGAAGTCATTAGCAGGTCAGAGCTCCAATGTCAGCGTGCCTGTTTACAGTTATTTTCATTCTTACACAAATATTTCATAGGCATGCAATGCACATGGCACTTCCACACACTTGCTCCTGTCCAATTTGAGGAAAACGTATGCAAGGAAGTATTTGCCATATTCAGGCCAATAGGTTACATCAACTGTTATGGTCTCATCTTTATCCGTAACGACTGCAGCTTTAAGAATCTCCTTTTATACGGAGAATCTGAAGAAAGCTATAAACAGAAGGCAGACACACTCATGAAATGGAGAAAGCAGCCAACTACTCAGCCTTTAAACTTTGTTCAGAAAGATGGCTATAGAATACAAGGAACAAGATACAAAGGAATTTTAAATGAAAAACAAGGGAAATGAGGTTTAAGAACAATATAACTATAAATAGAGGTGGAGTCAAAAACAAAATACTAACGTGTTCCTAAAGATACATAGGAGATATGGTTGGGCAGCCAATTTAGATTGTACTGAAAATGTAACTAAAAGTTATTTAATATAAAAGTGTATTATAGATAGTGTATTACAGCCAACACAAAACTTTAAGATCACAAAAATAAAGCATTGCTGGTAATTTCCACACCAAAGATACTGGTAAAAAACAGAAGCCTAACACCAGCCTTTCTGTAGCTGACTTTAAGCTATTACATGTATCTGCACTTGCATAACATGTAACTCTGTTGCTTTAATCCAGACCAACTGAAGTTACATGGCAATAGCAAATCATCGAGTCCTAATCCTAGCTCTAATCAGCCAATTCATAAATGTCATCTGCAATCACTAGAGGTGCTGTGGAAGAGTACTATTTTTTGAAAGAAGAGATTAATCTGGTTTTGTTCCTCTGCTCCCACAGCTCCTTCTCTGACCTTTTTCTCTTCAGGCTACTTTATTGTGCAAACCTTTCAAGCCGGGGACGGCAGCGCAAGGCACACCCCTGCCTGGCTGCTCCTGGTCCGGCGCTGACACCTGCCCATTGCACCCGCAGACCCCCTGCGCCATGCTCAGGGACCAACTCCTAAACAACTCCCCAGCTTCAGCCTGTAACAGCCTCCAAAAGCTTCACAAGTCAATAGCCAAAGCAACAGGTACAATCCACCAGCTCTGACAGACACAGAAATGACCAAACTGACCGAACAGCACAAACCCAGGTTTCCTTCTGCAGTTTCTGAAGCAGAGACTAATATAAGGCAGCCCAGCACGCTTCTGGGAAGGCAGTAAAGGCAGAAGGCACCGTAGCAAAGCAAAAGCAATCCCCCGAGACACTGAAATTTCAGGGCAATGTGGACTGCTGTCCAGGTGATACCAGTATAGCATGACATTTACCAGCTCATACTGGTCCTGCGGAGATTAAGAAAATACTGAATCTCAATGCCATGAACCAGAGTGCTGAAGTAAGGCAGACAGACAAGGCGTTACACAAAATCTGTGTTTTTACACTACTAAGGCTGTTTTAATAGCTGCAAGAGTTGCCATTGACAGATATAAGTAAAAGACAGTGTTGAATAACAGCGGGGAAGACTTGTGAGGGATACTTACTTGAGTCATTCCCCCATTTAGGAATGGGTTATCCAGGAACACAAAACCTAGTAAGTATTTCCAAGGCAAAAACTGGAAGAAAAGCTGGCAAAAATTCCCTGGCGCTCTGTTTGGGCTACATGAACTGTTTTGTCTCTTTATTTAAGGGGCGTAGAAATACTTCAGAGAAATAAAAATCCCACAGACAAGCTTGCATTCTGATAACCTCTCTTGAAATTGCATGGCAAAAGACAACTGGAAAGCGGAACTCATTAAGTGATAATTATTAATTTGGTCAGTAAAAGGCCAAATGAACCCCTACTTCTGAGAATATATGCACCACCACTATGAGGAAGGAGGAAATATTGTGCTGAACAAATGTCTGAGCATAACAGGCCAGGTGCCACGATGGCACAAATGTGCTAACAGCTACAACACTCTCAAGGGAGGGTGGTCACAGCCATGCCACAAGAACACAGTATCAGACATCAACTGTGTCCTGGTTTCAGCTGGGACGGAGTTGATTTTCTCCTGGGCAGCTGGTGCAGAGCTGTGTTTGGGTTTGGTGTGAGAACACTGCTGACAGCACACGGACGGGTTGGGTTGGTGC
>JAVJGJ010000001.1:75135986-75166747 GCA_035590215.1 Microhierax caerulescens
GGGTTGTTTTCCTGAGTAACCATTACACATGATGGAGCCCTGCCTTCCTGGGATGGCTGAACACCTGCCTGCCCGTGGAAAGTAGTGAATGTATTCCTTGTTTGCTTTACTTGCACACACAGCTTTTGCTTTACTTATTAAACTGGCTTTATCTCAACCCACGAGTTTTCTCACTTCTATTCTTCCAATCCTCTCCTCCATCCCACTGTGGGGGGAGCGAGCGAGTGGCTGTGTGGTGCTTAGTCGCTGGCTGGGGTTAAACCACGACAAACTGAAACAACATCAACCTGACAGGATTCAGCAACAAGAGTCCTATGAAACTTCACCTGTATACACAGTCCACAGTTCACAATCAGAACCGCCTGAGGTACAACGTTCAATAACAGAGGGCACAACTCATATCACTTTATACAAGCAAGGGCAAATTATACCTAGCTTGCCCATCTACCTACATCATTTAAGGTTAACATTCTATCATTTTCACTTCAAAATTGAGAGAAGCCTTGTTTTGTGCCCATGCTTTACACATTCACACATATTGAACTGTATCTGAAATACAGCTGTTAATTATCCAATAGTTTGGATCTTTCTCTTACACAGAATAAAATACACCAACTGTCACACCACTCTCCAAACGATCACATTCAACAAGGTCTTTTACCATCTCACACCAGCACACTCTTCATGCAGTCCTTCTGCTGCCTTCGCCTCATCCAGGGCCTGCTCTCTCTTCTCTTGTGTCTTCATCTCTCTCTTCCTCGACTGCTCCCTCCTCACTGGCTCTCAACCCCTTCACTTAACCAGCCACAGCTGAACCTTATCTACATCAGCCAACCCGCCGCCCCTGAAGCCAGCCCACAGCTGTATATTATCAATGCTAATTAACCCAGCTTCATTCCACTACAACCAACAACTTTTGACCCCCAAACCAGCACTTACAGTGTAACAGAGACTATGACTACCAGCATGTTTGGAACAGAGTCAAAGTCCTCAGAAACTAAAACCATGGATTTTTTTTTTTAGAACAAATCCTTTGGCTGCAGTTTGTTCTGGTGAGCCATGAAGAAATTCGTTCTTACACAGACAAAATCTAAAATGCATGTTGACAGCTGCGCTCACTAGAGGTAACTCCCTCAATCTGCCTCACACAGATTCTAAAAATAAAAAGACAATAGCCAAAAAGCTCTGTAACTGCTTGTACTAAATATTCTAAACATGACTTCAACCAACATTAGTGTTTGGATATCTAGGGAAGCAAATACAGAACAGACAGTAAATAAATCAAAGGTGCCAAGGTTTTCTCTAGATCAGAGATGAGCATCACATCTAGCAGAAAGTCCCCTGGGGAGCCTGTACAGTGCAAGAGCCAGAGAACAGACTCTAGATGCACAATTTACTGCGTCAAAGACATTCCATTGCCAATCACCAACTGCTGAAAACAAAACTCGCCATCTCTTTAGAACCAGGATCCAAGCACAACAGAGAGCAACAGGAAGAAAATGCAGGCCAAAAAGATAAAAATCCCAGTTTCAAACTGGAGGCATGGAAAGCAGAAAAAAACAAGTTAGATTAAAGGTGGTGAGAGGGACTGAGCAGAAGAGACAAAAGCAAGAACATTTCCTTATCACCTGGACACCGATAATTTTTGCTATTTTTCTTCTAGTTTTATTTCAGCCACCTTCTCTATCATAGATCAGCAAAAGAAAATAAACAACTCTGAACAGAACGTAAGGGAAAATAATCTGGAATTTGAATCCACTAAGTTAGAAAAGTAAGATGTGACAGCCAAACTGGTTTCATAAATTACAAACCTTCCCACTCTCATGGATCATTATTATTGACATCTCAAAATGAATGTTTTACAATAACTGAGATATTTTAGCTAAAGTACTGAAATAAACTGCAAAAGACCTATTTATTGCATTTTTCTTGCTGTGATCCACCATGAAAGGATAAGAAATTTTATCCCACCACACTACCACAATGGCTTGTCTGCTGATTAAGTGACAACAGCGCATCATCTTTGCTGCTTGATTCTATTGGTAAGCTTTAAATAGCAACCTAAAAAAATCACACTACCACAACCACCAATACAGGGCAAACACAGAAACAGTACGAAAACTGTACAGCAGTTGCCTGTAAGTGGTTGTAGGGCGCAGCATACCTTTTAATTTCATGTCTCTATCTGAACTGTCATTTTTGTGCTATCAGTATCAAAGCAGCAGAAATGACTGACTGCTATCAAATTGAACCGTGCAGGCACACAAACTCCCTAGCATCTAAAAATCAATACTGTTATTTAGGCTAGCAAAAACCAAATGCATACAGTGCTCCTTGGCTAGACTCCAGGAGTAAACACTGTTTTCACAATGGCTTTTACAACAGGATAAAAATAGTTGCAAGTCAAAGTTAGCTTCCTAATACTTCAGAGGTGGTTCTTCAGAGGGTTTCTCAATGACTTGATCTGAAGAAGCAGCTGGCTATGAGAATGCAAGCCTATGGCTTCCAGCCTTAAATCTTTATTAAGCATTTTCCAATCATTTTTCCCCAAAAAAGAACATTAGCAGGAGAGGACATCCAGTAACATCAAAACCAGATACTAGCATCTGTGTTAATTTATAAATAAAAGAAAAGAGACTTTGCATTATTAGACATTACAGCCATGTTTATGAATCTACCTGTAAAAACTCGTTCCTTCCATCTCTAAGAAAGTCAAAGAAAAACTGTGCTTCAGTTAAATACTTAACAGCTTACTTTCAGAAAAAGAAAACCACAATTTTGCTCATCCTTTACAAATTAAAGTGAATTAAATCCCTATAATGAATAAATACCAAATAAACCATTTTTTAAAATATAAATATTGGTGAGGACTTCTTTATTTTTCCTGATATTACATCACGTGAAAAAGAAAATGGAAGTTAATTTTATACATGATATACCCAAAGTATTCTCGCCATGTCATGGATCAATGCTTGAAGCACAGTATATGTCTCAGTAGCACTGAAGTGATCAACACGATTGGCTGAAGAGCATCAGAAATTATTAGGTTTAGGATGATTAGGTCCTTGAAAACACATAAACACTATCATGACTGTTACCTCAAATGCCCCATGTATTACAGAAAATTATTCTAAAGAGCTATTTTTCCATCATATATTGCAAGTATGTTTTAAAAATCATAGGCAAATGCAGAACATGATTGCTTTTAGCAGCAATCTTTTCTATCTTTTTCAACTCAAAGTCTTGTTGCAGATGAGACTGACAGTTAATACACAATTAGATCAATTCTTAGATGGACAAGGACAAGAGAGGTTTCATAACTAACACAAAATGAAATGGTTTTAGAAACAAAGAAATACAATAACTAATAATCACACATATAAGTGCTAGTTGTTCATGTATGCATTTTTAAGTGCTAGCATAACTAATTCTTAAATATCCATGCTAAGTCCTGGCATTATCAGGTATTGTACTGGCAAGGTATCCATGAACCAAAAAAACCCACATCCAGGTATCAGCTGCTCCTAGAGACAGAAAATAACTGTGGTCTACCTACTGTAACCAGTGCAACCCAGTGCTCACTTCTGGATGGCAGCTTACTTGGGAACGGATTTGCTCCCCAGATGAATTTGCAGCATCGGACATGCAATGGCAGTTCAAGGCCCTTGCTCTCACCAAGTCCAACTTCATTAACTATTTTTTATAGTCTAAAGAAGTTGGAAAAATCTTTAGCTTATGACACAGCAGAATGGAAAATATGACAAATTGAAAAATTGGGTCACTAGCATGTCGGTTGTCCACACTATGCGGGCAAGTATTGCATTGAAGACTTCGCCACTGTAACTTACGTACAACTGAAGCAGCAGCACTTCAAAGTGCTTTGCCTTAAAGATCTTTTTAACAGAAAAGAACAAGTACCATTTTTTTTATTTTTAACACTGCTAATTCTTCCTCAATTGCCTAGAATAACACTGGCTTTTACCTAGTCTAAGAATGAAATGTTTTAAGACAGATGTGTTAAGACATACCTTCAGCAGCAGACCACGCAGCCATAACGATAAGAAAACACTATTTTGTACATTAGCCAGCACGGTCACTAAGAACAGAAGATGCAAGTCACCCTCGGATAGCACAACACCGCATTTCCAATCCTTTCCTTCCAGAAAGGGATTTTTGTAAGCCTGGGTTCAACAGCTGACACAGCAGCTCAGCAAACTGGGGTGCTACCTTGTTACTACAGGCTTTAATAGAATCACTGTAATTAAGGAACTGTCAGCACTTCTATTATGAATTCTTCTCCAAGGATTAGTAATTGAGCTCTAAAATTTGCTTTGGCATGGGATTTTGCATTTGGGTGTGAAAACCGTTCCTAGTGCAAGAAAAAAAGGGATCTGGGGTTTTCCCCTTTTCTCTGAATAAAGAGAATTATAATGCTAAAAAACAGCTGAAAGAAAGCACTCTGAAATACAGTGCCTATAAAAATAGAGCAGCACTTTCAGAGTTCTTAAGAAAATAATTCAATATGAATGCCTCATTGTAGCTCTGTGGACGTAACATGGACAAGAGATTTATGAGATGTGGAGTCAGTTCCTGCCAACAGACTCTCTTGTGACTTCAGACAGGTAACTTAACATCCCTGTGCTTCGTTTTCCCTGTCTCTGGAAGGAGAATAATTGGCGTAATGACCTACACATGAAATGTACTCACTGAAACCTAGGGAATATGCTGTGCAATCGACATGTCCTTTCTAATACAATATGTGACTGTTGACCCTTGCACAGCTGCAGACTCTACACGCTTCACATGCACATATTTGCTGTGCGTGTGATGAGTCAGGACACTACGGAAATTCAATGTCAGCTTCATAAATATACCTGTCCCATATAATCAGTGAGAGGGCTAATATCAAAGTTTCAAGATCCTGATTACACCTGAATGTTGGAGGCTTAATCACGCCAGTCTAGAGAGCTTAATACACATATAATAGCCTAACTATTTGCTACTACACAGATAACTACCAGGAAATCTTTCTAAGAGGTTTAAGCAAACAAAAAACAAGTGAGCAAGGCTTTTGTTTACTGCAAGCTTTTCAAAGTTATCTCTGTTGGTATTACCTTTTGCCACCTCTCTACGTATACCTGACCAGAAATCTGTGTTCTAAAACTTGATCATTTTAAATTCTAGAGAACTGGGTTTTGCCTTTCCAAAGCAGAGTCTCTTCTACACAAGAGCTAAACCAACAACAGAACAGGTCTCGGAAGTAGCACAATTAGAAAACTTGACCTACTTTCAAAACTCTGAACAAAATAACTCTTCTAGGCAGTATTCATAGGCATACTTCTTCCCTGAGGGTTTTTAAACAGAAGGACTCGCATCAAGACACCTAAAGCCTGATGCTACAGTCATGCCATCAATGGAATCTCGGGGTAGTTTGAGAACAGAGCTATTGCAGTTATCAGTCTCTTCAACATTGTATTTTCTCTCCTTGACTTGATTCACAGTCATTGTGGAATCACTATCCATGGCATAATAGAGACCAGAACAAAGAACTGTTATCTCTGTACAGGGAAAATGAGCTTTGGGTTTTAATCCTCTGACACTATATTTGCAATCATAATCAGTTAATACTTGCAATGCTTCTTCTCTAAGACTATAACAGTACCCTTCTTAAAAAAAAAAAAAAAAAAAGCCAACCTGCTCCATAATAATACTATTTGCCTATAACTATAGCTTCAGGAAATGTAAAAACATTGCATTTTAATCACTACTAGAATTACATTATTCCTTCAAATAAACCCAAACAAGCAAATAATAAAACAAAACATACAAACAAACAAACAAAAAAAAAAAGAATAATCCATTCTTTTATTCCAGGTAAGTGCAAAGATAAAAACACACACTTAAGTACTCCTTCCTACCACATAAGAGGATTTGAATATCCACATTCCTGGCACTCCTCAGAACCCTGGAACCACAGGAAGCAGACAGGGGAATCACCAGATAGTATGACAGTTAAGGATGCTGTAATACATAAAATACCCCAGTTTTCCTTTACATCTCTACTTTCAGGGAACAACTACAAAAAAGAAAAGAAACCTCACCTAAGCTAAAATCTACCATAGGTTTAAGTATCTTATCAGTAGAGATCAACTTGAAACTAAATCCACAACAAAGTCTGGTTTCAGAAGCCTGTGTTAAACCAGTAATAAAGTGACGACACTTTCCTGAAAAAAGCTGAAGGTGCTCTCTCTGTTATCTTTTGATTGTAAAGTCTTGTTGATGTTAATACACCACTCCATGACTACATGATGATGAAACCTGCACTTAGTAAGTTGTGCGAACTATATTGCAGAACCTGGGAGGCCATTACCTGGCCTGAGCCTCTTCAACACTTTACCCAGCCACTCAAGTGGGAAGTGCAGCTTGCAAAGGTCTCCTCCACAAGGAGCCAGCATCAAACCATCTCTCTCTCTCTCCTTGCTCTAAAAGAGTTAGTTTACAGAGTTTACCAAACACTAGATTCCATACTATTGTAAAACAAAATGACCCAGCAATTTCCAGGAACAAACCAAGGCCTGATGTTTTACAGCTGAATTCAGACTCAGCTGACATAAAGAACACACTTGGCAAGCAATAATGAACCTTCAATAAAGACTACTACTACAAAAAAAAAAAAAAAAAAAAATCACACAAAGGCTGCACAAGGCCAGAGGAATACATTTTATTACAATTGTAAACAAGGTTTCAAGAGCAAAGTATAAAACAAACCCAAAACTAAAAAAAAACCCACAACAATCAAACCTCAAAGTGCTATTTTACAAACTACCTTGTAAAATCATATTCTGTTCAAAGACTTTTCAGAATATTTTCATCCAAATCTCCTTGGTGATTTTTTTAGATGTTATCTAAGCCACACACCCACCTTAAAGATAATGATATTACAGATTAATAAATTGAGACAAAGGATACGAAGTTCTCACTCACAGTCAAACATCAAAACAGTGTTAAGAGTTGAGAGCAGCTTCCCATTGTAGAATTTGGGAGAGTTTCCCAAACTTGGGAATTTTTAGAATCATAGTCATTCATTGTTAAAAATAAGAGAAAAACTTCAACAACTGTGTGCATGTGTCTATGTGTGGATCTCCTAAAGTTAAATCTATCTCTTGCACAGCAAAGTACATGAAAAATCACAATTTTTCAGTATTTATTTCTTCTAAAAACTGGGGGAAAGCTTGCTGAATCAGGGAGTGCAAAGTTCAGACAATTCATTTAGTTCCTTACAAACCTCACTACCAAATTACAATGTAGTTTGAATGAAGGAATCTCTCGATACGTACTGCTCGGCCTCTTCCGTAAGAGAATAAAATAAGATGTTTATCTCCCTGAAATCAATATTGATAAAGAAAATCCATAATGGCAAAGAAATTTAATACACTGTGGATTTAACCAGGTGCAAGATTAACGTATCTTCATTTTTTATCTCAAAAGAAATAAACCACTTATTTGCAGAATGAGTTGTCTGTAATTGGCATTATGCAGCTGCTAAATTTTGTATGCTGCTTCACTCTCTTTTAATAATATATATTTCTATAAATGGTAACTACTCAACTAAAGAAGCCTTATAACTTCTTCAAAAGCAGCCAGTCTCCTAAAGCAAAACCTTATTCTACTTCAAGTAAGAAGAAGAGCAAAAAACCCTCAAAGTTTTACTGTAAATACTGCCATATGACACTCATTCAAGCACAAAAACTTGTAAAACAAGGGAACAACTTTTGAATCACATGGCCTTACCTGTATTTCCCTTAAGCAAGTTGTCTGTCATAAGATTTACTACAGAATTTAGCAGAACAGGACAGTATATGAAGAAATAAATTAGTGTAGCTGGAATCTTAAAAAAAAAAAAAAGTAATGGAAAAACATTCTTAGAAGCTGAGTTTTACATTTAAACATAATTTAAAAAACAAAAAAAACCCCACAAACAAATGAAGCAGCACGGTATAGAAAATTATGCACTTCTGGCCCATACAAATTGGCAGGCACACTTAATTTATGGCTTTTTTGCAATGAAAAAGTGTTTCTCCAACAAGTTCCACAGACTATGGTCTCTCTTATGGCCACCTGAAGGCAAACAGGCTGGGAACTGTTCAGGTTTCAGCTCCAGCCATTCAAGGGTGCTTCTGGGTGGTGCCAGATCGGTTTGTAGAAATTAAAGAGTAAGCATCAGAAGCACAGTCATCAATCACAAGACAGCAAGCAAAACCAGCAGAGGTAGCAGGAAAGGTTACAGTTCAGAATCCTACAAGAACCCTGAGGAAAAAAAATGAGGATTGCGGAAGAACTTGACAATGAGGGGAAAATAAGTTTGGTGGATGAAAATGAGCTTACAGAGAAGAGAGTAATATTAGGAGAGACGACAACTATGGCATTTGAGAGAGAAAGCACCTCACTGCTAACAGAGAAAGGTGGAGGCAGAATTTTATTTTCCTCACTGTATTTTTGGAAGCTCAGCTATCTCAGTCCACCTCCTTTCAGCTGCCTATGTGCAGATCCCAGCACTTATGTGGAGCTTGCACAAATTTAACTGAACACTGCACTTTTACATCTGTACAGATTAGACCACAGAAACAAAGCCTGAATCACTTTCTAAAATCCACAGCAATTTGGTCAATTATAGGGGCACAGAAAGCAGTATTTTAAGACTGTATTAAAACAGCATAACCGTACTCCATAGCTCCGTATCATCCACCTCCTTCTTGTTCACTTGCCACATACACACATTTGTTCTCCTCCATCCCAAGCCCACATCCTCACAGCCCTGAAATTCCGTATTTTAAGTGGTCTTCTGAGCACCATTTTTCTACCAGTGACCGCTTTGCTGTGTAGCCTGCAATCATTTAAAGCAAAATCCTTTTTTAAAAACTTGTCCACTGACCAGCAGGGAAAACATCAGGTACTGTTTGCCTCACAGACCATCTACCTTCTTCAACACCTGTATGAGTTCACCCATGCTCTGTGGTGAGCTTCCTACACTTTCCCTCTTGCTTTTTATGCAGCATTTTCCCTGGTGAATGCAGTCATCCTCCAGGTGTAACTAATGAGGTAACAGAAGACAGGCAGGATGGTCCTAGGACAGGGTGAAGCACAAGCTGGCCCTTGGCAAGGTTACAACAATATTCCATGAAGATGACTCCAGTCCAGCCGCCAGGGACAGGGAAGACCCAGGATGCCGTTTCCCTCTCCGTGTGATTCCTAGCACAGATGTGAACTACGAGCCGATTCCCAGGCAGTGCCTCACTGACAGGCTGTGAAGATCCTGGGGACTCTCCCCAGCAGCCTCTCCTGTCACAGCAATTCCATTTTGTACCAAATACATACATACACTCAGCAAGAGAAAAGAAAGAGAAAGCTGTCCACTTGAGCGAATGATCCCAGTCACCTACCTCACAAAAGTCAGTCAGGAACCCAAGGGAGAAGGTAAGTATCAACAGTCCTATCTTTTCTGCAATCTGCAGGGAATCTTAAGTATTTTCTTTTTATCGAAAAATATCCAAACCCCAGAATAAAACAAATTGATTTTGTGTCTTAACAGTTTTCAAGCTAAATTAGTTTATTTCAGTCTGCCATATATTGAAGCAATAATCCTTGTTGGCTGAGCCATTTAAAAAAAAAAATTAAAAAAAAATCTGTTTTATAGTTCAGTCTCCAAACTAAACCATCAATTAAATTTCAGACCTTAAGATTTTTTGCTTCAGTACCTTAGTACAACCGCTGCAGCTTTCAAGGATTAAGACGTATAGAAGTGAAAGATCAATTATTTGTTGAAAGCCCCACCTGTGTAACTGCACATTAAACTCTTATTTTTTGTCTTTGACTTTAGTTTTGAAAGAAGTACATTCTACAACGTATGAAAAGAGTTAGAACACAGACATATATGACACACAGAAGCATATGGAAGTATAAGCAACACTGCTGTACCAAATAGTAACAGAAACAATTCCACCTCATTCTTAAAACCTAGCAATCCTCTTATCCAATCTTTAAAATACGCAATGCTCATTATACAGTGTGTAAGCACTGTCAACATTCGTAAAGAATACATGGATTATGTTCTAAACACATACTAAACACGCTCCTATTAAACTCAAAACAACATCGCTATCACAGGAGCTGCTCACAAAAGCACTCTTTTTACTGCAAAGGTGTTTTCTAAAAGGGAGCAAAAATCTTGAAGTTAAGTGGAAAGGGTTGTGTGAATTTTTTTTACATACAATTATACTTTTTGAAGTCAATAGGATCCAATACACAGAGCAATAGGTGTTCATTTAACAGAAAAATTAATCTTCAGTCAGATCCATATGTACACAGAATGACAGATTAGCAAAGCTGTGTGCTGTACCCATACTAAAGAAACAGAAAACAATCCCTGCTTTTTCCACTTTGCAGTACTTTGCATATCACTTACTGTATATGTATCCATGAAGGTGGTCCTAATTAATTATGGCATTAAATCAACAGAAGAGCCTGTTGATTCTTCTGTTGAAACAGAAGTTTCAACACATGTATGTACAAATCCACTTTCCTACCCTTTCTAAATAAACCTGGTGTTGAAATACACCTTTACGCTAATCCAGCAGATCTTGCACTGACAGCTACTTAAGTAATGAACTTGAGTGACAGATCAGAACTGCTGTCTGCAGTACTTAACTCTTCACATTGATAATGGGGCATTTGTAGTCCTATTACAAGGTTCCTAATACAAATAAGCATGTAAAGACCTGACTGTGAGGCAAGTGTAGACCTCACATTCATCAGCTACATCATGCATTCAAAATGAAGTTACACACATTAGCTAATACATGATCACAAACAGAAATCTACTCTAGATAGCACCCATTTCTGGATGAAGCATTAATGATTTTGAGATCTGGTCACTAGAACTGGGACACAGACTTCTGCCAATTAAGAAATTCCTGCATTTCCACAGATGGCAACTGCTTTTAATCTTTACTTGGAAGTTTTGTTTCCTGAACTTACGTGGCAGCTGCAGCTCTGAGTTGCAATAAAACTGCATGTAGTAGGAACACAAATCGCCTCTTTCCTACATATATTCAAAAAAATCTGGAAACAAAGATTTTTCACATATCAATGAGCAGGAAATACACATTGTTAAGTGTATCACTGTAATCCATCACTAAAGGAGTTGCTTTAGTGTTCGATCTAATGGTTAACATAAGAATCATTCTTGTGCTAAAAGCATTAAGAGTTTTGCCTGTCCATTTGTGGGATCTTTCACTTATTTTCCAAAACCTGTTTTTCCTCATGCCTTGTACCATTCATGCATCCAGAAAAATGCTTTATGAATTTTAATTTGGAGTCTGTAGTAAGGTTCAAAGAAGAGACTCCGACTATTATTTATCAATTAACATTTATCATAGCGAATCAAAATGCAACTGTGTTTCAGAGAGAAAACATTTCCATGGATGAGATGAGGTAGCAATTTCAACACCACCACCACCAAAAAAAAAATAAAAATCGGAAGTATCACCGTCAAGCTCAACATATGCTCTGAGAATGCAATTAGTGTGATCTCAACATACAACAGAACTGTAATTCAAATTGAACTTTTCAAATGTGCTGTATGGACAGGAAAAGATACAGGATGCATACCAGATTTAGAAATGGACAGTAAAGCTGTGGCTTAGTAAAATACTAAATTAACTGGAAAAATACATGAGCTAGTTCAAGGGCTTGTTTATTAGAGTGCTAAATACATTTGACACAACTTCACTGGGTTGTTGAAACTGAGTCGTCAAATGGAGAAATGGGAATTCTACCTGGCAGCAATGCACCAGTCACACAGAAGACTGGTTATGCGCTTAGCAATGCCCTAAAACTCAAAAGCACATGACAGATAGCCTCCATGGTCTTAAGAAAGGAAATTCTCATGAAGCCTCACATTCCTGGGCTGTAATCCTTCACACAAGGCCAGCTGAGGGAGCGGGGTTAAAGACCAGGATTTAGGAGGGCAGTCCCAGTCTGGAATTGCAGAGGGAATCAGAACAACATCTGGAGCAAGGGGCGCAACCTGCATCCTAAGCAATTTATGCTACTCTAGCTGGGACACCAGCACATTCTGCACCAATTAGAAATTCCTCCTGGCTGTCACACTGCTGTCCAGACATGCTGCTTTCCATTTAGAAAGCTTCTCAGTCATCAATGCGTGTGCCTCAATAATATTCAAGAAGGAAAAGTGATTGCAGATCAAATCTAGTAGTATGAATCTGTTCGCTGTTTTCAGTACTGAATGAAACATTAGTTTTTCTTTATTTTTTCCTCTTTAAATATTTCCTTTCTTAAGACTAGAAACAAAATACAGTGTTTATTTTCCTTTTTGTTTGTTTTCAGGTCTGCCAAATCCCCCAACAAACAGTTGGTGACACACTTCAATGCATCTTGCCACTACAGATGGGCTCGGGCCTCCTCTCCCACCCAGCTGTGTCTCACTGCCCCCTCACCCTTTCCTGCTGGCATGGGTGCTTAGGGCACAGAATAAATCACATCACAGAACTTGAATAGTTGACGACTAACCAGACAAATGCGAAGTGAATTCTTCACAGGCTTCGTTAGGAGGCAGCTACAGTGAGTAACTGCCACACAATGCTAAAGCCTGGGACAAAAGAGGCCGGCAGGATCACCCCTCTGGTGGCAGTGTGGATATCTGAGGAATATAAGTGACTCTGAGCCTGGCTGCAATATGTAATAAGGCCTAACAGCCAAAAATAAAGGAGCAGTACACTGTCTTGTTAGAAGGTTACTCAGTTTAGTTTTAAAACATGCCTCAAATGGTTTGTTCATCCTCACTCCCCAGGGGATGACTTAAATCTTTGTCAAAAGCACTAAAAATCAATAATCTTTGCTGCTAATTTGCTACCCTTACGAAAAGCATCCCTGTCCATCTTTACACCCTGTGTTTATGAAAGGATTTGTAACAAAATGAGTAATACTAGCGTTAGAAATAATCAGCGTACACTATAGCTGAAAAGCTGCTCATTACTTCTCCAACTGTAAGCCTAAAAAAAGCTCATTCACCTATCTTGCTCCAGAAAATACCCCAAAAAAATGCAAAACTATATGCAAATATATGGATATATCGCAATCTATCCAGGAAACACCTGTGCACATGTAAGGGAACTCTACCATTTCCGCAGAGTTTCAAACAAATTATTCCTTCCTTCCTTTCAGAGCAAACGGCTAATATTTGTTCTCTTGTGAGATGAGTAAAGGATAACATTTGAACCTTTACACGTTTCCAAATTTTTTTTGCAGGAAGCTTTTACACTGCTGCCACTATCTCTTTCCTGTAACCACAAGGCTACACAAAGACCTTTCTCTTCTTCACGTGTATCCTGCAGCAGAGACATTTTTGCAAATTCACCTGCACTGTTTTGTGAATGGAACTTCCCTGCACACAGAAAAGCTGCCCTGTCACCACCAGTTGCATTCGAGCCACAATAACTGTGCAGCCAGCACTAGCCAAACCTAGGATATGTAGATCCGTACTTGATAAAAGCATCATAATTTGAATGGCTATCACATCTTATCCTACATTTACCTTACACCCTCAATAGCACTTTGAGTAGTTCCATGGCAGGGAGAGAGGGGGAAGACTTCTTAAATGTTCATGTTATTTCCTATTTGGGCTGGTGTCTGCTCATGCTACCTCGAGAGAATAGTATTTGTCCCCTTAAACACAGTGTTAAGAACCAACATATGAGGCTTTGTGATACTTAAGGCAGGTCTTCCATCCTTTAGGGATAAACACGGGAAAAATCTGCATTTTCCAAGTCTGATTTTGGGACTCACTTCTTGTTCTTCCACTATGGGAAGGGACTAAAGAACTGCACAGAGGAGTCCTTCAAATCCTGGGAGCAGAAAGGAAGTGTATATTGTTTAATGCTTGGATATCATTTCATAGAAAAAGTAAATTTCTGGAAAATTGTTAGGTAAATTAATTCCTCTATTGCCTCTAATTTTAAATTGTCCATAGCATTCATTGTTACATCTTGAAACAGTAAGTTCCATTCGTCAGGCTGTATAAAGAAACTGGTTTATTACATGATACCTGGTAGTTTTCCAAAACAATCACCTTTGTGCTCCAGGGAAATCAGCTGTCTGGAAAAAAAGGTACACCACAAAAAAATGCAACATTTCGTTATATATATTCTAAATAAATAAATAAATAAATGAAAGACAATCCTTCCCTTGCCACTACCACACAACAACAACAAATAAACAAACAAAAAAACCCTCTGTTTTTTTCACCTGTTTTCTTTCCTTCTTCCCCACCTTCCACTGCACTTTGACAACAGATTCATTTGATTAATTACGTGCTGGCTTTGGGTCTACAGCATAAATGAAAGCTATTTTCTTGAGGGCCATTTGCCAGAGGAAGGTGCAGGGAAAAAGAACACAAGTTCTCACCAAAGCTTCAGCTCCCTTTGTCCCATGCTGAGGATAGCAGGAAGATGGCACAAGAAAGATCTGTTTCAAACAGAGAGATGTCTGGATGCTTTTATCACAATAACTGTTGTAAGTACGGCAAAAAGGTTCCAAATTTGCAGGAAAATATCCTGAGGATACATCTTTCTCTTCCTGTTCTATCAGTACCACTGTAATAAAACTTCTCTACACTTTTTGTGAATCTTTAAGGATAATCAGTATATGCACATTTCCACTTACTCTTTTAAATACTAATTTTCAAAATATTTCATCTGAACAGAACTAAACCAAAGCCAAATCTGAGCCCCATGATCGCCTCTTAAATGCTTCGCTCTTCTGGTTTTTGCCACTTTTTTTTGTCTTCATGTTTGGTTTGGTTTGTTTGGGTTTTTTTTTACTGGATCTATATTTTTAGTGTTTCTACTGCAATTGCTTGAAGAATAAAAACCTCACAACTGTTACAGAAATACTACTGCCTTCTTTTCTTTCTTAAGAATGTTCTAAAAGTCGAAGATATGTTGTTGATGAGTTCAATAGGAAATAACAATACAGGAGTCCCAAGCATCATCATGTAACATGCCTTAGAAAAGAAGTCCCTGAGAAAAGATACTTCTGTTAAATAGGTGTTAAGAGCAGACACCTCACAATTCATTCAAAGAAACAAACTAGGAGCATCAGCAGCTCATTTTATACTGGTCACTGAAAAGCTGACAGATGGGGCCAACTACAGGTTCATGAGACTTTAAATGAATAAATACACCCAAATCCAACAGCAGTGTATAAATAGCTGTCTGAACTAAACACTGAATTTGGTTCTGGAAGCACAACAGGTTATTATCAGCATGCTGGATCCTACACCCTCTGACCTAGCCTCTGCTCAGATACACAGAGGCACCCATGCTAGGCTTGCGTTAAAAGGTAAGATTTTTTTAAAGTATTTATTTTGGCATGTTCAATCCTATTTACACGCTACTTTTTATAGCTCTTATTAAGATGACAGAAGTTTATTACATTTGAAGTAATTTTTCTTTGAACACAGAAGGCACTAGTTGTCAGAATATTGAAACAAGGCCCATGAATGCCTTTGAAAATATGCATCAATTAAAGTGAATTATTTAAATAGCAGATGAACAATACTCCACCTCCGGGACTCCCTCTTTGTATAGAGATGCTGCACGTACTGTGACAACACCTTTAACATTCACCTTTCTGAACAACAGTCAGCAGCCCTGTGACTGAAGTGCCTGTCACAAAGACTTTTTTTGTAAAGTTGGAAACTGAGAGTTGTTTTAACCCCACAAAAGCATTACAGGGAATTGGAGGATCTTGCATTCAAACACGTGCCCTTCAATTGTGTCAAGACATTTCAGCGAAATAAAAGCATTACAGTGATGCCTGAGAAGCCTGGTTCTTCCACCAACTGGCTATTAAATTTGTATCATTAGCTACGCTTGATCAAACCCCACACCTCAGAGTATTGTAGCGAACAGAAATGATACCATTTGATGCAAATGCTTGAGGGGGAAAGAATCCTGCAAAGGAAAGGGTTGGGAGTTGGGCTCTGCAGGGGGAATGTTTTAACAGCTACCATGCTACGATCTCTCCTTTGTAAGCTAGGACTTTAGCTTTCTCTTATCTCGGCGTCGAAACACAGTGCAGGTAACAGCAAGAACTGTAGCTGATTTTTATTGATTCTGCACAATTTCACCATTGCATCTCCATGCTCAGACTGCATTTTGAATATGTATTTGATCCAACATATACATCTTTATGATTGATTTGGAGTACTAAACAGAAAGCTAGACGGTCACAACGTGACATTTTTTCATTCATTCTTAAGAGCCCAAGAAGCTGAGAAATGCATTTGAAGAAAAGGCAACCCAATGTAATAGACAAAGCTTTAAACAAAATGAGTATGAGAAAAATAACTCAGAATTAGATTCCAGTAAGGGGATTACAAATCACTCTCAACAGCATTTTGAGACTTCTCTCAATCTCAGTACTGGCTACATGCTTACAGATGTGATCTGATATGCTACTTCAAGGAGGGGACAGATGCCCTCAGGGTTCAAACATTCACACCGAGTATAATTCAGGCTTTACCACAATCTAGCTGTTGCTCTGTGAAGGTCTGGTCCCGCACTGCACAGACGATGTGCTTGTAGAAAGTGGACTCACCCCACTGCTTGTCTCTGCAGTACAGTTCAGAGGCTTACACAGCATACTTACACAGCAGCAGAAGAGATTGAAAAAATTCCACGGGAGAGGAAACACTTGTTAACTAAACTCAAGACACAATACTAGGACATGATCACCCAATTAGATTAAAATAAATCTGCTATTCATCAACTTTTTATATAAGCAATATCTGTACTAGTGCATAGTAACTAAATTCTCATTTAGTCAATCTATACTAAAATAAAAATACTAGGCTTTCTTATAAACTGTGGGACTCAAAAAAAAAAAAAGGCTCACTTGAAAAAATAGGCCATTTTGTCAAAACTCTGCTATGTCCAAATAAAAAGCAGAAAAAAGCTTGCACACACCGAACCCTCCCTGCCAGCCCATGCTTTTTGCTGTTAAGAGTTGCCACCAACAGAATCAGTGAGAGACCTGAGTGACTTTGCAATGCGTTCTTGAACATCAATTTCTCCTGATGTTCAAAATTTCCCAAGCATCTTTAGCACTTATTAAATATTTCTGAGCAAATATACCTTTGAGTGCAATGAGATGCACATACAACAGCTTGAATTTTACACTTGCAAATGCAAGGGTATGTGGATGAGTAAGCCCAAGAGCCTATAATCAGCCCAGTTGCTCCCTGTTCTGTCATCACAGATTGGCATATAATCAGGAGCAGTCTGTACAATTGAATCTTATATGGACTGACTAGTTTTGCAAATTATGAGCAGAAGAGAGTTTTACACAGACACAGGATGAAAATTTCCATTTTAATATACTCCCAAGTAATGCATTTCAAAGTCAAACTATGTTTATTTGGAGAAAATACCTGTTCCCACTAAAATACTAGTGGTTTAAATCCAAAGAAAGGACTGCTAATCTGCCTTTGCTTCTGTAAAAAAAAAAAAAAGTGTATTATTTTTACTTCAACCTCAAATAATTGGGTTTCAAGTAACAGATTAAAATATCCATGTAACTGTTTGTCAAAATATAAACAGATTCCATCAAATCATTCTGCAAAAACATCACCGCAACCTAACCCTATACCCTGTTTCATGATCTGGTCTAGCAGGCTATGTTATGAAGTCATTTAAAAGAACTGTGTAACTTGCTGCCCTTCAAAACAAAACAAAACACTATTAGCAGTATCAAAAACGAATACTTACAAATCAAACAGCTTGCCAACTAGTTTTAATGGTCTCTACTACTCCCTGTTTATGTACCAATTACCTTCAGTAAGCACACACTTGTATCTCTACAAATGACACAGAATAATGGTTAAGTGTGACATTGTATATTATCACAGGCAGCTATCAATCAGGAGTATTTGTAGTTTGTACAAGTTTGGAGGTGTAATTTTGTTAGCTTTGTTGTCTTAGAGATTCTGTACTCGCACGATGAGACCAAGGCTCATTTTGTCACAGCTTCAAAAGCTAAGTGTGGTGTGTCCAGCGTTACAAGCTCACTACTAATCCAGTTCAGATGGTCTTGTGAACTTTCAGAACTTGCTCTTAAAAATATGTAAGAAGCACCACACAAAGCGTGCTAGCTCAAGCCCGAGCTGTACGTGAAGCCAAGCAAAGGCTGTGCTGAGCTGGAAGGGGTGTTGATGCCTTACTGAGAGCCAGCTGCCACATGAAGCCCCACTCCCAAGCAGAGGGGTCTTCCATCAGCTCCAAAGATATACAGGTCACTGTCATGCTGCTGTTTGAGCTCTCAGGCCCTTTTCGAGCGTTATACACCTTGTTTTTTTGGTGTAAAGTATTTCACAGATTGTAAGTAAGCAAAGAATAAAGCCAAAGCCTGTGCAGTTTACAGTTAGCTCAATACTCTGAGTAAGACAGTGGCTTTCTTCATCTGAATTCTCTAAGTTTGCAGATTTGTGCTTCTGGCAATAGGACTGCTCCTAAAATCAATCATTCAGACACTGTAAGTGGTTTTATCTCAAAATATATGTATGTATTATCCTTCAGTGGGATGAAGCCTTGAAAGTCCACTGAGCTCACTGGCTTAGCATCATGTAAATTACTCTAAGAATATTTTATTAATGTTTGCCTCTACTGTAAACTCAAATGTTTCCATGAAAGAGTTATAGTTCTTGAAAATATTTTTCTGTTTTATGTCCTTTCCAGACCACATTTGTCAAATGAATTTTACTTTCATTTGGGGATTATAAAGAGATATAACTCCATATTTCAAATGGACTACATAGCATTCTGAACATTTTCTCATTTAATACTGTTGTCTAATGTCCACCAAAGTGTCCATGGCATATTTCTTTCATATGAAAACACCATCTGTTTGATTGAGAGCACTAAAAATATGCTACTGCAACAGACAGTATAAACTTTGTCAACTTGAGACTAATTTTTAACATTTCTTATTTCATATGAAAGTTACCGAACCACAAGGTTCCAAGAACGTCTTTTTACATGTATATTTTGTTTCAGCCTAGTGAGCAATTCTTTTGTTACATCGAAATACTGAATCAATATGCCTATATGCTTAACTTGAGTAACTCTGGTGATGCTATCGCAGCACCCTTTGGACCCCCTTCCCAGGCCTGGCCAGCAGACACCACCTCCCTGCTTCCCGTTGCCACCTATCAGGCTGCAAGTCCCTGGGGCCGGGAACTTTTTTCTTGTACTTCAGGAAAGGTAGAACAATCTGAAAGAAACTGTTAGGAAATGCCTGACACCGAGGTGACATCTTTCAACTCAGAAAAAAAAACCAACCAAAACCAAAAAACCAAACCAACAACAAACAAACAAACAAAAAACCCCACAAAAACCCGTCCCCCTTGAATTGGAAATCATAGAAAGACTCAAAAGCAGATTATGATAAATAGAGGCAGGATCTTTTGAGGAAGTGAACCGCTGACCCTGATCTAACAAAGCACTTCGCTAATGATTAACTTCAAGTACACAGAGTGATCCTACACAACTCACCAAGATTATTATAAAATCTGCTTAACTGTCGGCTAGGGAGAAAGCCTGGCTGCTTGTTGCGTACCAATTCTGCTGGTCACTGATGGAGATCCAAAAGCAGTACTTCTCCTACACACCGTAAATGTTACCATTTGAATGTATTAGTAAATCAGACAAATTCAAATACTTGTGTACACATCCTTAAAACCCACACACCAGAGAAGTTTTACTGGTCATTCAGCTAACTGCTTTGACATATAAACAAAAGCAAGAGTTCAACACTTTCAAGAAGTGTCTCTGACCGTTACTTACTCTCAATTGCAAAACACACAAAACTGAAATATATGTCACAGACAGCATTAAGACTATTTTTGCAGAGACACAATCACATATGCCATACAACTAAGTTCTTTTTACTTCCCTTGTCATAATAACTATTTTCAAGCACGTAGCACAATACTGTATTTTATTATCCTATCTTGAATGAATTGCTCAAAAGCATCTGGAGCTTGTTATTTTTTGATGGCAGCCTAAATACACTAAGAAATTTTGAAAGTACCACTTACAATATTTGCCATCACCAATGCCTAATGGAGAATTTGTTTCCAGAATGAAAACAAAAATCTCAAGTGTCATACTTCTGAATGTCAGGTGGTTTTCTACCATATAATGCAAATACACATTATTAATGAAGTTGGGTAGAGGACTTTCACCAAATCTGATTTAAAAGAGTATATTATGAGTCCAGCTTCTCTAAGCTCCCTTTATGGAGAACAGTGGGCTCCATCAGGGAGAAAAATCAGAGGATTAATCCCATTTAGATTAATGTCCTAAACTGCTTTACAGAAAAGCTTTTCTGTCTCCACTGACCACAGAGGAAAAACAGACTTCTGACAAAAGAATTCAAGTTACCTGACTAAAGTTAGATGATGTGGATGCTTCTTCCTCTCAAAAATACATGTATGACTACTTACTGCTTTATTCACGAAGCTGAAGACATCTTGAAAAGATTCATCTCTACATCACATCTCACCTCTTCTGAAAAGGAAACCAACTGCTGTAGGCATGTTGCATCCCCCTACTGATAATCTGTGCTGACCTGCAGCAATTGCAGGTACACAGTTCTGCCCTGGAACACTGAAATAACTCATGGGACCAGATCACCCACTGGCTTGTAAACCAAGGTGGCAGTTTTTACATAAACCCCTGCTTTTTCCTCCAAGCAGGTAACTCAGAACAAGCTTTCTACTATGCCTACTGATTTTTCACTAGTAACTTTAACACAAATGTCATTTTCACCCATTCCTCACTTCACACCAACTCAAACACACAGCAGAACAGATAAAAAGCACCCCCACCCCACTCCGCTCTTTCCCACAAACTTTCTGCCTGCAGTCACACTTTATTTTAATTCAATAAAGCTAAAACACCAACAGCAGACTGAGGGCCATTGCTCTCCTGGCTGAAAAGTATCAAAATTATTTCAACTTGTAGTTGTCATAAAGCATCATAGCCCCGGAGAAGTGGAAGCTCATAGCCTGCATTTACTGACATGAGATTCAGAAGGGTTATGAAGACAACAGCATTTGCAGGAGGCTGTTCAACTATTCCCACGTTATTCTTTCTCCGCAATACTACACAGAGCTTATTTTAGAAATCTTATGAATATGGCTTACTATATCTTGAGGGTAGCAGGAAATAATCAGGATGTTTCCTGAAAAATATCAGGGGATTAAATCCAGAACATGAACCTGTTTGGCCATATTAAGCTTTGTTGGCATTAAGCTAACCACCTTTCACCAATAGGAAAAATTAGAAGTGACACTAAAATGTGAAAAAATAAATCCATGCTCATTGTTTTGCCAGAACGTAACAAAATATAATATAGCCCATCACATACAAGTTTGGATTTTTACCCTCACATACACACAAAGAATTTTTTTTTAAATAAGGTTATTAGAAGAAAACGTTTCTCCTGTCAAAACATTTCAATTAACAACATTAAAATGATCAAATACAAGGAAATAGAATTCCCTTGTATAAAAATGTAAAGTTTCCTGTTGGAGATCACAACACACAAAAAACTTCACACTAATTTTCAAGCAGTAATTTCACTGGATTATTTTTTATTATTATCATTTGGAAAAAAACACAACAGATGATACTTTAGGAGGGAAAGGAAAGGATTATCATCTTATTTTTATTTCACAGAAGCACAAGGTAACCAAGATCTTTCAGACCCTTGTTCTTGCCCCCCTTACTGTAACTTGCATGTTTTATTATAATTTATTCTAATCTAACCACTGCTAGCAAGAGTTTTTACTAGCTGTACCCATCTTCTAGAAGCCAGTTTGTTTCTCCACAAGTGGTAATTCCATCATGCTGAATTCAGATATGATATGCGCCACCAAAAAGGCAGGCAGGCTGCTTCCTGCCAATGAAGTTGTATAGCATCACAGGCTTTACTGTTTGAACACTAGGTTGTTTCCAAGCGTGATGCCCACAGAGTAGTTTTAACCTCTGATCAGGTTAGAAGAGAACTCTCTAGCCCTGGTGCCATCAACATCATTTCCAAGGGATGAGTGCTTGTGCATAGAAAGCTTAGTAACCATCTGCACCAAATTCCAAATAATCTGCTGATAAGCATCTCCTGCACAAGCCTTTGCCTAAGATACTGAACTTACTCCTCATTATTGAAAAAAGATTTGGTGTAAACAAAGGGTATACCACCATCTATTCCAGTAATTAAGACAAATTATACTTAGTATTTTCCAACATTAACACCATAGCTGCAACAGCAAAAGATGTTTCTGATGCAAAACACATACTTAAAAGCTATGCCTAGCGCTATACATAAATAAATACACCTGTAGGTTTTTTGCACAGCTATGCAATACCTTTGTTAAAATAACTTCACTGTTCTCCCTGGATGAATCGGTCAATTTCTCCCCTCCTAAGAAAGCATAAGGAGCTTGAAAGCCTTTTCAGTTTTTAAAGGCTAAGAGGTTTTTTTACCATTATCTGTAACAAGTTTTCACAAACCAAAAGAAGTAAAAGTGTAAATATTTATATTATTGGAGGACTGATGTGTACCAGTGCAGCCACATTCAAAACTAAGCATTCCTTCTGTCTTCTATGCCTCTAATCTAAGCAATCAGATTTAAAAGGTCTCTGCAATTTCGAAGACTTAGGTAAAAATCCTTGCTGAAACCTTGATTTCTGTGTATGGTTCCTGACATTTCACAATGGCATCAGACAAACTACATCCCCTCCAAGAGATCAATCATAGCTACACAGGGAGTCATTCACTGCATCCCACAACAGACCGCTAGACCAGTTTCAGTACACGAGAATTACAGTAACCTCCAGCATGACAAAGGACTTAGATATTCAATTAGATGAGGGGATTGGTTTTTGCTCTGCAGATTGAGGTTGAGAAGCGGGGAGGGAATCCCTGTTATTGGCAGGCTTAAGGCATCTGCACATCCCTAGCTTTTGTGACTTTTTTTTTTTTTTTTGTGACTACAGGATTGAAAAAGGTACAAGAATGGGGGAGAGAAAAAAACCACTAAGTCCTCTACAATCCTCTACATATTTTTTTTTGTAAAATAAAACAAAAACAACTAAGCACATTTTGTCTTCTCTTACCCATTAAATGTGTACAGCATGAACTTTATCTTACTCACACACCAAGTCTCCTTGAAGTATCTGTTGATGACAACAGTGAGTGGTATTAGGTAGATGCCTGTAGCCCCACTACACCACATGGTTAAGACAGACGTTTGTACTGCTCTGATCAGAACAATAGCCCACAGAAGATAGGGTATTGTACTCAATAAAACATCTCAGCCTATGCAGGTTCTAATTTTCCAGTTCAATATACAACCAGGGATAGCGTTCAACAATAAATGGTTTGAGACAGAGCACAGGTGCATTTTTGGGGTGGTTGTTTTGCTTGGTCTAGTAAGAAACCCCATGTCTGATTTTACTGAAGGACAATATACAGTAAACAAGAATTCAGGATTTCCAATGTTCCTTCACCTCCCTGTTGATTAGGAAAATGGAGAAGAAAAATGGAAATGTAACCAAGGAAATAGATTTCCAACAAAATGTGGGAAAAAAGTAGCAATGTAATATAAAGAGGAAAACAAACTAGGAGAACAAGTATTTTGAGTGACAAGGTAATCATATTTTAAGCTAACAGCTCCCCAGTCAGCGTTAAAAATTCTAAGTATAATGAAATCTATATACCCAGACGGGTTATCAGAGTATAATGCATTTCACCTGCTGAATCAGTGTGCTCAAGCATCAGATAGTAATCTCTCAAAAAAACACAGCACCTTCTGTTCAATATTTGTTTATAAAAGTCCAGATCAACAGAGGGCATACTTGAAATTGCAGCCAGTCCTGAATAAACAGATACTAAGAAGCAGATTTTTTTTTTTTTTCCCTAATTGACTTATCTGGCTCATGTGCTCTGCCGCTTTCTCTCACATCACTAATTGACTGCAGATTTTATTACAAAAAGTATGCTAAATCAACAAACAAGAAACATTTTACTCACTTTTAAACTCTATTTTTATTCCCTGTTTCCTTATGTGTACTCTTTCAGTAGTAAACAAACAGATTAAAGCTGTTCAGCTTTGATTAGCTCTTGTAATAGTCTCAATACAGCAGTTCTACACATCTTTTCCCAAAAGCTTACTAGATTCTCCCTATCAAGGTATCCATCTGTACTGACACAGAGATTAAGAGTTCCTAATCCACTTCTAAATTCTGTAACTCATACAAAGCTGCTCCTATTACTCTACCTTAATAATGTTTTTGGCAATAGAGTCAGGCACAGCGCTGTATCCTCCCAAGGTGCTGCGCCAACCCTCACGGAACACCTCTGCGTTGCAAGCACCTCATCGTATAGATGAAGTGATGCAACATTTACTACAGAAGCTGGGATCACTGGACCTTTAAAGTCCACTCTCTCTCTTTTCCTAAAGATGATTCAACTGTAAGAAAACCTTTTTATCCCTTTCGTGCCACTTTCTTGCTCTTTCTAAAGCTAGCAGAAGAGAGAAGCAGCACCACAGGTCCCCACAGCAATCAGTTTATAGAGTAAAGCATGCTAACCTCCACCTCAGCCTGCGCAACTACTAATGCTGTTATGGGTTATTAAATTATCTGGCCATGTTCGAATCCAACCGCAATATTTCACTCTCCGGCCTCCAGCAGGCAGTCTGCTGTGACATTTCCTGACTGACACAATACATGACATAATTTAAACTGCAAAAATTGCTTGGGTATACAGCATTTATGATCGATACTTCCACGAAGAATGTTCTAATACAGATGAAAAACACCTATCTCAGCACTATACTGACAGCAACGTCCAGATGGGTAGAAAAAACAGGCTCTTCCCATCACTTGTCTTTCTATAGTCATTCAATTTTGATTATGTAACATGGAATTCAACATTCTTATTAAAGCCACACATCTTTCAGTTCAATGGTTTCTAGTCTTTTTCTTTTATTCAACTGATTGGGTAATCACCTATTTGGATACAAACGCAGAATAACTCTACTGTTCTTGGCAGAGTTACTGCAGGCTGATACTAGCCTAAATTTGAGATTAAAATTCTATCCATTATCAGTCTTCCCACTACGTGAGGTGTTCCAAGTGACCCCTGACTGACCAGTGGTCAGCACCGTGCCTACTTTGGTACCAGAAAGTGTAACTGTACTCTGTATTTGCACACACACAATTACCCAAGCATGTTTTTTGAGATCTCTAACACTCTACTACTCTGGAATATACTTTTTAGGTTGCACAGATGTCTTAACATCTGAAAAGCTGCTAGGGCTACGGTTCACAACACTACTTTGATAATTTTCTAAAAAATTGGACAACCAAATCAGACCTGATATTCAGATGACTAAAAACCTTGGGCTTGTAATTAAGAGATCTCAGCATTATATAACTTTTTTTAAAAAAAATCCTGTTAACTAATATGGAAATCCAACTTTCTTAATAAGCAGCAATTGGGACCTCACATTTTCAAAAAACTTCAGACTTCCTGTTCTGATCACAGGATTTATCATTCTCGCAAGATCTAAGCTGCCAAGAAAATGAAAAGAAAATCCTGTGTTTCCAAAATAAGTTTCCCATTATGAGTAGAAAACACGGCAGAGTTGTTTCTCTGTAAAGAAGCTACTAAAAGTATAGACCTATGTGTGATACTGAATTGCTAGGTTTCATATACACAATGCATTAACTTAGCAATTAAATATCAACTTAAGAACTTCACCACTGATTAGTTCAGAGAAAACATTCAGATAACATATTAGCCAAGCGTCACCAGACACAGTGTGATGAGACACTAGTAGTGGAATTGCTGCCTGCTGAGGGGACAAAGTGGGCATTTAAATACATCTCTTCAGACTGGTCTTTTACAGGAAAAGAAAGTATTAGCTGCTTCAGCCCCATTTTCAAAAAAATTCTAAACATCAGTATGTATTACCAGAGAGAAATGCACACACAAATATGGATAGGACTTGAAAAGAAGCAGAGAGCATAATTAAGCAAAGATGTGTACTGAAATTAAAACCTAAAAGACAAAGTGAGCTTTTACTTACAACTAACCTGTGCATATACATTAGCTTTCCAGGTGGTTATGATTTTTACTACAAGATGCCTCTAACAATAGGTATTCACCCATTCTTAGCTGCCTCTTGAAGACCCCAAATAAACCAACACTGAAGATTACTCTATGCAGATTATGCTGTTAGAGTCTAGTTGTCTTTTTTTAATTTTTAAAAAATAATAAAAATATCCCATTACCATTTAAGGGTAATCAGTATGCTGCACATAATGATCAAAATCTGTAATTCCATGAGATTTCAGCAGAGTTGCAGGCATTTTACAAGATAGTGATTTATGTTCCCAGCTCTTATTTCTTGAGGAGTACCAAGGATTGCAGATGCCTGGCCCGTTAACATCACAAAGGTAGAGTTTGGCATGAACCAAAGCAGTGCTCAATGTTACAGAGAGGACAATGCTGATGACTATAGCATTTAATGTCAACACCCTATCCAAATATTTTGTGAAATCTCAACTTTCAGGGCATAAGCAAGAATCTCAAAAATGCAAGGAATAAAAGCAATGCCTAGGTAGGAGTCACACCTGCATCTCCCTAGAGCCTTTACCGCTCTTCACCCTGCAAGGCAGGACACTGAATTAAATAGGCCACAGCCTGATCAATTCCACCCATATTTCTGTTCTTACTTTGTAAAATGTCTAATAGAAAGTCCAAACCCTAACTAAGATGTGCAGGGAAAGACAGCAAAGAGATGCAATAACATATCGGACATATTCGCTAACCAAGATGATAAAAAAAAAGTATCTCAGCTGAGTCTGTTAGACTTGTCGGAACAATCATTTATCATAATCATCAGCAAATCAAAAAGTTTTGTTTCTGGAAGGTCAAAAAAAAAACTTTCAATAAAAAGTGATTTATTTATTTATTTTAATGTTTAAGTGCTAATATAATTTCCCGAAATTGTTGCAGATGGTGCTCTACAAAAAGTCTGACGCATCTCAACATGAATCTTCTTTCCTGATTTTTAGCTGCCTTTCTCCTCTCTTAACATGTTCTTCCCTTTCCTATTTGATTTTTCAACTCCAAACCCCTGTGGGATCACTGGAAATTACATCTGTTCTTGGCCAGGATGGGGCAAGATGCACGGAGCGTGCACTCAGACTTGGCAAGTGCAGTCCAGGCAACTGTTGGAGAAGCTCAGAGGACTGCGGGAGGCCAAGGCACATGTTATAATCATACCTCACCAAAGGCAGAGGAGCACAACACTACAGCTACGCCTAAAATTGGCAGCTGGAGGTGAGGAAATCTGTAACAGCAGCGGTCCTGGTTTCGATGTACCAGTGCAAGACAGCACTGGAAAGAAGTGTTCCAGTGCTTCCAAAGTGCTCTGGAGGAACACAGCTTAACGAGCTTGGTAACAACACCGGGATTTAAAAAGAGATTTGTGCCAGTTCCTCTGCTGGCAAAAATCAACACTGGTCTACTAAAGTGCATGGAGCAATGGCGACGGGTGTGGTCTGAGACGGTGGATTTTTTTGCTGTTGGCACTCAGCTTACTTGGCCATTGCTAACCAATCTGCTAAGGAAATTAAATAACAATGGTAGCAATTGTTTTTCTATGCAAATTCCCAGGCGTATGCACTATCTTACTGTGCACACAATTCAACATGCATCGATATTGACGTTTCCTTTCCTCCAACTTAAGCATGGGATGGGACACATATGGCACCTCTTAAGTCCTGTAATCATCTTTTTCATAATCCAAAGCATTTCTGCTTTCCCTATTAACACAATCTTATCCATTCACTTTAAAGGGAAGCTATCTGCCAGGAGACCAATATGCTATTTCCAATTCTGTCTTCTGCAAGCTTTTATTTTTTACACATCTGTAAAACAGGGAAACGCCAACTTTATCAGACTCCTCGAGATGACTATTTGAAAGGCACCACACAAGTGCTAATCAGTCCTCATTTGAGGCATACTATGAGAATACAGCTACATTAGCTGGTTTCCAGTAAAAACCTCAGTGGGCCTAAAGGTATATATAGGAGGCAGAACTTCACTGGGTATTGTCAGAGTAGAGATTCATTAAGAAATAGTCAGGGTGGACTCTTCAAGATAAGACCTATCACAAGGGAAGAAAAGGCAGCTGGCACCTCTGACAATAGCCTTTGCAATAGGAGATACCGACGTGCAGCAAACACATTCTGCTCTCCTGGCTTGCCTGTCTCCACTGCTCCCACCCACATCCTGAACTGCAGCTTTTTCAACCTCAGAAAACAAATAATTTATATTTGTAAAGTTCTTTCGGAAAGGTCAAGCACTGTGTAAGCACTAAAAGTTATTGCTATGGTAAGGAGATAGAGAAGGTTTTAACGCAGTTGAAAAATACATGCTATGAGTTTCAATAAAGCGTTATACATTGTCATAGCAGAACAGATATTTGTTCTTAAGGTGTAATCCACCTTACTTTTCCTCATACCACAGTTCACAGGAAAAAGATTTAAAAAAAAAAAAAAATCAAAGAAATTTAAGCCAATGTTTAAGATCATGGTAATACAGAAATCTCTTAATAAAAATTTAGTCAAATGGATCACAAAACAATTTTCACCAGGCAGCAGCAAACACCTTTATCATAGAAATCATGTATGCAAAAGAACAGACGCTTATGTAAATATGTACGTTTTGTACAGCATATTTGCACAAACACAGCGTATGTTATGTTTGCTGAGAAAAAAAATCAGAAAAAAAGAGAAGCAAAACAACATTCCCCATCAGAGCGTCCATCTGACACTGGTGCTGCTGCCTTTTCTCTAAAAGCACTTTTACTCTCCTGGGCCCTAGCTGAACAGGTTCATTCCAGAGAGCTACAGCTGTCCAGCCATCACACGGCAAAAGGAGCATCATTCAAGGGCAGCAGTCCTACTGTCATCCTCTAACATGCTGCCAAGCTCCTGGCACACAACCTGCACACTTACACATAAAACATCACTCTTTCCTGATACCAGATTTCCCTATTCCCTCCTCACAGGCTCTTACTGCTGTCCATCTCTACCTGTATCACTCATCATCCACGTTTTTCATGGTCCACGTTTTTTCCACAAGGGCACGTTTCTATTTCTGATGTAGGCACCACCCATGTCCTGAGGATCTTATCTTTTGCTATAACTAAAACTGGATTGTGGTATTGAAGCAGTTGGTCCAGGAACATCTACCACTGCCGAGAGGGCAGAAACAAGGACAGGGCTTAGAACAGGACACCCCCATCCAAACCCTTCAGTCACAGAAACGCTTATGACCAGCCTCTCAGTCTGCAACCAGTGCTCCCACTACAGTCTGTTACTGGAACATGGCATCCCAGTAGTCTTAGCTGATGCACAAAGGATAACCTGTGAACACACCTTGTACCTGCAATATCCCAGATACCCAATGTTCAGATTCACCACAGATGCCGCATTTTGTGATTTCATTTTTGTCATAGTTCATTAGCATAGGGGGCAGGTTATGCCTTAAAGTCATTAAAATACGGAACTTCCCACTATGTCATCAGCTGTGTATGTCTGCTGACTCTTCAATCATATTCTGAAGAACAAGAAATCACAGACATGGAAACCACATGAAAGAAATGGCCTCAATCCAAAAGGAAATAATGGATCATCCTAAACTATATAACTCAGTAGTAGTTTAATTATAGCTTGTCTAATTATACCTTATGATAATACTCTATGATACTGTAGTATAATATCAACTCTCTCATATATACATATACACACACAAAACCTATATTAAAAAAAACATCATGCCTGTGCTATACACAAGAAAGTCAGAAGTTCATAGTCAGCCAAGAAACATGCCATATGTCCTCCATACACTTCACCCCATGAAATGCTACCACAACAATCTTCTGAAAAATCCAGCTGTGGCAAAGTGGCAGACAACATATAGTATGCCTCAACCATCTACAGACTTTTTTTTCAGTTTGCATCTAAGTGTTTGCATGTAACTCTTGGCACCAAGATTTCTTTGGAGAAGTACTATTTCCAAGAAAGAAAAATATCATCTACTGAAGTCCTAAAAATACAGAGAATCATAGTGGAAATATACAAGAAACCTGGTTAAATTAGGGGTTTTGTTGTCTTTGGACAGCTCAAACAAAAGACTGGTAAAGTTCACTTTCTGTGAGTTCAAATTCACAGATAAGGTATTTAGATATCCACTAGAGTCCAAGAAAAATGTCAACAAAAAATACGTTCATAATAGTTTCAAGCCATATACCGGCTGCATAAAGTGTCCTGTAAAACTCCAAGTCAGCATCGAACTGCTGTAGAAATACTGTGAGCCAATACACTAAGATACAGGAAAGTAAAAATATTTCCCCCCTTTAATCTTCAGATGATAATGGACTTTATTAAACAGATGCCACCCATCTTTCATTTCAGCTGGCTGAAAGAACGAATTAGATGCACGTTTTCATAATGAAAATGTGAATTCAATGTGAAGCTTTGTCTAACAACAGGGCTGTACAGCAAAGACTAAGCAGAGTTAAGCCATGGTCTCCGAGGGCT
>JAVJGJ010000001.1:75166847-75177176 GCA_035590215.1 Microhierax caerulescens
GAGGGCTCCTCCTGGCAGACTGCTAATGTAGGATAGGGAGTGACTGTAACTGCATGTGTCCACAGATGTAAGAGGCAGAAGGCCAACAGATAACAAGGAAAGCAGCTGCAATCATAGCCAGGGGGGCGAGGGGTAAAGAAACATAAGTTTCTGATTAGCAAAACCCATAATCACTCCGTTTCTGAGTTAGAAAAATGCCTGATCTTTTCCATTTAGCATTCTCAAGAAAGCAAGACTTTAAGCGTACTCTCACCCCACAGAACTGCAAGCGTTCAGAAAACCCACTTACACCAGCAGGAAAAGCCCACCATGAAAGCTATGAACAGCGTCCAGCCACGTGGACCACGCAGAGGACAGCCTGTGGGCCACACGGGACACTTCCATCTGGCCTGGCACCAGGAGGAGATGCAGAACCGCTGCTCAAGCAGTGATCACAGACCTAGCAGCTGAACACCTCCTCTTGGACGCAGCCCGGCATACAGAAAGATGTCACTTCTGCAGTGGCCTGGGGGACATTTGCTGCCCAGGATGGAGGGAAGCACTTTTCAGGCCCCAGATCCCTCTTTATACCCTATAAACTTGAGCCATCCTATCCCCTAGGCCATATCAAAATAAGTTCCTCCAAGCAGATAGCAAACCAAAAAAAAAATTTAATTCAATATATAGGCTTACAGAAAACAGCCTTCCATGAGAAAATGAACTCTATCCATATTTATTTTTAAGTCCCTTGGAAACCAATTAAATTAATTAACCTCTCTCCATCAACTTTCTTATTAAGTCTGTCCTAATGTGCAGGAAATGAAGATGGAAGAGGCTAGATCATTTTCCTACTCTAAGCTGTAAAAAAAAATAATTAATGGACAGAGTAATCAGCATGAGCAGTGAAAAATGCTTCCATATTGAAAATATTTTAGTATTAATCAGAGATACCTAGACTACGGACTCTTCAAAAACAATCAATTTTATAATCCATCCACCAGAGAGTCTTAAAATAAAACTGACCAATGTAATAGCATGCATCCCAGGAATAACTCTATTCTTCTCAGATTTTAGGGACAGAGTAACCAAGATGAGCATCGCTTCAGACTTCCTATATAACAGTCTACACAAATTACTTCCATCAGATTCAGATTCCAGTTTTTAGAGAAGCTCTTCCTGGACTTCCAACTACTAAACTATAACTAAACATCACCCTATTTCAAGAAGCTTCCTCTTACCTGCACTTGCATTTCCCTGTTTCTGTTTATCAAGTTCTTTTTTTTTTTTTCCTGTTGTCAGACCTTTAAAAAAAAAAAAAAAAAAAGCAGGCCTTTTTTAACCCATTTTCTGATTCCTTAATAAGCTTCCCTCATTTTCTCTAAACTCTCCACAAGTTAACATCATACTTCTCAATGTAAAACAACAAACTGACTCATTCCAGCAAGCCATCTCACTGAAGAAATACACAGCAGTAAAACTACCTCCTTTATTTCTGCTCAGTACTCCCCCACACAGAGACATATTGTAGCCCCAATTCCTTGTATAAAGTAGGGATTGGTCACCTACTACTACTTCAGTGAGTCACTGTTTTCTCATGTAGTTTAAGGGTGACCTAAATCTTTGCTTCCTATTCAAGCAATGTTTCATTTAGTTTATTAAAATGAACCCTGTACAAGTGAGTTCATCTTATTATGCAGCACAGATCTTCGAAAATAAATTCCTCTTATGTATACACTAACAACCTTTTTGTTAGTGTAGAACCTGAAAGTTTAAGAACTGATTTTTTTAAAAAGAAGAGATGCTAACCATGGCCACAGCGCTTTTCACACCGTTATCTGCCAAGGGGTCAAACTGGAACACACACGTGCTATGTAAGAAAGTAGGGGAGATCAAATTTAAAACACAAATACCTCAGAGAGAGGATTTTTTCTTCCTACGCATACAGCTGAGAGGCTAAAATACCACTAGCTATGAGAAATCTAATGTTAATCTGAAGTCATGTTACAGAACCTGAAATTAATTCAGCTGCCAAGAAATGGTTGCCATCATTTGATACATAGAAAACAAGATCTCCCTTGTTTGGCCACATGAGACAGTGGATTATCAAAGTTCAAAAAACAAAAAGGAGATCAGCAGCATTCCCTTAGCTCAGAGAATAATATCGTCAGCTCATGCAATTTGCATTACCTTGGGCGCTGTGGACATAACTCGCTCCTGCAAAGAGTTTCAGTTCTTAATTTCCACAACTGTAAACACTCGTAATCTGAGAACGCATTTTGTGAAAGCAGAACTTTTACCTTCTGTGACCATTCCTAAAACGCAGCCAGCCCACACACCTGCCTCAGGCACGCGCGAAATCTTACCTCCAGGAAGAACATAACATATTGCCCCCTGAAATTATTCTTCGGTGCCCTACCATTTTTATGTCAGCATTTCAGCATGCTTGGTAGCGCTCATTGGATTTCACTTCCATAAACTTGTTCTGCATTTCCTTGAAAGCATACAGACTTTCAGCCTTCGCCACACACTTCAGCATGAAGCTTCAATTTTACACACCCACTGCATGAACAGCATGTTACAAACCACTATTTTTTCAAACTAGCTACCCCCAATTTCATTTGACACAGCCAATGACAACCAATAAACACCAATAATTTATTTTAAGCATGAAAAACCATTTACCTTTTTTTTTTTTGTTACTATTTTTCACATCACAACTGATCTAGAGATTGTATACTTTAGGTAGGCAAAAACCCTTTAAACCAAAAATCTTTAAAATCTCATAATTACATTTTCTAAGAACACATTCCTTTCATTAAATTAAGTGAATAATTCAAATTAAGTTCAGCCTTCTCTCGTAAATCCACAACTTAATTTTAAGGAATGTCCACCATGAAACCTAAAATCTTCTAGCATCTATGCCTTACTGTACCCAAGCAGTGACATCAACAATTCCATGTCTTGAACTAATACCTAATTTCAATACAGCCTAAGGGGGGTGGAACTAATGACATACCTGAAACCTCTATCATGAACCAGAAAGAATTAAAAAGAAAAATCCAAAGAAGTGAGAGTTGCTGAAATGGTGTTTTAAATCCACTTCAAATATTTTAAATAGTTTAATAAATCAGTCATTGAATATTTGAAAATACAAGGATTAGTTCTCAGATTTTGTATCTGTAGATTATTTTCTTGATCTCCATCACTTGCCTGGTCTGTGCTTTCTAGGGAAGAGTGCTGAAATCACAGTAACAGCCTGAATTACTTACGGATTTAGGGAGAGATTAACCCAGCTTTTCAGTAATGATAGTATTTTCTCAAAAGCCCACAGAGGTCATGACTAGCTTTAATGACATACTGTTTATTACATTCAGGACATTGCCAAAACGTGATTTAGATGAATGAGGTACTTCAGCATGGAAAACATTGTTGGAAATTGTGCGCCTTAGCTCTTCAAAAGATGACAGCCCGTCCCTCCACAGCAATCACAAGTAAGCATACTCCTTTACGCTAACTCATACACACCACAAAGTAGTCCAGGAGCTCCCAGAAAGCTACTGTCTTGCTAGAAGTATATGCCATCCCCCTCCTCCTGTGGTTTCAAATCTAGCATGATCTCCCCAACAGATAGAGATCGTGAAGTGTCAGATGAGGATAACGGATGAGCGCAATCCAGAAAGCTAGCTAAAGGGTACAGTTGTTCACATGGTAGGGATTTGGAGACACAGAGAGCTAACAAGGCATGCAGGGTAAAACCAGCCCATGAGCACTAAGATCCCAAGGATGAACAAGCTGGAAGGCACACAGTTCCTCTCACTGGAGCAGACCTAGGAGACCTGTTCCTTGTGAAAACATCATTATGCAAGCTGTTGTTCCAGGTACAGCATAAAAAAAAGGTCCCAAATCCAAAGCTGCTAGGCTGAGCAACCAAAGCAAAGGATCTGAGGATCTGCATTGTTCTGGTGAAACAGAAGACTCTCATGCTGCTCCATTTGAGCTGACAGAGCCTGAAAGAGAGACAGAAGGTAAAAACAGCATAAAAGGCTGCAATACACGGGGAGTCTGTCAAGCTGCTCACAATGCATCCTTACAGTGAATGAAGGGTAAGCACCAGGACAGATGGCAGAAACTTTTAAAGCCTACCAGTGGTCTGCCTTTCTTTTGTAATCAGATGTAGCTGTAGAGATTAGCACAACATAGTAAAGAGTTAGAGGATTACACTGAAATTCATCTCTGTATACATCTACTCTAAGACAAATAAACAAATACAAAATATATTCTGTTTCATCTCCAGACAGGATACGATTTCAATTTCCATCAACTCTGACCTCTCCAGTAAATGCCACTCAGTAGGAAAACCCTCAGGGCATTAAATGGACAAAGTAAGGTACGCAAACACACCATTCTAGTACAGCACATGACTCCACGGGTCTTCAGTTGATTTTGAAAACTAGATTCATGACAAAACATTGCACCCTTTATAAAAATCTTCCCAAAATAATATGACAGGCTATGACTTAGCATGCATTACAGGAAAAACACCTGTTCGTTCTTCATGCATTGATGAACTAGTGTCAAAAATCTGGTTAATAACAGAGAAAAAAAAATATGGCAAAATATCTCCTGAAATGATTTCACCTATACATATTGCAGTGACTGGCATCTTTCCCTTAATACCATGAATGTACGTAGAATATAATTATGTGCAGTTATACTGACTTCACTAGAAGAGTATTTTGAGTAAGGATTGTAGGACAGGGAATAAAGAGAATCACATTCTGTTCATAATAGCTTTTGACTTGGGAATCCAGAAGACATCCAAGCAGCATATTCTGGTTAATTTACTTTGATATGTGAAGATAACTCCAGGGAAATAAAAATAATACATTCAAGGATTCTTTCCACCACTCCTGTAATTGTTTCTATTGTCACAGATTCATTAAATTCCTCTGGTAAACCCCTAAGTATTATAGGTCTGCAGTATTCAAGATAATAAAGTAGCCCATGAAACTACTTTCCTGAATAATATTCACTCATAATTGATAAATTACAAAAGGTCTTTCTAATAATACACATATACAGTAACCAGAGCACAACTAAGTGCAATCAGCACAGACTGAAGCACAACTAACATGAACAAAGGCAAAACTACCACAGTGCCAACGCAAGAATCCCAGCTTAAAGAGAATGCTTCACCCTTGAGTCACTTTGTTGGACCCAGCATACCAGTTCTGGCTGAAATTTTAATTCCAATTAACAGGTGCATTTTCTGCACACAAGGTCAGTCAGTTGTTTTTCTTTACAGGAACACATCAATACACACCTGTCTGGCACAGCAAACCAAATTCATTTTATACATAAACATGCTCTTGAATAATTGCTATAGTGCCCTGCCCAAACTGTTTTTTAAAATAAACAAACACCTGAGGAGGTTTTTGCTGTTATTACTGTGCCAAACACTCACACCATATTATTTTTTTCCCCACACTCACTCTAATATTTATTCTGTATGTTCTCCACTATAAATTGTGATCAGCTACAGTTCGGAAACATAATATGCTTTCTAAATCTTAGCATAAAGACTGGAGTACTGAAACTTACCCTTCCATATGCCTGTTAAGCTTCTCCTGACACAAAGACTCCCTTGCTTTATTTCTAAGCTCATTTTCTATGAGAACAACAAACCACTTCAAACACTTTGGTAGGAATGCACACTGTTTGAATATAAATATTTGGATTTCTTATTCTCTACTAATGGGTAAGAGTTTTGCTATTGCACAGAAAAAAAGATGCCTCTATCCAAAGTTTTCTCCTACTTCCCTACGTTTAACACACCTCCTTAAACTAGAGGTATCAGGGAGATGTTGAATGGCAACAGAGCATAGTTTACTATTTTCCCCATCTTCAGCTGGGTATCTGTAACTGGGATCCTTCCTTCCGTTACTTAACACTATGTCCAGCCCAATACAGAGTTCACGATGTTGGCACGGCTTCTGTTCTTCCAAGCACTTAGGTGCATTAGTTCAAAGCAAAACCAATTAATCTGGATCTTCTTGACAGTAGGATTTGTTTGGGCTTTCACCATCCTTTTCTGACACTACACAACAAAAAAGTCAACTGCCCTTTTTTGCTTCTACCGATAGTTTTGCTGGATGTCAATGGAAACAGACTAACTGAAACACAACACCTGTTTACCTTTTCAGTCAAAAGCTGCGTTTAATACAAACTATATACCTGCAACATGCTTCCTTGATGACTTCAGGTAAGTAAGTATTAAAAATAGAAAGCCACAACTTCAGTTGGTGTAAATGGATACAGCATGTGGACATAAATCAATTCCCATCAGGCAGGCATCAATCCAATGCCCTGAATGAGTGCTCCATCCTATGCTTTTGGAAAAGGTGATATCAAAATAACCCAGGGGGAGGGAGGAAGACCATTAAAACAAAAAAAAACCCAAACAAAATAATCCCACAATAACCAAAAGTAAAATAATAAAAAAAACCCAACAAATTCAAAAACAACTGAAAGAAGCCACTCAGTTGTTTTTTTTTCTCACATACCATTATGAGCAGCAGATGTAACAAGGTCTAGCTACCTACAGATTTGCACACTGTGGTTAGCTCATTTTAATGTCTTAAGAAGCTCCCAGCAGACAGGACACACACAAGAAGCCTCTGCCAG
Organism: Microhierax caerulescens; assembly: GCA_035590215.1. NCBI lineage: Eukaryota > Metazoa > Chordata > Aves > Falconiformes > Falconidae > Microhierax > Microhierax caerulescens. The sequence goes on from JAVJGJ010000001.1 coordinate 75,173,511, forward strand.
GCTGACTCTTTGATGCTAATCGTAGAATGAGCTCACCAGGCAGCTTTTCTCTCAGCTTCAGAACTTACATTAGTGTCTCTCTCTCTCTCCGCACCCTCCAATTTCTCAAAACTTATTAAAGCTTTAATTAAATTTTAAGACTTCCATTCTTTTGTCAAATATTGCTGAAAGCAACGAACAAGTTCAAAAGTATCTGGTGCGGATTAATATACAAACAATATACCAGGACATTAGGATAGCAAATATTGTTCCCATAGGAAATCAGGATAAGCTATTGTCACCATACTGTGCTTTCATCTATCCTCTGAACAACACAATTCACCAAAATTTTGCAAGCTTCATTTTTAACTTACAGGACAGAAAACCAGTTTCAAGAGGAACAGAGGAAAACCAACCGTATAACAAGGGAGAGGTGCAAAGGCACTGTAGTTCAAAAGCTATTGCATTGCCTGCCTACTCCATCCTTCTTTCATTCAGCCGTGGGCAGACACTGTTCAGCCTAACAAATGCAAAGCCAAACAGGAGCTACAAGCAGTAGGTGCACTTGGCTCCGTTGAAGGAAGCAATACTGTAACACTAGCTGAGGATCTAGACCCACAGGCATACTTTGCAAACAGCTTTTAAGTCCTTCATTATTTATTTCTAAAAAAACCAAAACCCTCCATAGATTTCATAGTTACTGCTTTTACTATCTAAACTAGAAATAAATAGTGGTTTCTAAGAACTAGTAACAAAAACCTGAGCAACAGAAGGAGTTCAAACTCCTGTATCTCTATCCTTGTCTCGAAACAGTTGTTCAGTTCCTTACAGTTCCTTACCAATAGTTCTCACGCCTCTCTCAAGCTGTTCCACGTCAAGTCAAGTCTTGTTTTACTTTAACTATACAAACTCTTTATGACAAGGACTTAGCCTATATTTAGAAAACGCTGCATAAAGATAAAGTGCTGTGTAAGCCTTTTAAGATTTCTCTGGTGTTCATCTTCAGCATTTTGGAAGTCACATGCATTGTCCTGGGCAATTGCAAACTATAAGGAAAAAAAGAATCATTGATGAGAGAAAAGATTGCTTCCTTTATACATATTTTTCCCTTGACTATTTTCAAAGCATAAATAAAATAGCTACAACTGTAGAATCTCAATCAATTTAAAATAAAAGCATGAGAAAATACACAGAAGCTCTAAAAATCTCACACCCTTTTCCAATGGTAACTTCTTGCTTACCTTCTTCCATGAATAGTATCAGCCTAAGGCCTTCTTAAACTAAGGCTACAAATACTGTGTCTATTGCTAACATATACCTTTCGGAAACATCTTGCCTATAAAACCAGGATGAGTAGTATTTTTTTGTTTGTCATTTTCTCCCCCTGGTTATTAAGCATTTAGAGATCTTAGAACAGATTTTTAAGACTATGAATTTCTGTTTGGATTTTACTGTACTAGACAAGTAAATGAAAGAATATTTTTTTCTGAATGATTCACTATCCCACATCTAGAATAGAGTGTAAACTTCAACTGAAAGCACCACAGCTCACATTCTTTCACAAGAATATCTGTATTTATATATATATATATATGTATGCAGTATTTACCCCAGAAAATTAATCTCTACAATGTCTAGCAAATATTACGTCTCTCTGTAAGCAACTCACAGAATGGGTTAGCTAAAAACTTCATTCAAGTTTTACTAATGTCCTAGTCCTCTTCATCTGCTAACACTCTTGATTTGAAACCATTACAGGTATAAATTATATGCATCTCTATTAGTTATTAGGCCTTTAGGTATGCCACATAAGGTGACTGCATGCTCTTAGCTAGTGTCAAGCACTAAATGAAAAAAAGTTCAAACTAACTTTTCTGTACATTAAAAATACACACAAGTGTAGCACAGCTGCAGATGTGACAGTCTAAAACAGCCTTGTAGCTTCTGGTTCTGATTTCTGCCCGTTAAAGGTTCAACCTGTAACAAAACCTATCATTAACAGACAACTGCATGTTATTCCCTTATTAACAGCCATGAGCAAGTACTACAAACTGGTGTGAAATTTGCTGAGACCCTGCCACAGACAGTCAGCCACCAAAACCATATTTGACCAAGATCAGGATGTTAAAAGGAAGGCTTAGAGAGGACAGAGATTACCTCATGCCTAATGTGACTAATCCCTGAATTCCTTCTAACAGCCTTTTTGTGGTAGAGCAGAACAAAGGCACAGAGCTGGGAGAACATAACAGCTGACTTCTCTTTCATTTCCCACCACCCTTCCTCTACATCTTTTTCTTCCCCATCTCAGCAGATGCCCCAGAGTTTAGCTATAAAATAAATATTAGCAGATAAAAAGAATCCATTTGTGGTGTCAACTTAACAGCTGACAAACTGATTTCTCTATATTCCTTTTACTTCCTCCTCATCTACTCCATATGCATGTTTTCTGCAACTCTCTTCTCAATTTTATTTTGAAACAGTTTTCCCAAACCTTATATTCTTCCTTCTACTTTCCCATTATTCATCAACTTCTGGAAGTTTAAAATCCAGGCAATCATTTTAACATCCCTGGTCTTTTTAACCTCCGCTCCAGCTGGACTTCATAAAAACTCAAAATGCCTTGTTTCCCACCTAACAGTAGTACAGAATAGGCGCCTATGGGCAGAGAACACTTTATTTTCAGAAATAGTGAATTTATTCCTACCAGTTGTATTTGCAGTGTCTTGACCATTGTAAAATTCCTACTACTATTCTTCTGGACTCCCAATTCAGTGTAAGAAAAATGCTGATAACCTAATTTTTAGCAGTAATAAGAATTTAATGATAGAAAAAAAAAATCATCAAAACAGTGCATGCTCAGTAACTTTTGAAAATCAGTCCTTGACAAAAATAAATGCTGTACAAAACAAAGTAACAGACACTAAATTATTATTTCAGGGTATAATCAAGGCTTCATTAAAGTCAGTAGCAGTCTTGCCACTGGCTTACGGGGTCAACATTTCTCACACAGCTTACAGCTGCTACATTAAAAAAATGGGTTCAAAACACTAACAAATTAGGATGCTTGTGTCTTCTACCCACAGTATAATCACCACACTAACTATAGCTACAAAACAGTAGAGAATTCACACAAAACAAAACCACACTATTTTGCTACTCACATTGAGGGCAGAACCTGCTGTCACACTCCTTATAGCACATCTACTTTTATGTTGGGGAAACAACAAAACCAAAAGACAATATAAGATACCTACACAGCTCTCCCACCGCAGGGTCCTTGGCAGCTCATTAACTTCTACCAGAAGGAACACAGGTGGAATAATTAGAATGCCTTCATAGACTGCCTCTGGAAGACATACAGGTGTGCCTTCATATACTTTTTTTTTTTTCCCTCAAACAGCCAAGTAGTCATGCAACAAGTGATATTACCACAGCGTTTGCATTTCTACGTGCCTATCGAAACTAACATTTGTGTTGCATGGTATCAATTTGTAAATGTCATTTCTTAGAGACACTGTGTGTTCCAAATAATAATTAAGTATCAAGAAATAGTAAAAATTTAACATGTATGGATATTTACTATCTATAGCTACTTTGTAATTTTAGCACCTGTCCTGGTTTCAGCTGGGACGGAGTTGATTTTCTCCTGGGCAGCTGGTGCAGAGCTGTGTTTGGGTTTGGTGTGAG
>JAVJGJ010000001.1:75184230-75203447 GCA_035590215.1 Microhierax caerulescens
TCCTTGAGTGCTCGCAGGGGCAGCTGCTCCGCCGGGTTGCGAATGAGGTTCTTGGAGATGTCGTTGGCCGGTGCCCGTCCTGGGAGCGGAACGAGGAGACGGCGCTGAAGCCGCCGTCCCGCCCCGGGCACGTCTCGTCCGCACCGCGGCGGGGCAAGGAACGATTCCCCTGGAATATGGGGTCAGGGCAGAGGTCAATTACACGGCATTTAAATATAATGAGTTAGGCTCCTGAGTCAATTCAGAAAGAAATGGTAAACCTGAGCAACAGCCATCTCCTCCGCAATGGGTACTTCAGGTACTGAAGTTTTCACACTGCGTTTTTTTCATGCCAATTTATGCCCGATCCGCCCTGCATCATGTAGCAAAGTGAACTATCTTGCCTCGGTTAAGGACATATTTAGTAAAACAAGTAGCGACTCACAAGTGACTGACTGCAGGTACGTGCCTCTCCCCTCATATTACAAGAAATAACGTCCATGACTCCACGCGCGGAAGAAACACGTCAGTTTTGCAGATTTCAGTCGCCACAGGAACAAAGTGTGTTCATTCTGTAACACCACCGCTCACCCTGAAACCAAAGAGCCCAAAGAAGCGTTAACTACTAGGCTTATACAGAGAAATGCAGATCAGAACGGAGCCAATGAGGAATTTTGAAGAATTTTGAGTGAAACACATTTCCACGGCTACAACTTAACGGCAACAAAGAGGTTCTGCTGAAATTCTGAGTAAGAGTTGTGTGAGGGTGCAGAAGCAGTTGTGTCTGTGTCACGTTTGGTATGAAAGTGTCAGGAAAATGACTGACTTCCAGAAGCTAAACTTGCAAACAAGTCTGTTCACCATACCTGATTATATTTAAATATAACTCTTGTCAATCTGTTCAACATATTCACAAGACTGTTCTGTGAAGTGTAACAACCAAAGCTAAAGGTGTTTCTGTTTCTTCTTGGGCCACATAATAAACCTAAAATAGATCAAATGTTCTATGGTCGCAGAGGAAAATTTGGCGTACACAGCACGCGGTAGTACCACGACGATGCTACGTGGAGAGAAAGATTTTTACTAACCCATCACCCACATGTAAAAGGCAAAAAATCTCACGTGACACTGCTTCCAGAGCAGATGTTCATTATTGAAAGCACCTACCTTCACCATTTGGGAATTTGAAACAACAGTATGCAGTAACCAGGCCAGTTTACTGAGAGCTAATTCACAACCCAGCAAAGCATTTAAGCATGTACTCAACAATATGTGCATGAGTGGTCTCGGTGGAGACAAAGAGTATTTGCCGTAAGAAAAAATATGGGTCTGCTTGGCTGCTTCGTTAAGCTGAAACACCCTTGAAGTCAGAGGCAGAGGAACTGGTGTTTTGTGGAATCAGGGTTCTCCTAAGAGGCTTTGGGGCTCCATCTCTCGCCCTCCTTCTTCCTTTGCATTCAGCAGGAGATTCCCAGAGCCTCCTAACAGTTAACTCCTACTCTCTGGCACGTTTCTGTAGGCTCTCCTGCCTGCCATTGCCCTGAAAGGTGAGCCCCTGTGATGAAGCAGCACTTCCAGACTCACAAGTGATGCTTCCAGTGAAGCCAGCAAGGCTTTGACCAGCCCAGCGATGCAGGCAGGTGAACAACAGCTAGAGATTGTATGGAATAATGGCAGCTTTTAAAACACTATTCTAGTGTATTGCGGGGGAGGGAAGCCCCAAATGTTGTAGCACGCTTAAGCGTCAAGCAATACTTGTTTTGAAGTAGGTTTGCTAACAGAGACCCCAGCAGATAGCTGTGGGAGCTATGGGAAGAGAAAGACTTGTGGCCACCATGCCCTGGACCTGCCCAAGCACACACAGCCTGGTTCTCTTCTCCCACCAGTTTCCTATTGGTACGGCCCCAGTGACTTCAGCAGAAAGCCTCTCTGTACTGCAGGGTATTCCAGCAAAATCTTCATTAGGTTTTGCTAGCACAACAAAGCCTTAAGAAGAAATTCTAGGTTCACAGACATGCGGATTCACCAGGAACAAGACATTCTTGTTGACTGAGAAATAAATGTCCTGAAAGCCACAACTGACATGTCTGATTCCCTTGCACCGCGTATCCGCTCTTCCCACTCCCTCCTCAGTTTGTGTTCACCCCTTGTTGCCTGACCGATGGTTTCACATGATCCCATGTGCTTGATGCTGCCTCCTTCCTCACAAATAAGAGGGATGTGTTTTTTTCACACTTTTATCACTTTTTCCCCACACACACCTGTCATCACAGGGGAGGCACAGGGGGAGCTGAGGCATATGAGATCAAATCGGTTTCAACAGCCGTGTCCATCAGGGTTGGGCATGCATCCCTGTGCAACCTTCTTCAAGGCACCTCAACCCTTTTCCAAACAGGCACCTCTGTATTCCTGAGCCAAGTACGTGCCTGTCTGCCTTTTTCAACAGACTGGACACTCAGTGGTTGCCTGCATGAGTGACCCAAACTGCTTGAAGTTTTGGGCTGGCCTTAGTCATAAACAGTCCTTGTGGGGTGAAACAGATTCACCTGTGTTTTGTCGGAGTATTTCATGAGCCTGAAAGGAACCAGTTCTGGGGGGACAGCTAAGCATGCCAAGCAGTGACTCATGGCTACAGGCTGGGAGAGCAACCCAGCCTTGGCACTGTGGTACTCCAGGGCATCCCGGCCGGTCCAGGGGCTGTATGGCTCTATTGGACTTCACTAAAGGTTTTTCTCTAATGATGTTATTTGAGCCAGGTTGACACTGGGGGTGTTGCTACACCACAGTGACCATGAAGCACTCTGGTCAGACCCTGGTTTACCGTACCGTCACAGGAGGGGGCAAAGGAGGCCCTCAAGAAATATCTGTTCAGTGGAGCATTGCCACACTAATCAATATGTATTGGTTTTGCATCACATACGATCATATCCACTTACACCTTTGCAGCAAGGATTAATCAGGTGACCTTCCACTTGCTGTGTAGTGCCACGTGTGTGCAATGTGCTGAATAAATACTGCCATTGAAACCGGTCAGTTTGTTAAAAGTGATGAATTTTATCATGCTAACACTGAAATCTCAAAGGAGGTTTAACCTTAACCGCTTTGGTTAATCATAAAAGAATAGTAATCTGAAGCAGTTTTTAAATTAATGTTCAAGGGTTTCTTCCCTGCTTTTTAAACGGGCTGTAAATTGATTTATAGTTTGTGTCTCTGGGCTCCTTCAGCACGAATGGCACCAATGACATCGCTATTTAGGAAGATAACCACCTTCACTACTGAGGCCAGGAAGAACAATTACAATTAGAAATACAGAATTTCTATTCATTCAGAAAGATAAATGCTCCTTACACCCTCAAAATTTAGTTTATTAAATTGAACAAAGAAAAGTTATTTGACTATCTCTATAGTGCGATAACTGACACGAATTTACCCGTGATTAAAAATTTGTAGTTTGGCATTAAAAAAGGATCAATCCCTATGCCCTTGCTTTTCTCCTTGCCTAGTCTGTTAAAACACTCAGTTCATCTATTTTGGCTTTGCTACTTCTTTTCAAACAGGTTTGAACAGTTAACACAGATATTGTTACCATTCTTCGCTGCAAATCATGATGTCAGTGAATGTATAACTACCACGGAAGGGCAGCAAAAGGATTTCTTTTTAACAAACTAGCTTTGTGAATGCATTTTTTTTTTTTAGCTAGTTCAGTTTCAAGTCCTGTCGATATGTAAGCTTTGTGCTTTACTGTAAGCAGAATAATCAAAATAGTAAAAATCTTATCAGCTCTAATATTTGTATAAATGAGCTTAGCAGTATTGCTTGTTTACATTTCCATATAGAAATATGCCATAACTAGAGAATACAGTTTCGTGCAAGTGTAAATGTATTTGTTTCAAGGTTTCACTGGCAAAAGTGTCTTGGTGAAAAAAATAACACTCCAGACTCAGAGAGAGATTTTCCCAGTAAAATCTGTGCACGCTGGCTGAGGGTCTGATCCTGTAGCAAGTGAGCAAACTCCTGGTTCTCCGCTGTAATCTGTGAAGCTCCACATAAATAGATAAATCTGAAGGACTCCAAAGGTCTTGGGAGTTGTATTTTCACAAACAGCATCTGATAAAAGCACACAATGCCTTGTGTGTTTGCATGTCTTTTTATTTGGACAACAGAAGTCTGCAGAAAGTCAATTTTACTTTCCATTCTGAGCTCTTCCACTCGGAGGATCCCTATAGCAAATATTTTGGTTCTTCAAGTTATCAGGGTTTATTTGTTTGTAATTTGTGTGTTCAGCTTTGTGATCTTTGCACTTAAATAGTGGAAATATTTGGGTTTGTCAGGGTTTTTTTAAGAGGTTGTTTTCTTAACATTTACATGTTTGGCAAAACAGAATTTGACCAGCATTCTTTCCAGCCTTGTTATTTACCCCTTGTACAAAAGGGGAATAAGGCAGGAAACCTGCTGAAAGGGAAAACTGTATTTCTGTTTGAAATAGATGGAGTGTTAACATTGAAAACACACTCTGAGGGTGGTATTCTGTACCAGAAAATAGAAGATTAAAAAAGAATAATGTATGCCTCATTTTATCATATCTGTGACTCTAATGCATCATCACAGCAGGAGCTTTCCACAGTACCACTGAACCTGGGGGGCTGAGCAAATTCCACATTTAAGTCTCATTAATTACATTTGCCTTGGGCCTAAATAATACCTAAAGTTGTTCGGTTAGCATGGAATTATGAAAGTTTTCCTCGTACATTTAGTGAGCAACTTCTCTGCTTTTCGGACAAAAGACCGCACAAGAGACAAAAAAAAAAGGAAAAAATTAGGCATCATCTGAGATTATGCAGAGGAATGTGGGATGGCCAGGTGTATACATTAATTCATGGATATGTATAAGGTGCACCCATGTATCATGCAGTGTAACACCTAAAAAACCAGTTAGCGAGAAGGCTTCCAGCACAAATACGCTAAGGGCCCTGCAGCCCATCGTCACAGCGGTTCCAGGTGCTCCACACCAAAGGTTTTGCTTGGCACCGTTCACCCAGGTAGAGCAACGCCAGCTTTCCAGCACACCCTTCCCAAATTTTCCCTTACACTTCTGCTGCTGTAGGTCTAACTTCTTTCCTGAAATGCCCATTCTTCATGCACCTATTTGTCAATACTGATTTGACAGAGGAGAAAACTTTTTTTCCTCTACTACTTCAGCTTGGTAAACAGACAAACAGCCACCAGTAAGAACTTCTAGTTAAACTTTAAATATTGGTCAAAGATTAAGAATGAATATCAAAACCAGAGGAATATGCGATGTATTTTGTAGATTATAGATGGTTATAGATTATAACTGACATCTTGGCAAATGTATAAGCTCACTGGAAAAATGCATAAGCTCATTCAGGTACTGATGTTCTTCCACTAAGCCTTTCAGTTTGATCTTCAGAATCTACCTGGAAAAACATACTGGAAATAAATATGCAATAACTTCTGAGTCTCCTTGGTGCATTAGCTCTATATATCCCCTATGTAGTGGTCACATTGGCAAGAATTTGGAAAGCTGTACGTGGATGATCACCAATGCTTTTTCAGGAAGGCAAAGGATTTGGTCTTCGTATAAAACAACAGCTTCGTATTTCCTCTAGCACAGGAAAAAGCACGTTAGTTTTGGGATCTTTAGCAGTCACACAAACCAGCAGCCACACAAAGTAGCAGACCTTGAAAGCCTATACAACAGTACAGATGTACCCAAATAAAAATGCAAGCATTTAAACAACTAAAAATTCCATTTATTTTTTTTTAAAAAAAATCTGGGAGACAGATTGTTTATGGGCTACTACAATACGGTGTGTTTGAATACTCAGCGAGCGCATTGCTGTGCCCTGTCTGAGGCTGCAGCTGGAGAGTGGACCTACGGGAGGAGTAAATGGATGGACAGTCTTGCATTTGAAGCCCCTTGGAAAAACGCTTTCCCAGTCTGGCCCTGTTGCCTTTTCCACAGCACCACCCCAACCTTCTATGAGACCATGTGTAATGCAGTCTCAGGCAGACATGTGTAAATGTGAGACAGTGGTTTTAAAAAGTAGTATTTGCATGGAAATTTCCAATTTTTTTACCAAAGTCTGCAAGAGGTGAGTTTGCAGTAGGGGCAGCTTTGCTTCATCAGCCATTGCACTGGCTTGTGCGATCGCCAGGCTCCAGGGGAGAAGGCATCAAGCCACAGGCTCTCACAATGTGCAATCAAACCGAGATACAGACACGCTAAGATGCCTCCATTTTCACATTCGTGTCTATTATGCCTAGCTTCATACTTAGTATTTATAGAAGAGAGGGCATATTCGTTATTCAAACATCTCATTTTAAAGTCAGTTTCCAAAAATATTCAGGTGTCTGTTAGAGAAGGCCAGTCACCAAAACCCGTGTTGTGATTCTGATTTAAGCGCAAGGTCTGCAGCTAGTGGTGGGAAATCTAGTCTGCTTAATGAGTTTATTGGGCTTTGGCTCACATCCTAAAGGATATTTATTACTCCATTACATACTCTATTATTACACAGCGTAATTGTTACGAACATCACAAACACCCGTGATGTATAGCTCTATCGGTCAGGATGAGAAAAAAATCAGCACACTTCCCCAAATATAGAAATGCTCAGTATTGCCTCATGCACTGAATATTTGAACACGCTCATGTTTTGGCTCGGGTCCCTGGAGCACATATCCCTTCCTAGGGAACATGCATCTAGAAAAGAGGATCTTTGGTAATGGGAGAAGTCTGGTGTGAAAGCACCAACTCCCTGCGGCTCTTCTGTGGAAGTTTCTTTCCTGGTTAGTATTCAGTTTAAATGACCTGAAGGATGACACCAGAAAGGTCTGTTAACTTCATCCTGGGTATTTTATCTACTTATGCTATTTATAGTCACATAAATGTGAAAACTGACATTAAACAGCCAAATTTTCAGTAACGTGGATTTCAAAAGCATCAGTAGATGCAGCAGTATACAGGATGCAGGTAGAAAGGTACCAGAAATTTGTGGAGTTCGGTATGCCCAAACATTGCCAAACATACACGTCACAACTAGATCAGTAAGAAAACCTGTTCAAAACACAAAACTTGTTTCACTAATATATAGTGATAATAATTCACGTGTCACCATGTTTCCTGACTTTTATATCCCTATTTACTCTTCCCCAGAGTGTAATTTTACATTTATCATGACAATCTTTGAATCATACACAGATAATAAATAGGCTCCTTCTGAGATACATGTACAGAGTAGTTATGAAATAAACACAGATATTTGTTCCCAGCTCTATTTAATGTTCAGAGTTTTTCAGATTATTTTAACTCATCTGTGCCTAGACCATAGACAATTAGGTGCCATTGGAATCGACGTTAAATAAAAATAGAAAATGAAAACCTGAGTGTTGCAGCAAGTAAAACGTGCCAGTATATTAAGCATGTGTTCATTAACACACACACACACAAACACAGTGTGTCTTTCTCTCCCAAGGGCAACAGTAAGTTATGCCTCAACAAGCAGCATGGATTTACGTCCCTAAATGCTTCTCTCCTGAATAAACATCTGTATATATGCCATGAAACTTGAGGAATCTTGTGTCCTTTAGTTAATTCCAATTAACCTTTGAGAAAAAAATGTATTAGGTAATTCTATTAATTAAATTGTGATTTCAAAAAACACTAGGGCAAGACAAAATATTTTCTCTAAATTGTAGGTATAAGATGGTTTTATGCAAATCTGTGGTTTCTTTTCTTTAAATGGATCCTATGTTTGAAGTGACTATAAATAGGATCCTTTCAGGGAGAAATTGTCACTTAGTCTGTGTTTTAGCCCAGCAGGATTCTGGTCTTCATTGAACGTTTTGGGGAGTAAGTCTGATAGATTCTGGAGAGTATATAGGAGCCAGGGACCTAAACCCAATTAAAATACTGGAAATTGGATACTAACTCCCACAGACTTCCTCAAATATACTGAATGGATGTGGTCTTTACGACCACACTTTCTTTTGAGTCAGTATGAGTCATTTCTCTTGTAAAAGGAGAAACTCTGAAAATACTAACTGGTGCCCACAGATTTTATCTACAAATTATGACTAGAATCCGCATTATGTAGGACCACAAAATTTTAGCCCTTGTAGAAGATATACTGACTCAGTGAAAGAGGAAGCTTGCTATGGAAGTTCATGAGCAAATATACACGTATTTTGCTAATACTTAACTGAAGAACACCAACTTGTATCTGCTGAACCTGGTGGCAAAGGTCCCAATGATTTTCATGGGAGCAGCACTGGAGTCATAGCAGTGGGTGAATTATCTATAACCACAGTACACAGCACATCCCCTATACAAGGATGGTGCTTATATTTAGAGTTCCAAGAGTTTCTCGCTGCCTCTTTGGCAAAACTGAAATTCAAGTCTTAGCTGTTAGGAACAGAGTCGGGCTTGGAGCTGTGTGGTTTATCTATAGCATTAATAGCCAAAACATAAAACTGAGATGGGAGAACAATTACACTCTAATAGCTTTCAAAAGGGAAGGGTAATTACACATGTTTGGGGCCTGATCTAAATACTATTAAAAACATGTGGGGAAAAAAAGCAGTTGTCTGCAGAAAGTACCTAGAGTTATTCAACTGCCTGCCATTCCTCAACAACTGCTCCCACAGTAGTAGAGGTGGCAATAAAGATGAAATATTAAAATGTCTTCTACAATAATGGGTTTTTAATAAAAAGTCGGTAGTAAGGTATAAAAATGTTTTTTTTTTAAATTATACGTGTTCTAAATCTACAAATGCACAGAGCGCAACCCTGTGAGCAGAGGCAGAATTTTATCCTGTTTCAACTCTCACCACCTAGCTCTTCCACAAAGACACCCACTCTCAGAAGCACTAAACGGAGCAAATTACTTATTATTTGCAAATAGAGAAATGTCTTTAAAAATTACTTAAACTTCCCTTCAAAATGCGTGCAGAAATTTCTGAATTATCATTGATAGTACATGCTGTGTTCAAACAAAACTCGCTGTTAGGTTCAACTATCGACACCACCCTGCTTGGGCTTTTAAATGGTGCGAGAAAAGAGGGTGGGAGAAGAAAGGCAGCAGAAGTGCTAATGCAACTGTTTGATGTGAGTATGCAGGAGGCAGAGAGAGGGAGGCAGGCATTCTGCTGCTCACCCTTTTTAGCAGCAAATAGTTACAGCGGTACATAAAAATCATACTGTTGATGTTAATTGGTCTAATGTTGCTATTACTTACATCTCCACTGAACAGTTCAATGTTCACGGATCTTTTTTTCTGTCCCTCGCTGTACGCGAGAGCCGGTGAAGAGAGTTGTGCATGCGTCTGCCCCTGCACCATCCAGCATGGCAGTTTGCCAGTGGAGAGTGACTGACTTCACTTCAAAATGTTTTCTGTTTAATTAGTGCGAAAAAAAAAACCCAGCAACCCAATTATCTAAAAGGACCACGTGGGTTCTCTTCATCGTGAGGAAAATAACACCACCAACAGCCTCTAGTGCAGGAATATCTAGGCTGTTTTATTAGAAGACTGATCAGATATCTAACAGTGTATTAGATTTTTAATAATTAGTATTATTAGAGTAACAGGTTTGGCTATAAAGCGTGGAGTTTCCTGACTGGCCTACTAGGAGGATGCTGTTTCAACCTTTAGTTTCAACCCTTAGAGCCTGGATTCAACCATTTCCCCTGCGAGGAAGCTTCTTCCCAGCCCGCACCTTCCCCCTGCCCCTGAGCAGCTTCCGAAATCCCCAGTGAGGCATCGGGTAAAATGCTTTAAGGGAATCAAGACTCAAGAGCCAGCAAATGTGTAGGAAAATCTTAAGCAGGTATATCCTCAACACATCACTAATATGAGAAATAACGTTAGGTTTTGCAGCACCCTTCTTGGCTCCAGCATCCTGTAGCTACCAAAATCAATTGGAAAATTATCTTTGACTTCAATGTTGGGTCCACTGCAATCTATTTGTTCCTTGGACTATATCCAGACCCACTTATTTTGATTCCATTTACATTAATCTGACTATGCACGGAAATCTGGCTGAGGGCTGAAGCTGTTTTCCGCAGAACAGTTCCTTTTATTCTAATAAACCACCTAAAAATATTATTTCTATGTGTTGTAAACTAATCCATTGATTTATGATTAAAGTGCATAATTTGAAATGTACACTGAAACGTTTTACTTCTACAAGCCAGAGGCAAAAAAAAAAAAATTCCTTTGCAATAGAAAGCCCATTATATCAATAGCATTTTACGTGTGCTTGTGTGTAGAAGTTCAGTGTTTTACATAAAATTATCTGGTTCTTACTTATCATATCGTGGAAATACGCTCTGACTCACCTAAATTCCTAGAAACTCAGATTCTAGTATTTACTCAGCACTTCAAGGAGAGATGATGTTCAGCACTGGTTGGAAAACTCATTTTTGCCCATTATTGCAGTATTTATAGAAGAAAACCTCCTGACACTGATTGTAAAGCTTTTCTTGAGGAAAAAAAAATATGGGCAGAAGACCTCCAAGCATCATTGTGGTTATGCCAGGGGGCTGGATTTGCAGGGAAAACCGAGGGTGCCTGTCAACCTCACTCAGGGACCACTGCTGTCCCCCAGTATTAGGCTGGCTGCTACCGTGGCTGGCTTGAATACATGGTTCTGATGTCGGTACAGGGTTAACTGCATCTATAGGGATGCTGCCCAAAGAGCTAGAAAGCTTTTTGAAGGCACCTCAGTGTCAAAACATCTACCAGTGCTGTGAGGGAGCTGAGCCAGGTGGTCAGAGAGTCAGATTCAGATCCCAGCTCAACCCAGCCGCCTGCCATTCAGGTGAGCACAGTAACCTGAGGTTATTTTTTTATTCTTCCTGGTGTACGCTGCATAAATAACTCCACATTTATTAGCCTGGTCTTTTACACCTGCAGGCAAGCGCGACAACCTATGGAGCGAGCATCCAGTTGTCTCTTTCTCAAGGGACATTCAGGGGAACACTTCCAGAAGAAGAAACTGAGGGAGACCTCAGCCCTCCAAAGTATCTACTAACTTGTTTGTCAGGACAGTGCCTCTGAGGAGTGAATCACAGGGATTCATGTTTTTGTGAAACAGGCAGGACTGGAATGTGAACTTGAGCCTCTCACATGCATGTGATCTGCTTTGATCACAAGCCATTGCAAACTGGGCAGCGTGTGTCAGGTCCCTCCACCCAGTCCCCACTGGGCAGGAGTGGTTTGGGTCAGGAGGGATCTCAGGAGGTCACCTGGTCCAAGCTCTGCTCAGAGCAGGACTAGCTTCACAGACGTATCTGGCTAATGGCACGTTTTGGAATAAACTCCCAGGAAAGGGTCACACCTGGAATCCCACATGAAGGGGTGGATGGCACATACGTAAAATCCAGATCTTCTGGTGTTCGCTTCCTAGCTGTTACAAGCCATATGGGCTTTTCTGGTTTCAGAGGATCCCTTCCTCAGACTTATTTTTACTTTTTTTTTTTTTTCCCCCAAAAAAAGTGTGCCCAATGTACAGCTGAATACTAAATACACGTTGAGTGCTGAGACACACCAGGAAACCCCAAGGACGTGGCCCTGACCTGCTGCACACCCTGACTCCTCTGCAAGAGCTGCAGCTCTGGAGCACCTTTACCACGACAGGCGTTTGTCTGCGGACCCTCCAAGATGTCACATCAGCTGTGCACCCTCCAAGATGTCACATCAGCTGTGCACCCTCCAAGATATCACATTAGCCCCTGTAAGAGGGACATTGTCAGACAAAGATGTCAGGCAAAGGAGAGACCAGAATCAGTGGCTCTGGCCTCAGAGCTCTAACATGGCTTTTACCTCTGGTATACTACTACAGATAGCAGACATCCTACTCACAGGTTTTCACAAGGGGGTTTATGAAGCACATTGCTTGCCGGTTACCAACGTCAGCTGTTTAAAAAAAGTCTTACAAATCTAAACAAGCCTTTACAACAGAGAATATAGACTGAAACCTCAGCTAAGAGCTACTCTTTTGGAAACAGACTCAAACAAAATCCTATGAGTATGTGAATTATTATTATTTGAATAAAGGAAATGCAGGACAGAATATGAGTGAAGATCATTATGGCAGAAAAACTATAGGTGCAGCAGAAGAAAATATGACTCAGTACCAGTCACCCTAACACATGACGGAGCTCATGATGCGGCAGAGAGCTGTGGGGGAAAGGCTGTAAGCAGCCTCTTCACAAGCTGACAAAAATTCTGAGGAAAGTAAGACAAAGTGAACAAATAAACCCATTTGAACATTAGAATGGTAGCTCTGAAGTCAATTAATTACAATGGGTTAGGGCCAAGGGATAGGAAGTTTCTAACTTTCACATAATTTATTTTTTTTTTTTCAGTCATTTTGCCCAAACAACACTGAAATGGTCAGTGACCAAGGGGCAGTGATTCACCAGGTGGTTATAGCTACAACTAGACATAGCTTAAACTCTAAGCCAAATCAAACCGTACTTTATGGCATAACCTCGGATGAGTCAGCTGATCATCCTGTTTCAGGCATCCAGGCGGAAGAGCTGTGAAAATCTGAGATGATTTAATCCATAACACAACTATCAAAAATAAAAAAATAGCTAAGAGAATTTGATGTGGCTGATCGTTACAAACTCGTTAATAGGGAACGTTGGTCTGATAGCTAAAAGACCGTTTGCTTAAAAGGGATGGTAAGGGGCGCTGAGGTTTTGGTGTGGCCAGGGGTGAATGCGGTGCTCAGGGAGCCCATCCGTGCTCTGCTGGCATACAGCTGCAGGAATGTCCGTCAGCCTTGTGCCAGAAATAAACATGCTTTGATCTCTTCAGCGAACAGACCGCGTGAACCATGACAGAACCAGATTTTCAAGTTCATCCACCTCCTGGGAAACTGAACACCATCTCTTTGACCCAAGCATCTCCTCTCCCTGTGGCAGAGGCTGGGCTGGGTGCACAGACCAAGTGTCTGGGTGGAGGGGAGAGGGGAGAGGAGAGAGGAGAGAGGAGAGGAGGCTCCTGGGTCACCCCATGGGGCTGGAGAGTGGCTTTGCCCTGGCCACGCTCTCTGTGCTCACCAACTCCTCCAAGCACCCCTCGATATCAGAGTGTCTGAGCACAGTTTCTCACTGTCCTGCTTCTTCCTTCACCCTGGGGTGCAGGTTAAAGCCAGCACCTGAGGCAAAACCCCAAAACAGAGATCCCCAAAATTTCATGCTGGCCCTTTGCAGCATTTTCAGTGTATTTGTGTCTGAACAAATGGCAAAATTATATCTCTGGGGAAGAGCTGTTAAGCAACGTGCTCCAACTAGTCAACCAGCAAGTAACTGGCACCCAAATAATTTTATACTGGCAGAGAGAAGAGATGCATGTACAACACAAAGCTCAGCGTTTCTATTCACACAACGACAACAGTGCGCTGGCAAACCTTTTACAGCATTTTTCAGCCGTTCCCTGGCCCCTCTGCAGCTGAGGAATAAAGACAGCGAGACCCTTTGTGTGCTGGAGCCGGCCGCCTGAGGAACACGCCTGGCCCATGGGATGGGCTCCCCACGAGCCCTCCAGCCGCAGGGCAGAGCGATGGCAAAGCGACCCCAATATCCGAGGACCAAGGAGCAAAGACAAGGAGGCCCTTCGGGAAACCCTGGGGACAGGCCAGCAGAAAAGCCCTCGCTCCGGTAGGTTTTTTTGTTACCCAACACTGTGGAGGGGGCTTTAAGAAACAGTTCAAGCTTACCTTTTAAATGAAGTAAAACTTGCACATGACCTTTCCATAGCATCTCCTAATTTCTTCTTAAATAATAAATGACACATACACATTAATCCCTTCTTTTTTTTTTTTTTTTTTTTTTTGCAGGGGGGATGGCGGGGGACATCCATTCTGAACAACATGTCATTTTTAGCAGAAAGAAAACATTTCTCACAAGTACTATGTCAGCACATCAAACTAATGCAAACCCATGTTTATAAGTAACAGCTACTAATAACATTGCACATCTGAGGTGTTTCCTTCTGTCTGCTAACCATAAAACAGAGAAAAGTGAAATTATGTTCTATGGTACAAACCAAATACACCCTGGGAAAAATAAAGCCTACGTATTTAATTATTCTTTGCCACTGTGCATTCAATCAAATCTCCTATCACAGTTGACAAGACCAACTTTGCACCTTCCTGTTGTTTTGTCATATAAAACCACGATGTCATTCCACTGGGGAAAATAATTGTCAACAATAAAGAGGTGGGTTCTTTGACATTTGCAAAGATATTGCTGAAAAATCTCTTTAGTATGGATTACTTTACCTCGCTGAGTAGGAGAACTGACTGGAAACTAAGCTGTAAAGCACGATGCCTACCATTGAGCCTAACGTGAAAATGCAGTAACTACATTCCCCGTAGCTTAGAGGAAGACATACCCCCTGCCAGGCAAACCGACATGCAAGTACTCCTCTCTCTCTGCCGAAAATTCTGCAATATAACTAATGGCTGTTCACAGATACTTAAATTCCACTGCGGGGTTGGGGGGTGGAAAGGAAAAATAGTGCCAAGATGAAGGTGGACGTGTCTGCAACACTAACAGAATTTTTAGACTGGTCCAGAAAGATAACCTTGACAGTTCAGTTACAGTGAAAGCCCAGTGGTAGTTCCATATCCATGAAGATATGAGAACTTTTGGTTAAAAAAAAAAAAAAAGTCGGTGGCGTACAGCTGAAGTCTCAAGGATAAACCGGCCTCAGGGGCAGAGGGAGAAGGAACCTCAGACAGATTTCCTGACCTGACTCCCACTTTCCAGCATTGCACATAACGCATTCCCAAACAAAAGTTACAATTTTGTAGGGATCTAGGATTTTCTTAAGTTCATGAGAAAAGCATTACACATTAGACTGTGAAGCACATGGTTAGGTAGTTTGTCAGTCGTTATCTGATAATATATGACAACTCACAGTGATTGTCTACAGAGCTAAACACTTGCAGTGTCATCAAAATTAGTTGCTGAGGTTTTATTTGACATGCAAATTAAGAAGCATGAAGAAATTGAGAAGAAAGATCCTGCAATATTTTTTTTTTTAAAGTATATTCAAGCAAATGCAAAAGGAATCTCAGAATGGTGTTTCATCTTTTTCTTTTTTTAAATCAAGAGCATGATTACATTATACATGGACTTCATCAGTCTACACAAGAATAACTCAAATAACTGAGATATTTATTATATCTTAGCGCCTGCGATACGGTACCGTTTGGGCTGAGTCAGCTGGTGCTTAGAAGGAGCAAGAGAGACGATACACCTGCCTTCGGCTGGCCCTGATGTTTGAGGTTGTCAGAGCCCAACCTGTCCTTGGCTTCTGCTACAGGTCATGCGAGGTGACGATGGTTTCAGAGTCTGCACAGTTTGCCCCTGTGACAACTCCCCTTCAGCCCAACCCACTGAAGCATCCTTTGTGCCTATCTGGAAGGAGCAGGAATCGCTGCAGGAAAAGCATAGCCCTGGCAACCTCTGCCACCCCCGGACAAAGCTAGAGCTGCTTTGTATTCGGACTTACAAATACTAAAGCTGCACATTTAACCTCAACTTTTGTTTCCCCTCTTCTTTTTCAATTTGCTGCTACTTCAGTGTTGGCCCCTGCACTTTAAACAATTGCCTCATTAACAAAGGCCAAGTACCAGCCGCATTTCCTTTAATGCTTAAAGTCCCACCTTTCCCAGTGAACTTCATTGCTCAACTAACCTTAAATAATCTTAAATAGCTGCTGCAGCTTCTATGCACTGCTTTGGCCATCTTAAAACAAATCTTGCAGATACTGGCTCACAAAAGAACAGCACTTACTATAATAAGAGCAGGGCTGGCCCATGTGCCAGGTGTCTCCTCTTAAGCTGCACGTATGTTAAACAGTCAAGTGTTGCATACATCACTGTAGATTAATAACAAAAGCGTTCCCATTATTCCTTTCAAGTCACTCACTTTGCCGAATGCTCAAGTCTTAAATCTTTTTCAGACTACCTGCCTATATGTATTTATTTATTGTAAATGCCTGTGATACGCAGAAAGCTAATGCAAGGTTAGTAATAATTAAAACTAACTTAATTAGTGAACATCAATAGCAATATGTGCGTTACATTACATCATCAATAGCTGTACACATTTAAGCACTCATAAACAGCATCAGATATTTCTTGTAGCTGCACATGGGTTTACCACCTAAGCAATCCACAGTACGTGTGAATTCATGGTAAACTATTTTAAGAGTGCAGCAATTAATGCCACTAGATAATTGCAGAGCACAAATAGTAATACAGCCCGTGTCTGTGTAAACACTGGGGAAAAAAAAAAAGATCATAATGATTAGTACTGTTTCAGAGCCATATTGGATTAATTCAGAAGGGAGACTTAAATTGTTATGCCTTATTTATGATTTAGATAAAGTACTCACAAAACAAATGAATGCTTATCCTTGGAATTCATTCTACTCAATACTCTGCTTTTCATACAGCCCGTGGTTTGTCTTCATTCATGAACTATCCCATTGTAAATCAGATGACACTTGACAGGGCATTTTTGTATTTCATCTTTTTATCAAAATGGAACATCAATTGCCAAAGATAGCTAAGTTAATATGAAAATGTACATAAATGGGAGCAAATGTACCCACAGAAAATTTGGTCAACTGCTTCTACTGTTATTTCAAGCATGTGAGGAGACAAAGCTATATTTCACTTAACCCGTTTGCAGCCCATTTTATATTTATGAAATTGAGCTGATGGGTGCAGATGGCTGCAGGGTAATTTGTGGTTACAAGCACAAACAACCTTTTTTCAGGAGCACTGGGGTCTGCTTGTGGATCTTCCACCAGGACTGGCAGCAACATTCCTACACTTAGTGTACTTGTACCTGTACCTGTTTACTGTACTTGTACCTGTTTAAAATTAGGCAAAAATGCTGCCTCATCTTGGCAAAGCTTTTTTTTTTTTTTTTTTTTTTTTAATGGCGTTATGTTTTTAATGATTGTTTTTTGTTATTATGTTTTGAATAAGAGGCAATATATGTTTAAAATAGTACTGTAACTGGCCATTTTGCACCGATTGGATGGAAGTAACAGTAAAATTTATATGATTTTACTCTTCTTGATCTGCTACATGGGTAGCAAACTGCATAAAAGAATGTCAGCCAAGGATCAGCTGATTATGTTACTAACTCAGGTAGTTCCATGTGCTAATGGGTTGGGGGTATCCCACCACACAGACTGAGCAAGTTGAAGTAGTGGTACAATAAGCTTTGGAAGTTTTACCAGGAGTTGGGAAATAAGAAATTAAGTCTAGCTTGTTTTTTTCCCCAATACATTTTTTCCTATTGCCACCTACCAGGTAGATCTATTTGCATCTATCAAAAGAAGCCATCAGGTTATACAAGAGGCTCTGGCAGTCCCTGTGCCTGTTAACAAGCCCGTAACAGATAAATCCAGATGTGCCCAGGCTGCCTCTGCTATGAGAGCACCACAAGACAGTTTGGCAGGGCAAATCAAAGCAGATGACCACAGTGTCAGATGTGGAGCCATCGATAAAGTACTGACCCGTGAGCGTGAGCTCAGTGCAAGCCGTGGTGAGCTGCCTGGCTCCAAACTTCTTCAAGAGCAGCCTGGGAGCCTCACGTTCTTCCTCAGCAATGTCAGTCATTCCTGGGTTTCCCAGAGCAAGTTGACTCGCAGCACCCTCCAAGAAGAGAGGAGTGTGTGTGTGTGTGTGGAACTAAAAGTTGCATCTTTATCATCTTATCAGACTTCCCCAGGGCTCTCCCCGAGACCAGACCTGGAGACTGTACAACAGCACTGCCTCAAGCATGTCCCCAAGCATAGCCAGAGGCCATCCATCACATCTCTGGCAACAGGAGGAAGCTTAAAACAGATGCAGATGGGTGTTTGCAGGCAGACTGTCAGCATCAGGGTGCTGGAGGGCTGCGAGGGAGCCCTGCGTGTGGCAGGAGACTGGACGTGGAAGACTTAAGTCTGCAGCCATTCTTGCTGATGCGTGTTGTCAGGGGCACGTGTGTTTGCAGAAGCATTAGCAATCATAAAACCCCTCACTATCAGCAATCCAAAGATGGTTATGAGAAAAGGGGAAGGGTCTGTTAGCAGTCTTGTCATCTTCCTGCTGAGCTCTACCCTCGTTGTCACGAGCAGCACACGGTTGTAACTACAGTCCACATAGTAGGAGTTAGTGTACACAGACATGCCACAGCAGAAGCCAAGCCCTTTGTCTTCTAAGCAGACTCCTGCTTTATGATGAAACAGAGATTTTGTGTAGCCTACATTATAAACCTAATTTTTTAGGTTATTTATCCTAATACTTTCTTTTCAGAGCCTTGGAAGTGTTCTGCAATGAACAGTTAGCAACAGCAAAGTGCCCAAGTTTTTTATTTGCTTTATAGAAATCGGGGTTGCATTAGAGACCAAAGCAGGAGGGGATTGGTTTTGGGAAGCACTTGTCATCTGCAGCCAAAACATGTAGGGTGGGGAAGAACTAGGCTTTTTAGCAAATGCCTGGGGTCAAGCTGCTTCAGAGTGGGAACCTGCATTATATGTGAGACAATTCTCTGCTACAGAGAACGGTATCAAAAAGGAAGAAGGCTTTATGCACTTGCTCTACCCCTTCTGCCAAAGTACACTCAGCAGCTTCCTTAGGCTGCTTCAGCCTGGCGCACATCAGTAGGAACATTTGTGTAGCTCCCACTGAATATGCGTTTAAGTGGCTTGGATTTATTTCACTCTTTCCTGATACATTCAGAAATTACTCTAGTCTACCAGTCAACAGCAGACCGCGTCAGCCCTAACCACAGATGTTATCATCTAAGCACGTGATAACCCAAGATTCTCCTTAATACAGTTCTTTCAGTAGCAGGCACTATTCCGTGTTCAAAAGCAGAATAAAAATGGTCAGGGCGAGCCTGGCTGCATTGCTGGAGAAAAGCGTGCAGGGCAACAGTGTGTCTACACAAAGAAAGCTTTAAATCATTTTCCTGTCCTGTAGTTCTAGATCTGCTCCCCAAGTCCACGCTCTTGGTACGGCTGTCAGAGCACTGACTCAGACCGAAGGATGTGGGGAATTTCAGCACCACATCTCCTCTGTCTGCCCTCAGAGAGGTCAATGTCACATCAAATAATGCCGTGACAGCGTGAAGTATGGTGGCATCCATGTGATGCAGGAGATTTTGCACCTCATTCTACAGGGAAAAACAC
>JAVJGJ010000001.1:75206594-75219850 GCA_035590215.1 Microhierax caerulescens
TGCTTCAGCCCTTCCAGGCATATCAGGAACACGCCAAGACCAGTGCGGCAAAGCATTGGGCTGCTTGTAGCTGTACTTTCTAGGTGCTACAAGTGGGTGTAGGGTCATCTTCTCAGCTTTCTCACATCTCTTCCCTGGGCCTTGCTTGCAGAGGGCACAGGTATATATGGGCAGAAGCAAAGTCTGCTCCGACTACCCTGCCACACAGCAGATGGAAGACACCTCTCCTGCACAGCAGTTAAGAAGCAATGAAGAAAAGCAGGATCTCTGTCAGCTGCCATATACTGTTACTAAAAGACTCATGATGTAGGCACATGTCAGTAAAGACAGCAATCAAAATATAAGAGCCCCTTGAAGAAACGATACTAAAACTCAATTTCCACTAAACCCAATACAAAACAAACAAACAAAAAATCTCTTTTGGAATTAAATTGGAATTAAACTGATATCCAGACTTTTTCCAAGCATCACAAACTGAGAAAAAGGTGCCTTATTTCTTCTACAAGTAATCATTCTGCTTTCTTCCACCTGAGGATGACTGCAGCTCTTCGCTAGCACAGGACGGTAAAAGCCAGTGACAGGTGATTTAGCCAGAACCTTTCCCCACAAAATAAACAGAAGGAATAGTACAGGTATGCCTGCTGAGACAGAGAGAAGATGGAAGAAGAAAACAACAAGCCTTCTCTCATCATCATTTGTTGAGCCCACAGTAGCCCTCAAGTGATAAACAGAAACTCTCCTACGAGTTAACCCTGAAGCTGGCCCCAAAGGCTCTGTCCCACCTGAACCCCACTTGAATCTGTCAGCTGAACTGCTGGTCAGCACCCAGGGCTCAGTTTATTAGAGAGTGGGGCTAGCTACTCAGCTGTGGCCATTTTTAGCTTATTTCAGCAACAAAATGTGTGTTTTGCCCTTGAGTTGCTTTTAAGCAACACATTTGCTGTAAAACAGAAGAGGAGAAGATATTTTGGGAAAGATAAAACTTTCCAGACCATTTAAAAGGGGTATAACATGTTCATTAATTCACAAAAGATGGTGAAATAAGCTGAAAGTGGAAGTCTACCCTGCATAGAAATGTTTGATGTTGGATGACATTTTTGTTCTTAATTTTTGTCTATATTTTTGAATAAGAGCCTTTTTTTAAAGGGGTGAATGCTAAGATCAAAAAAGGAATCAGTAAGAGGGAAAGGAATCAGATATTACAAAAAGTTGCGGGGGGAGGACTGGAATTTCATTACGATAATACCTGGGTGTATTGCAAAAATTAATTAATTTTCATTGCACTCTTTGTGAGATGAGGGGATGATAGTATCTCTGTTATACAGCAAAGGAACAGAAGCACAAACAGCAGGAAAAAAAAAGGTGACACTTTCACCATGGGGATCTCATTTGATCGAGGTAGCACACCATTTTTCAGAGCATTTAGTATAGTTAAAGCCCCACCTTTGTACACTAGTTTCTCTGAAATAAATAATTACAACGTGATCAATCAGCTCCCGTAAACAGTGTGTTCAGAGCATTCTCATGCCAGAGTATGAATTAACAGTTAATAACAGAGAGCTTCGCCTCATTCCTAAAAAAAAATTAAGATTGTAAGAGTCCCCTCATAGTTTCTGTCACACCTGAGATTATGAAGCAGTTCATAAGACAAGTCGTTATAAGGACAGAAACTTCTGAAGATAAAATAGTCTGTATGCGAATTAACGCAGTGCGATCCGTTTTCAGTGTCAGCTAACCTTCCTTTCCTGAGATCTGTATCTGACATTAATGATACAACAGGAGCTAATTAGTGAATAGTCAAGTGGTACTAGAGAAATCCTACCTTTTTTCACCACTTTTCAACTCACGGCCATTCCCTGCTAATTGCATTGTATGGATTACTTAAGTGCCAAGGTAAGCTGCATGAAAAAGATAACATTAAACTGGGAGATGAATGAAAAAGATCTGACCTTCTTCGTCAAGGTCACTGATAGTGTAATTATTCTGATAAGCTAGGCATAATGATCTCATGTGTTATCAAGACACCCAGGCTATTCAGTTCAGCCAAAATACATTGCATTTTCCAGTATACAATCCAGGCACATGCTTTTAAAACGTGTATTACGGGTTCAAGCTACCCATGCTGACCTGCCTGAAGACAGGACTGTGCGCTGGGGTGATGCTGCCATGGGAAGGAAGAAAGGCACGGGAAAGGGTTGTTGCATGCAAGGCTGCTCTAGACATCCGTCCCAATGGACGAGCAAAAGCAGGAGGATCCAGGTCTGAATTTCTCTGGACCTTTTCCAGCCTTGCTCGCTCTCTCAGAGCTCTGGGAGATTGCGGTGAGCAGAGTACAGCAGCACAGCCTCAGCCTCTGCGGCAAAAGAGTCCAGTGTCCGTGCTCAAGGGCAGGGAAGCACCGCCAGGTTCCCCAGAGAGGATGCATGTAGAGGAATGAAGCTGGGTTAATTAGCATTGCTACTATACAGCTGTGGGCTGGCTTCAGGGGCGGTGGGTTGGTCAATGTAGATAAGGTGCAGCTGTGGCTGGTTAAGTGAAGGGGTTGAGAGCCAGTGAAGAGGGAGCAGCTGAGGAAGAAGCAAGAGGGGAGAGAGTATGCCTGGAGTGAGGAGGTGAGATGAGGAGAAGGTAGCAGAGGGACTGGGATGGAGAGTGTGCCGGTATGAGATGGTGAAAGACCTTGTTGCAGCTGGTAGTTTGGAGAGTGCTGCAACAGATGCACTAGCAACAGGCCCAAGCTTCAGCTGCTCTGCTACTTCTCAGGGCAGGGCCAAAGCTGAGGAGAAGACACCTCACAGCCCCCACCAGAAATCCTGGCTAAATCAATCCACTGGCCTCCTGTGGGTTCTCACTATAGCATCCCACCAGGTCTGGTGCAAGCTTCAGCCAAAGTGAAGGAACTAAGGAGAAATCACCTGCTCTGTGCAACTGGCCTACATTTGCAGAATCAGATGAAATGAGCCCATGTGGGTTTATTGTGGGGTCTAAAGTTCAGAGGGAATTGCTCCCACCTTCCCAACAAACAGTGGGTTGAAAGAAAGCTCAGCCCTCATTATAATCCCTGAATTTAGAAAAGCCTTAATCTTTATTCACAAGGAAATCACTTATGCATGCACCGTTGACAGGACAAAATGCAAAGTTTCATTGAACATCAGGCTGGCTGCACTTCTTTCTTTTTTGTTCCTTAGGCTTTACAAATAAATTTCAATGTATCCAGGAAAAACAGTGTTACCTCACGCAGGTCCCTATAAAATCAAGGCAAAGATTTGCAGCACATAGACAACACTCCCAGCCCGTGACTGAAGCGCTTAAGCAACAGATCACACAAAATATCAAAAGTGTTTGCAAGGAGCTGTGTTTAGCCCATGTCTGGCCGCTGTGGGCTGCTCTGTGTGGCTGACATGGAATTATGTACCCCCCGCGCTGGGACAGCCGTCCCCATCGAACAAAAGCCGCCGGGGCTGGGCAGCGAGTGCAAACAGCCGGGCAGCAGGCTGAAGGCTGCCATCGCGGAGCATCCCACCGCGGCTGACAGCAGACCTGTCCCTGAGAGGAGAAACCAGGCAAAAAATTAATTCCCCAGGACCCAGGTTCAATGAAAAGAAGTTCATGCCAGTGAGCAAAAGCAGGGATTCTTGTGGAAGGTGTCCCTGCCCGTGGCAGGGGCGCTGGAACCAGACGATCTTTAAGGTCCCTTCCAACACAAACTATTCTGTAATTCTAAGATTCACGTTCCTGAAATTCTCTCAAAGATCAGATGTTTTTTGGGCTCCTTTTTATGCTGCGGCAACAGCAGAATATGTATTTCTTTGATAGGAGCCATGTCCTTCTAGCCTGAGAAGGAAATACAGCGTTTCCCATTGCAGATATCAAAATGACATGCTGCTCCATGACTTGTTCTGTGTATCTGCTGCTCAGTAATGTAATATCACCTGCCAGTAGCTTCTGGGCTGGGGTAAATGTTTGTGCCACCACACCTCATCTCCTCATCAGCGCCTCTTCTCCGCTTTTGCTTGTTTGCTCACAAGTGTGACATAGCTCTAAGTAAAGCAACAGAGATTTAAATAAATGAATCATAGAAATCATCACGGTGTAGTGGAGTGTGTTTTCTCCTCTGTGCCTTTGCATTTATTTAGTGATCCTACCGGCAAAGTCTGTACTTGCTTGTGGTGCTTTCACACATCCACAGAAGTGCAAAAGATGCAGGAAATAAGGAAGCTGATGGACAGACATTTAAGATGGAGGAGACAACATACCTCCCTATTCCAGCATAGCTCCTAAATAATATTTTTTCTCCACTTACAGATATTTTTGCTCTTTGTGAAAACACTGAGGCTGGTTTAAGAGTTGAGACTCAACAGCTCACAGATAACACTGAAGCAACGTTTCCATCTTATTTCCAGATCTGGTTCATTATGAGTCTGAGGCAAGAAAAGCCCAAGCACTGTGAAACAATGAGATTTGGGAAAATAATCTCATTGTCTGTTTAATTTTCACTTAACTGCAGTCCCGAAAGACAAGATGAAACATGGGTTGTTTTTTTTTTCCTCAGTGACCTAGCCACTTTAATCCTTGGCTGCAGTCTATCAGATATTCCTTTCTAGCCTAGGATATTTGTTCTTTGACTCCTAAATAAAATGTCTTCTCATCTGATTCCACACAGGTACACCCTTTCTTCTTGATTTCAGGTCAAGGAAGGCACTAACTACACTCTACACAATTGAATTCTCTGAATTGCTATGTAAGCTGTTAGGAAAATTAATGTATTCAAGTCTCTGCAAACCTCCTTCTTCCTTAATCCTCATTGCAGGGTTGGCAAATCTTCTTTTCCTTGGTGACTCTACCTCTCCGGTGAAATACGTATCTTTAATTACATTTTGCTATACATAATCCAAGCCATCCAATGTCATATATGTGACAACACAGAAAATGGCTTCGTAGCTAGGATGGCAGGCTGAAGAAAGGCTGTCAGGAATACAAAGAAATGCTGTGTGTTGTTTCCTGCATTTTTAAAGATTCAAGGGGTATAGGTAAAAACAAAACCAAAAATCTGAAATGTTTCTGATTTCACTAGTTTCACATAGCTATGCTAAAATGATAATGAAAGAAAAGCAGCA
Organism: Microhierax caerulescens; assembly: GCA_035590215.1. Lineage (NCBI taxonomy): Eukaryota > Metazoa > Chordata > Aves > Falconiformes > Falconidae > Microhierax > Microhierax caerulescens. The sequence continues at coordinate 75,211,712 of JAVJGJ010000001.1, forward strand.
AAAAAAAAAAATAATTTCACATCTATGATGAAACCTGCCTTAAAATTACATTTACTTTCTCTCTAGATTTCTGCAAATCATTTTTCTCCTGCTTTGCATCTCAGACAGAAAGCTTTTCCCAAAAAAAGAAATGCCTTTTGCTACGTGTCTGTGCAGCACATTTCACAAGGTCCACAGCAGCTGGGATCTTTCAGTGCTATGGAAAAAAAAATCAGTTAAAACCTGCTTTTACAGGAAAACCACACTCCATGGGCTTTCATGCGGCAATCATCCACCAGGACTAATTTAAATATATGAGAAAACAAATGATTTCTGAGAGCTGCAGTAGTAATCAAAGGATTGCCTGCACTGCACAGGGAATCAAAAGCAAGAATGTACTATGTGACAGACCACTGCCCACACAGGCTGAGATGATATTTGAAAGTTGCTCTTACAGCTGCTAAGATGATGAAAGACTGCTGTCCCAGATGAGATAACATTTCTGGAGTATCACTAGGGAACAAGCAGCATCTGGATTTACCTTGTCATTTGGCTCATGCTCTATCCTCCGAGTAAGTCTGGGGTGCCTTGGTTTTTTGAGATTGTGCCTTACTCTGCCTTGCAATAATTGTGTAATTACTGTACACTGTCATCTAAACATCATCCCCTTTGGAGGTGTTGCCAGTTGGACAGACAGAACAATCATGGTATTCCTAATAACTAATCATTTTCAAAACCGTTAGCCAAAATGCTTTTAAAAGCAAATCCATGTTACAAGTACATTAACGGTGGCAGGCATTTTCAGAACTGCCGTGGGTCCTATGTGCCATTAAAACATTTGATGGGAAGTGCCTTATATATGGTCCTCCTGTTATATGTTCTGTTGCTGTATTTCTGCTTTAGATAATTAAGCCAGAAATTTCCTTTTTTTCCCCCTGTCTTTACTAAATCAGTCTCTGCTCACGTTTATCTGATCCATATGGTCGTTAGCTGAGTTATGTTTCATATGCAGGATAATAAGATGGGATTTATTGTAGACATCCCACAATTCCAGATGTGGTTGCGTGGTCATGGGTTGAAAAAGTCATTTCCCCTCTCTGCCCGCACTTCATTCCTGTGTCAGATATCACGTCTGAGTAGCTAAGTAATATGCCAATGCAGCCTGACAGAGGGCACAGAAGAATGCACACCGTAAATGCCAAATTAATAAAACTGGTGGTTTTCTCCGATGAAAAAGCCTGTAGGCTTAGTTTCAGCTATGGGGAAGCAAATATAGTACAAGTGAACAATACGTATGGATGGAAGGATTACAAGTTTCTCAGTTCCAAACAAATTATCTTAATTAGACAAGTCTTTCTTCTCTCTTCATCTCTGCTTTTTTTCCCTGCAATTATTTTTCTCAACAATGAATACTATGCTCTGTCTGCTACCCGATAATGAAGAAGAACAGCTGTGTGTCTATGTTTCCACAGCAATTGAAGAAAAAGGCAAATAGTCTTTTTTTTTCTTTTTTTTTTTTTCTGTTGCAATCACGCACTTCTGATACGAGTGGTAGGGTTTAGACATGCAGCTCAGTGAATGTCAAGAATGCTACAGTGATTAAATATTATCTTGTCACATCTGTTTAGAAGCAATACATAAATCTTCAAAAATCTAGGTCATGATAGCTTATTAGCGACCCATCTACCCTGGCAGGGCATGGTAACTTACATAAGACTAAGTCCCACGCTGCAGCTAGAAAGTCAAGGAGAGATGCAGGAGGTGTTAATTATAGGTTTGGGAGGAAATTCTGTACTTGCAAAGAGAGCCCCCCTGCCCCTTGTCCAGTGCAGTGTCCCAGGTGGTATACGAGTGGGGCTTTAAAAAAAAAAAAAAAAACAAAAAAAGAATGAAAGGTGGGGGGAAAAAAAAATCACAGTGAAAGGATTAAGCAAATAATGATCCTGTTACAAGTGGCATGCAGCCATGTCACGGTTTATGATACTTGCCAGAAAATTTAAGAGCAAAAACCATTTCTGATAAGGGACAACAGAGTGGGAGCTCTAGGTTAAAGTCTTTCATCTTTCATATGAACAGTCTGCAAAACTGTTTGGTTTTCTGTGGAGTAGATATAATACGGTTTTCTCTATATGGTTGATTGAGGTCTGTTGGCAAGACTACACAAACCCAAATTATTGCCTGATCCTGATGGATATAATGTGTCGCATAGAATATTTCATTATAAAACTTAACTGGCTAGGAATGGGAGCTGGAGGTATATTCCCAATGACAACTGGTGTCCATGTGTAAATGAGCTATCTGCATACTCCAGATTACCCTGCCAACCATGGTGCTCTGTGAACAATGAATACAAGTATTATAGAAACATCAACTTCACATTGTTTTCCAGGTTTTGGAGGTGGCTATTATTTATTTTGTGCAACTCTTCTCTGCAGTATCCTTGCCTTCGAGGAGGCAAGTGAGCAGTTGTTGCAGTGAAAATAAGAGAACTTCAGGGCTGATGAGCTTTTAAGTGTCTCTAGTCTGTATTTCCAGCTGCTGGTATGGAAACACTTAGAAGAGATGGAGTATGGTAGGGAGAAGGTTATCACGATTCCTATGTCTTTTTCCACGTGTACGGATTTACAAAGAAAACACTGGATGTTGTTGTCTGCAATCCACATACCCACAGATCAGGTAAATTTGTGCTGGCCAGTGTCTTCCTGGGAATGGGCTTCTGGAATGAGATGCCAGCTAGAAATCAATGTAACATCCTTACATCAATTTAATATCCAGTCTTTATGTATTTATCGCTAATCCCAACCTCCAAGTTACATTTTTACCTAGTATTTATCAAAGCCTCCTGCAGTCTTCCCTTGGCTTAAGCTACAAACTAACGCATTTGTGAGATTGTGCTGGCCAAGCCTGGGTCTGTATGGAGCAATGGCATCAGAGCTGTGCCTTCTTAGTTACTCGTATAGTGCCTCACACATGTTTCGGATTTTCAGGATCTCGCCATAGAGGAGTATTAACAAACAAAGGAAAATACAGCAGAAAGTAGAATAAGTGCTTTGGAATGGGTAAATGAATTGGTTTTACAAGAGTTACAGGAACCAGCACTTGCCTACTTGGTTTTGAGCCAGAAATTTGACTGAGAGTAACTCTCTGGATAAACACAACAGTCAGGAGCTTTGCCAGTGATACATATTTAAGTAGAAGAGGCTGATACAGATCCAGCTGATCCAGCTGTACGCTTGCGGGCTTTTCTTCCATTTCAGTTTTGTGGGGGGTTGTCTTACTTTGCTCTTTTGTGATTTGTTCCTCTCCAGTTTCAGAGATTGGGAGGTTTTAACATGATGAGGGCTCTAGGGAAATAAGCAACAGAATGGCTTATGCCATTTCTTTTGGGACTACTTCTGTGTTTTTACTCTAATCCTAGTGGGTTTGGTCACGTAAAGAGAGATTATGTGAAAGAATAAAGCGATGTTAAGCAACGGAATTGCCTCCCTCTTGTGAGCACAGACTGGCAGCACCTTGGCTGGAAATCTTTCAGATGTAGGAGATCAGGAGAGGGTAAAGGAGATTTCTTTTGAGTGGTGTCAGATGGACTCCTGTCCTGGATTTCGGTCTGATTGCTCAGGTTAACAGCAAAGAATTAGCAGCAGCGAGGGCAGCAGCCTGTGGCGAGGCTTTGGCAGCTGCAGGTCTGCACCACGTGTGTTACGCAGCACCCGTCACCAGTATTCGGTAAAAACGTATCGAAAGACAAAAACTCAACCATGCACTTGCCAGAAAGGGTGTGTGAAATAACGGTGTAGGAGGACAGAACCTTGTACCTGCTTGTCGGTGCGGTGGCAGAGCTGAGGGGAGAGCACAAGCATTCCAGCTGTGGCTCCATCAGTAGCAAATCTAACAAGACCTTCTTGTCATGTTGAAACTAATGGCAGTTTTACAGTTTTACTTAAATAAGAAGCAGGTGTTTTGTAGAAGAAACTTGTGCAGCAACATGTAATACACCACCAAACATGGCATGCCAAAAATAGTGGCAGGATACCAAAATACTCGGGATTTTCTCCCTTCCTCCCTCCGGCATTAATGCACCTCTTCTGTAACCCCATCTTTGCAGCTATTGATTTATAACACAAACTCATTTTCAGTAGTAAAAATGAATCCAGCTCACATTTTGTCAACAGTAGAAACATCTTATTCCTGAGGCTGATGGGGAGACAGGCTGAAGAGTGAGGGGGATCTGCAGAGGAACATATCCAGGGCACACCTCGTATCTTCTCCGTATTTTTCAGAGCTGCCCAAAGAAAGGAAAAGAACCAACACATCGCAGGGTGGGTGGCTAAAAACATGCAGGTACCATTCACAGAGGGCTGAAAGGAAGAGGCACACCTGAAATGGGAGGGGAAAAAGAAGAACATGGAAGAAAATAACTAGCAGCAGACAGGAGAAGGTGAGGAGAGGAAACGAATTATTGCTAGCTAACAAAGCTAAGGGTGGTAATAAAAGCCTGCTTAATGGAATGGGCATAAAAGAAGAACCAGGGAAAAGTAGGCCCAATGATAAATGAGGGGGATAATCAAATTAACAAGGATTTTATAATGGCAGGGTTAATGAAATGTTATCTTATATCGGTCACCCAGAAGAGAAAAAAGGTGAAGCGGTGTCAGAGATTATGCATTAATGAAGACCTAGATAGCAGGGAAGAAACAGTTGACTGAAGTCACATAACAGTACTGAGGAATTTTTAGGAGATTTTAGTTAAGAGATGGGAATAATAAAAATGTGTTGAAATCTCCATCGTTGTTCCAATTCAAGCTACAAAGTGTTCAGGAAAGCCAAGAAAAATTGCTGCCGTGAGAGGGCCCTGTGGAAGGGCTGGTGGGAGCAGCAGTGTCCATCAACAGCCAGATGCTGTTCCTTTGCCTTCAGCAGGTTTAGATTCAGACCCGAGCAGTGAGCTGGTCAGGTAGGGTGCTCGTTCCTGCAAGGTGGAGACACTTCTGGGCTCCAAAAAAGCACTTCAACGGGCATTAAAATTTTAAGTACAAAAGTTGCTTTCTTATCTCCCATGTGACGCTGAAGTTGTTCGCCGTTAAGCATGTGCTTTGCTCAACTTCTGCCTGATTGCTCTGCAGTTTTCAGGACTGACACCATCTAAATTTGGTGTTTCCTTCCTCCCAAGCTTTGTAGTTTGAACTTGGTGGTGGCTGATGAACAGGCGCTGCCACCATCTGCGACGCACCTTTCCTGAAAGGCAAGGGGTGAACTAGATCCATAAATACGTTGTTACGAGAGAAGCATTCAAATGAGGGTTACTTGTTTTGCAGAGGATATATCCTTTTTTTTCCCCTTCCTCCCTCCCCATGTCCATAGCAGGAGCCATCAGCTTCTGATCAAGGTAAAACATAGTGGAAAAAAACCCCAAACAACAAAACCAAAACCAGAAGTAAGGAAGTAAGTGACTGGTAATCAGATCTTTTACTAATACTCTGCAGAATAGCTGGAATTCTTGACACAGATTGTAAGTGAGCACTGGAACTGTGGTTTCTGTGGACGTAGGTTTGTATGTTGATGCTGGTTTTAGTGCTTTTCATACAAAAGGATTTCTGCATTTAAATTACAAATGCACAAGAGAGAGAAGAGTGGGGACAACAAGCCTGCTTTCTAGCTTGATACTTACTTTATACGTGGAATTGATAGACAGATTTGTGATTGCTAATTAGGAAGGGGGACAACTCTTTAGCTGGGAAGACATTTTATTCAAATTTATGTATTTCCATAGTAAAAGAGGATTATAAAATTATTAACCTTTTTATGTTCCAGTTAGCAATCATACTTCTTGGCATCTCAACATTTGAATTTAAGACCTTTTCATGCACTGCCTGGAAAATGATTTGTATAAACAGTTTTCCCTTTATAAACTGTTTTAAAAATAAGGCAGCCAGACATTCTGCTGTTGGCAAGAGGCAATTCAAATCGTCACCCTCACGGTCCTTCTAATCCAGTCGTGTGTTCATGGAGGAGAAAGTGCACGTCAGCACCTCAGTGTCGCCAGCGGGGTACGGCTGCCAGGGCTGGAGGGCGTTTTCTCTATGGATTCCGGCTTTTCCTAAAATGTGGATTTTCATGGAACGAACAGCTGCCGTGGGTAGGAAGACTAGGGAGTTCCCTGTGGAAGCAAAGCTGCAGCTGGCTAAGACCACTGCAAGGGGCGGCCTGTGGCTGCCGGCAGTGCTGCCCGGCCATCTCAGCTCCCTTCCCTCTGCCTGTCGGCCCGCAGGGGAGCGGGGGACAAAGCCCCTTTTTCTCCAGCAGATCAGCTCCACCGGTTGTGCTGTTGGATTTCCTTTTCCTCCACACGTTTATCTGGAAAGCCTTGGACTCATGCCTGGAAGGCTCTGGCCCCGTCACTGCACTGCAGAGCTGTGCCGTTACCGCAGGCCTGAGGTGCCTTCAGCCATGTAATACAGTAAAATCGGGACAGTCCTTCAAGCCTGATAACATCCTTTTCCCCTCTTGTAACTTGAAGTAGCAATTAGTTCCCCTAAGGACACCTGCTGAGTCTTCCACTGGACTTGAAGGAACGTTTTCGTTTGTGCTTACCTGGCTCAGAAACAAACCCAGCCCAGCAGGCCCATCCACGAGGGGGGTCCTCTGAAAGGTCCTGCTGAAAAGCAGAAAAACTCCAGGTGTTTTATCAAACGCCAGAAAGAGATGCAGTTTTTCTGAGCTTGTGGAATGCTTGTGGGAGCAAATTTCATCCTACCAGAAGTTTAAGGTTAGTTTAATGTTGGCTTCATATCAAGCACGAGCTTGCTGATATTAGACAAGCAGATAAAAATTGCATGGTGTGGTTTGTTGTTTTTTTTTTTATTATTATTTGAGCCATATTTTAAAATCATCAAATGATTTCACTCTGTTTGTAGGTGTTAAAAATGTGGCAAAGCACAAGCTCGTTTCTTACCAGACTGGAGAAATGGGCTCATTTAAGTCTGTAGTATTTCAAATGGATGACTGCTCTTCAAAAACCCGATCATCTGAGGAGCTGTTCCTTCCTGCCCAACATGCCTTTTATTTTTCAGTCTCCTGATAAAATGATTGTATTGTTTCTCTGTATGAAATACTAATTCATTTCAACTGACCTGTCTTCTTCTGTCACGAGTGTTGTCAAATAGAATCTCTGAAATTACTTTCCTTACTAGAGCGGGGAAAAAGAGCTTTCACTGACACATACTATCGTTCTAATTTGATCTGAAAGCAAAGTGCCACTAGACATTTTTAAAATAAAATATTTTTAAAATAAAGAGGATTTATATATTAGTCTCTCAGTATAATTTGTAATCCACTCGTCTACATTTCTAAGATTACTCACATATAATTACATATACAAATTCAATACAACTTTTTACTTGAAGTCTTATTTTTCTGTTCCTTCTGAAGACACTTGTAATTTTTGTTGTAAGCCTTGTTTGATGGCACGGGGCTGTTAAACATATTAGCACATTCCTGGACTCCAGACTCACCAGGTGAGACATTGGGGTAGCATGGCAGTATGAGTGAGATAAACACATTGCACACATTTATAAAGCCCATTCATTAAAATGTTGATGTTTTTCTACCCATGATCGAGCACAGCTTGTTTCAACATATCATGAAGATTGAGTATGGAAGCTTAAACATCGATGGAGTAAGTTTCTAATAGTTAATTTCAAGGTAAAGGTTTTCAAAGGTACAATGGATGCATCCACTAGAACTCCCATCTGTGTTTTTGAAAGTTCCTACATTTCTTGCTGGCCTGATCCTAATATATTTGAGCCCTCCTGCCTCGTGAAACATTCAGTATATTCAAACACCAAATTTTCTGTTCCTACTTGGAAGTAGAGAAACCAAAAGTTTAAGCAATATTCCTATATACAGAAAAAGGCAGTATGTGCTATAGATCTGTTTTTCCATCTCACTCATAATAACAATTCTTATGCAGATAATTTTGGTGGGTATTTTACAATTTCAGAATATTTTTTATGGAGCCTGAAATTCAACAGACTAGAGAATACAAAGGCAAGACTTCTGTGGAGAGACACTAATAAGATGGTGTGTGTAAAATGTTCCCCTAGAGACTGTATTGATCATAGAAGATCACCTTAATCATAGATGAAAGAATGTCAGTACCAG
>JAVJGJ010000001.1:75219950-75244438 GCA_035590215.1 Microhierax caerulescens
GGGGGTGCGTCAGGCTTATATATATATATATATATATATATATATATATATATATTGCATAAATGTGTAAAGAGGTCTGGGGTCTGGAAATTTTACATTAGGAAGATAATAACTGCAGAAGAGTGGTATCAAGCATTTCCAAAAGTATCTATCATACAGCAGTACTGTGATGATGTGCTGCTTCAGTATGGGTTTTGAGCCTCTAGGGAGAGAGAAGAAGCAGGGCTGGGATAATAATGTAACAAAAATAAACTAAACCCGCAGGGAAACGAAGTTACAGGCCAAGATGAGGACACAGACTCCAGTTTACAAGCCTTGCATAAGAGCGGTAGGGAGGAGTGTGTAACACAAGGTCTGCTCTGCTGCTGTCTTGCTACAGCCTGAACTAGACCTGGCAAAAGGATGAAAATATTACTTGGCAAAGGTTTCATGTAATTCAAATCCTGTCTTGGCTTCAATACGTTACAATGAAACATGGTGATTTTGAAATCCCTAGGAGAGAAATATTCCAGGAAAAAAAATATTTTACTTGGAAGCTTTTTTGAATAAAGGAAACACTTTGTTCTAAAAATATTAGAATATACAACAAAGAAGGACTGAAAATTGAAAGAAAAGTCATGACAGTTATAAGTAATGCATTTCACAATATCAAAATGGCACCAGGCTTTGATCTTTTTAGGATAGGTATTGGAAAACAGGAGAGTTACAGGGATTTGGGAAAGGGAGAGAGGACCTCTGCTCTAGAGGAGGAACCTACCAAGAGAAATAAGAGGATAAGAGGGTTTCTGACCATGACAGCTGAAGTGCGTGCTGTCTCCTTGGAAGGCCAGGGCTGCAGTATCGGAAATATCACCAGATCAGCTCCGTTTTGTTCTTTCCCCCAAGTGTTTCTCCCCACCCTGTTCCCCAGCCGCAGGTTTAGCCCGCGTGGTGGGCTGCCTTCCCTCGCAGGCTCTCATTAACCACAGCTTCAGTTCAGGCTTGCCTCTCTCACTGAGTATAGCTGCTGTCATCAATAATGTATTCTCTTTGATTCTCTTCCTCACTTTCTTCCCTCCATAGCCCTCCAGAAAACATCAGGAAATTTGCATTTCTATCCTAACAGTGCGAGACTCGGGAACAGCGAAGATGACTAACTCATGACACACGCAGCTGGCGACGGCATCACAGACAGGTCCTGTCTGACACACATGCAGGCGTGTCCCACACAGCTCCTTTGGCAAAGCACTGTTGCCCCATCAGCCAGACTCCTCCCATGATTACAGCCATTCCGGTAGGATTTTCCAAGCCATCTCTGCATACCTTTAGTGAAATGGCAGAAATCAGTGCTCCTTCCACCAGTAGATTTACAAGGAAATACTTGTTTGGTTGGTTGGTTTTAAATAAACACTCAAACAGACAAAAGTGATGGCAATGTTAACATATTTGTATCACAGATGTTATCGCACACTTCACAGCAGAAGTGGTTTCAGGCATGCCTGTATTATTCCACATGAGACACTCGTTCCTTGGAAAGCGAGTCTTTGGTCTCTTTCGGGTTCCTTATTTTTCCGAGATAAAACAGCTGGGTTTGTTTCAACATTTGTTTTTAAAATGCGGCATGGGCGAGCGTTTCATCTTGATACACTGTTTACTTTGGAAGACTTTCCAGGCTTTGTTGGTTGCATCCAAGGGTCTCCTCAGTCTGCCAAGACAGATGGCTAAAGAAACCAGAGCATTTAGTTACTGCAGGACAATTGCAGGTGTGCCTAAAACCAAGCCTGTGCTTCAGGTTCTTTTGTGCCTAAGCTGGTGACAGAGCACAGAACACCTCCAAAGACCAAAGCCACAGTTGCAATGTTCAGTCTCTGACAGGTGTTGCTGCTTAGATTACTCAGTAAAATAACAGACCTGGCCACCTTGTTCCCCCAGTGTTTGCTGATGAATTTTTAAAATAAGGATTACTAGAACGATGTCATTGTACTACTCAGACTCATATTAATATAATGGATTGCTTGTCAGCAGAAAGGAGTAATGAGTCACAAATGGTGTGACAGTGGGGAAAACAAATCAGCTTTATAATGAGGGGATTAAATCTGAGGTGTGACCGTCTTTGCCATTCAGAAAGATTTTACAGCAGGTGCCACTCACATTAAGAATACAACCTTACAAGAAAGCTAAAGACCAAATGTGTGGTTATTACAGCCTTGAGTCCCATGCAGATATCCAGCATTCAAAAGGTAAAGATGTAGCTCAGACATTGTAGATAAATACAGCCGAGTGCAGTGCGAGAGTAGAATGCAATTATATCCACAAACGCAGGCCCCTAAAGGACGGCAAGAAGATAACTTCTTTCTGATCACAAACAATTAGCAGCTGGCTGACGTCCCACAGCAGGCAGACCGGCATCCCTTTTTTTTACATTTTATTCTAATGAGTGCAACTGTGGAAATAGCATTATTATTTATGTAGGCCCCGGTCCAAGACAGCACTTAATCTTATCAGCAGGAATTTTAACCCCAACGTAAGGCTGAGGCAAATAGGTTAGTAAGATTAAAGGGTGATTAGTTGCTCGCAGCCGCGGTTCAAGAAAGTGTTGGTGCGTGCAAAGAGCACTTTGCTGTGTGGGTCCTGGAGACACCCCAGCCCAAGCTTTCTGGTCGGCTTTCCCACGGGAAGGGCGGAGGAGCCGAAGGGGCAGCTTCCCTGGGACACTGCAGGCTCTCGGGTGCAGCTGGAGCACAAACAGGCTGAAGCAGCACTGGGCGCAGCAGCGAGCGGCACAGTGCCACGGTCTTTTGCCTCTGCCTTTGCTTGGCCTGCAAAGTTCAGCTTGGTCATACCGGCAGCTGCTTCAGTGCCTCAGTACGTTGTAGCTCAGGCTACACAGACTTTACGTCTTTCTCCGACTCGTCCTTTGGAGGCCTTGCAGCAATGCAAAGAAATCACCAAGAAAATAAAATCAGGTGTTTACACTTTGGTTATGCAGTGTATTTATTGATCTGAAAAGGAAACCTGGTGGGAAGCAAGTGAGAAATGTGAGTGAAGACACCACTGCGTAACGTCTCACAATGGGTGTTTGGGGTTTTTTGGTGAAAGGCTATTTGGTCAACAAATCTTAGGTTTTCCTTCTGTGTGTCAGTATCTTCTGGAGTGTAGCATCTACCTGTACCTTCAAAAATTATCTTTGCCTTACTAGCTGTGCCTTCCAAGCTGTGCTGCAGCTTTCTTCTTTTTTTTCCTTGAAATTGTAGTCCTTTATATCCAGTGTTTGTTTCAATTTACTGCATGGCTACCTTTGCTTGACTATTGGGTCTGGCTGAAACAATACTAAAGAAGCTGTAGTCTTTAACTCCTTATGCTTTCTCTTTAAATTTTTATCCTTATACCTTCTTTTTCTACATGTCTTTTTAACAACACTATTATATTTTCACAAGATTTTAAAAGTCCTTAGTTTTAACTTTGGAAAATTCTTAGCCTTTTTTTTTTTTTTCTTAAGGTTTTGTTTCAAGGTATTTTTTTCCTTTTTTTATGCGAGGAAGAAAAAAATTCATAGAAATAGAGGGAAAGTCTTAAACAAATCATGTGTCTTGCTGCTTTAGCCTTATGATACAGCTCTGCTGTACTGCTCTGCGTCTTTCATCTGCTTTATGAACACTCACGATTATTTTAGGACACTTCAGAGTTGCTGACCAACTACTTTATTGCAACACCCTAGCTAAGCAGCTTTTCTAGGCTCTGTGAAGGTTTTGAGCCCACTTGGAAAAGTTAGCCAGCTTATTCTGAAACGCCTTCAGTGGTGATTTAAATTAGTTTGACTCACTGCCTTGAAACAGGCTACGTTCCCTGAGTCCACCGGGACACGCTGCCTCCAGGCTGAGTCCACCGGGACACGCTGCCTCCAGGAAGGCTGGCGGCACAGACTGGTAGCACAAACTGCAGTTTAGCTACGCCATCACAAAAAGACGAGCAAAATTACTTTCATGACACCATCAATATTCCCATTCACAGGTCCACCCTGAAACAGCTTTCTGCTGCAATCTTTGTTCCTTCTGTCGCCAAGGTCTCTTTATTCTGCATGCTGTCATATATATGTTTAGCATACAGTATTTGAAAAAGTTGTCATTGGGTTTTATTTCAAGCCAAAGAATCACAATAAATAACCTGTACAGTTATGTCTATATCAAAGCAATATCCCCTAATGTATTTGCAAGCCCCTAAAAGCCCATGGCCCATATGCAGGACCATAATGCAGTATTAATGACCACAATAACTAATTTAGAGCTGCCTGTTGATTCTACATTTTTTCCATTAAAATACGCTGAAACATCTGTCTTCCCTTTTAGACACCGATGAAATCCATAGGCCCGCTCTGTGCTGATGCCTTGCACCTTACTGGGACACAAGCAGAAGGTCACATTTGTGGGGTCATAAGTACTCGGTGCACATTACTTACCTCTGATGTTACCTGAAGGCAAGCCAGGTTTTAAAATAAGCATACTCTAATATTACCTCTTGCAGATCCAGTATTACTTAAACCCTAAACAAATAGCATACCAGACGGGTTAAAGCTCCTTGTTGATAAAGAAAACCAAATCAGCCAAGTTCGGTGGCTGAAGTGTTGTGACATTATGTATTTGCTCATCCGCCCTCCCCCCGCCCCCAATAATCTGATTCATAATCCTTAACACTAAACCATAGCACTTCATCTTACCTTTTTGCCCCAGACCTGAACGGTATGAGCCGTTCTGTGCTCTGAAAAGGCTCAACTGCCATTTTTAAGTCAGCGATGTAAGCACCCTTACATTCTCATCACCTTGAGAATGGCTGAAGGTGCCCAGAAGCCTTGGCACACCTTTCCGTATCCTTGCGGCATTTTACAACAAATGTGCCTGACACAGAAAAGCCCAAGTCACATGCTGTTATTGCTTAAAGGATACCACAAGGTGTGCCAGAAACGTGGTGTTTCTCAGAGCAATCCAGCCCAGCCCAAAGGTATTACACTTAATGCACTCGGCACCCTGTAAGACCCTTGTGGAGAGGTTAAAATTGGTTAAAGAAGACCCTGTGCAAAGACCCTGTACAGAGACAAGTTTAACTCAGGGAAAAACCTGATTCATTCCCCTAAAAGCAGAATTTGGCCTGGAATCAAAAACACAAGAGCACAAAATCTCACCTGCCCGCCTCACTGACCAAGAGACACTTTACCTGCTGTTTGCAATACAGACCAATGTCACTGGCACTTTTCCTGCCAACAAAGTTATCAACCCTGCTTTGGTATTTATTGCTGGTGCTGTAAAAAGTACGAACACCCCAAAGCGATTTTTCTTTCTCAAACTCAATTTGCAGCACAGGCTGGAAAGCCCACACACAAAAAAAGAAAAACAAAAAACAAACCTTTTCTTCCCTATGGCAAACTGAGCTCCCACTGGATTTCTAGCATTTTCTTTCCTCCACTTCAGAGAAGCAGCGGGGTATGTCTCCCACACAGATTATTTGTGCAGATGTTCTTATCTCTGTCAGAGTCCCAGCTCTCTCCTTCACTTAGTTAAAGTCCCCTTGAGCCTCAGCTGGGGGACAGTGGAGGAAGCCCTGTTCCAAGCTGAATTATCTTCCTCACAGGATCTTCAAAAGGACATAGGAAAGTGACCCCTCTAACAGTTTGCGTTTGAAAATTCCCACGTATGCTCTTCCAAGTGATCGCCCAGGGTGATTTTAAAAGACAAACGTGATGCTGAAGAGGTAACAGAGCCTTCTGAAGGGAGACTCCTGCTTTCACCATTGGTGGCCATCATGGTCAACAGAGCAAAAGTTTCATTCAAATGACAAATATGAGCTGAGCCAAAGTGCCTGCAGTGATTTTGTAAGATTCCCCTCTCCCCCAGGTATCAGTCAGCAAAATCTGCAAAATACACACAGCACAGGACTAAGAATGTTTTGGGTCTTACTCTGAAAGTTACTGAATAAAATGCATGCAGTACTTTTTTTTTTTTTAAAAAAAAGTTATTTCAGATACACTTTTTTTTTTTTTTGTAAGAACACGTGTTCCTGTTAATATATACATATATATGGGGAAAAAAAAAATCTCTGTTTCTTAAAAAAAAGAAATCTCATATTGATCAAAGCGTGGCAAATATTGCAAGAAGGATTCATTTGAAATTATGCAGCGTAGAATCAACTTGGGCATTTCAAAGCACATCATGAGATGCTTTGAAAACATTTCAATCAACCTTCACACGGCTCAAAAATCCCTCTGTTCTGATTTTGCATAAACAATCTTGCCCTGTCCTTACCGATGCTGTGAGGGCTACCAGCAAGGGGCTAATGAGGATTTTTTTGTGTGTGTGCCAGTAGGGACGTATCCCTTAACAAAGAATTTGACTAATCTGACAAGGTCACTTCTACATAAGTAGCCAAACCTCTGTTAGCCTGTAATGACTTCTTCTGATCAATAATGACATGGGCAAGATTTGAAACTGGCAACCTGGAGGCAAAAGGCTTTGTACCCTGTTACTAATCTGCTGAGCTCTCCAGTCCCCTCGAAGGTGCTGCTTTCTAATGAATACATCTACATTCAGCATGACAAATAGCTTCAATTAAAAAGAGATCTTTGGGAAAACATTCCTGTTGTTGAACAAACAACCCTACAGTATTACTCATTTATTCTTCTAGGCCACTGGAGGTAATATGTCAGTTCTATAAATTAAATGTTTCTGTATGAATCACGAAGAAAGATGCCTGGGAGCTGCATCACCTTGGGACACGAGCCATTTCTCCTGGGCTCACGATGAGATGGGAAGCACGGACTGGTGAGGGCTGGGATCAAGAGATGTGCCCCCAAGAGCATCATTGGTATCTATAGAACTGAAGCCCTGACTTTAAGAGGGGCTTTACAGTTATTACAGACGCCGATTGTAACAGACAGCAAGGATTGCAGCGAAGGAACCGGGTGAGCTCGGTTACCGTGCGAGGGAGAGCTCACTGCTGCTCATTACTGTGAAGATGTAGGAACGAGGCAGAAAGGCCAGCTTGTGCAAAACTGAGCTTTTAATAAGGAGTTTTCCTTCTTTACTCCTCATCCCAGATTATTTTTCATGCCGTTACCTGCAGCATAAGCACTTTCTTTCAGCTTCGGTTGGTGGCAACAGATGGAAAGCCAACAGAGGCGTCTCAGCGCACACTAGCCCGCTTTGTGCACGCCACAGACCTTCTGGCCGCTTCGACAGTGAGCTCCTCAAAGTTAAGCCTTTAATTCAGGTACTCAGGACCTGATCCTGACATTCCCCCTGAAGCCTGAGGTCAAGTGAAAGCTGTGCAGATCACAGTGTTCCCGACAGATGTACACACCAAGCAGCTCCAAGTCCACCTGAGTCACAGAGCGGCGAGTTCAGGAGGTGAAGGGTAGAGACTATGCTAGAAGAATTATAAATCCTTGCCTTGATTTTAAGCAAAATATTTTAGAAGCGTATCATTGTGGCAGGGCAACAAGGAATGCAGTAAAGTTTGCTGGCTCACATAACTCGATTAAGCTTAAGCTTTGCTGCTTAAGCATTCCTGAGGGAGCTGAACAGGGATGGAGGCAGAGAGTTTACAGCAACACTGAAGCTTTTTGGACTGAGTTTTTCACTACTGAGGCTTATGGAGGATTTGCACCCACCCTGGAGCCCCCAAATCCCAGAGCTGGTCAGGCTATGACCAGTCATCCCAGTATGACCTTGAGCAGCCCTACTGATTTGCATCCCACTCCTGCCTCACATCTGGATGCCACAGAAGCAGCTGACAGATCATCCAGCTTCATTGGGCCTGTGCTGCCCGCAGCTCTGGTGTGCAGCGGTCCTCACCTTGCCCTCTGTCTTTGTCACAGCTGCCCTGGGATTGCTCCATCAGGTCACCGTTGGAATCTCTGATGGTTTGCACCATATTGCCTGTGCATTAAATTCCACCAGCAACTTCAACTCCACCACCAGAGACAACCTGGGTGTGACGTGTTGCCATCTGAGCTCTTCTGAAGGGGTTCACAGCTGCTTCTGCTGGCATAAATGGAACAAAGCAGAAGGCTGTGGGAAATCAGACCGCAAGTTTTAAACTGGCTAGAAGCTGATCTAGAGGGTTATGTTGTCTCCAAAAAGAACACTCAAGGACAAGAAATCACACTACTGCTTTGGAACCTCTTCTGTTCATGACATTGCTGTGAAATAGGAGCTTTCCTTCATCCCTCCAAACTGTTGGTAGAGTTTTCTATGACTTGGCTTTACTGAAAGGTCATCTAGATGGTTGTGACCAGGAATTTCCATCCGTCTCTCTTTTTTCAAGTTCAGGGGTTACCAACTCTATGCTCATCTCAGCTCTTTGAAAAGCACTCAGAGACCATCATCTTTGATTTGGACTGGTGAGTTTTTTACCTAATGAGCTCCAACAGAAACAGGTTGGTTGCTTCATCAGGAAACAGTAAGAGGACATAAAGATGATTCTCGTTGTCAATTGAATATCTGAAAAGAGCCCTACACAGCTGAACTGCCGCAATTCTGGCTCCTGTCTGTGCTTCTTTCTGTAGGATCCCAGAGTATAAAACTGCACTGGCAGTTCAAATGAGATCCTGATCAGCTGGAATCCTCTAGATCTGATTACACTCCAAGTCCAGGCAAGCCAATATCTACAGGTCTTGTTCACGAGCAACCATGCCACTATTAGAGAGGTTGCATAAAGGGAGCAGCACTGATGCAAGCTGAATGTCTATGACGACACGAAATTAGATGTTACCACAGATGTTGCCATATCCTCAATGCTTAAGTAGTATTATACATTTTTCATAAATGTGAAATTATCTACCTCAACTTTCACAAGAAAAGCTGTAGCTACCATATAATCGAGCAGCAGACGTCGTCAGTACTCAAAAGCAGCGAGCTAATAGCAAAAGGCTACATACCATAGTCCTATCTTCAGTGTGTCATGCTCGGTGGCTTGAAACTGCAACAAGGTCAACCCACAATACAGTTTTCCACTAAATATCTAAGATGCAACACAGCTGGGGAATAGTTGCTTTGACTTTTGGCTAAACTCTTAACAAGTTCTTGGGCACACCATTAGCTTGCTGCACCTTGTGCACACACAAGTTCTGTTGTGTATATACACGGTGATGCTGCCTTCCACCCTTAACCGAATCCAGGATGCCCAACTCACTAAACATCACCCTGCATTTACAGGAATCCAAGTGAGAATTTCAAAGTTCCACCCAGCCATCTGGTGTATCGCTCCGTTTAAAGTCTACTACCCATAGCATAGCAGTAGACAGGTATAAAACCTTGGCCAGAGGAGTTTGTTTGGGTCTGACATCAGAGATCTAGAACTTGAAACCCACCTTAGCAAGATATCTGTGCTATAATTTTAGCTATGATACAAACCTGAATCCTCTGACGCTTCTCTTCTACTGCATGAAATGCTGAGGAGTCTGTTCAGATTTACAGTTCACTGATCTGCGCTGAAAGTATCTATTATGATAAGCAGAGGGATGAATGGAAGGGAAAATTGTCTATCAGCACTCCCAGAGAGGTGACGTTCTCAAGAGCGGCAATCACGAAAGTTACAAAACAGCTATGTTTTGCAGGGGTGGGTCTGAAAATATTCCCCTGTCAGCGCTAGTAAATTGCACCATACATGGGTGTATCTGTCAGTGCATTATTGTCACTATTAAACATCTGATAGAAACAGGGCATCTGCAGAATGTGAGAGTGTGAGAAATGAACAGCACCAGTAGGACAGCAATTCAGCAGTAAATGCATTCATTTTCATTTGAAAGGAACCGCACAGAGCAATCTGAACTGTAATTCAGCGGTGGTAGGAGCACTCAGAGGGCTTTAACCTGAAGAAGCACCAAATGTCACTACGGTTACTTATGTAACAGTCCAAACTGCTATGTAAGAAGTCATTTAAAGGCTTAAGGTAGTTCAAGGATTTTCTTGATGCTTACACTGATACTGCCATGGCACCTGCTTTATAGTGCACCACTATTGTTTACATCATTTTTATAAAGAGGATTTAAAGCTCTAAACCACAACTTAAATGAAAAAAAAAAAAAAAAAATCCCACATTATATATCTCAGAAAAATCAGGACGAACTTGTGTGCCAGCTTCAGCCCTGTAGCTTTCTAGTTCATGTAACTGGTATGATTTGAAGTACTAAGAGAGGAAAAACTCACCTTGTTAGCTAGCTTGTTTATGTCCCTGCATACATTCTTAGATTCAGGATCCAGAGGGCTGACGCTTTTTAAAATTGCTTTTTATCCTCATAAGTGCTGCAGGATTATCTTGGCAAAAGAAATGTCCCTCACATCCCTCCTGACTCCCACATCACATCGATGCTAGCCAAGCACTACCTGCAGGATCTTCATCAAGTCCAAATCTCTACCTCAGCTGCCTCAGCACCTAGGATCAAGATTATTGACAGTAACAGCTGATTTATTTGATTGTTATCAAGCTTGGGAGTGGCATAGTCTCCTTTCATGTCTGTCAGCACCTAACAGACAATAACAGTTAATTGTAATTAGTAACCAGCACGTAACCTGAGCCAAAACCCAACTTGATTTCAGATTCCTGGCTGCAGGTATAACCTACACACATTTCCCTGCTCATTCTGCCCCAACCCAGGGAGGCTTTCTGCTCTTCTGGGCAGGATCAGCTGGAGGATCCTTAGTGCTTGTGAGGTGTAATGTGATGTTAGAGGAACAAAGGAGGACGATAAAAGGACCTGGATCTTATCTGCCCTTTCTCTCTTGCCATGCTGCTCTGTGGCTGCACCTCAGCACCTTGCCAGCCGTGGCAGCTGACAGAGGCGGAGCAGGCAGCTTTGGAAGGGCTCTCCTGCATCACTGCCTCAACTGTCTTGGCTCTTCCAAGCTACAGCTGTAAGGAAAGAAGCAGAGTCTTCAACCCAGTTCCCAAAGGACAAAGGTCATTGTCATGAGTTATCACCATTAGCACCAAGTATTTTCTGCACCCTACAAAGCCAAAACCAGCTCAGGGGGTCCTCAGTGCAAGATTTAAAGTGCATCTGCCCTGTGCAATGCCTTCTGTGTTGCAATGTCTCAGGGTGTTAGCTGTGACAGCCGACACAGGGTCGTGGCCCTGCTGAGCGGGGTACCCCATGGGGAGAACAGGGTAAGACTGACCCTCAAGCACCTCCTGCTGAAGGCCAGGCAGCCTGTAGGTGGCACAGGCATGGTTCGTGTCAGCAACCTGCACTTGCAACACCCTGGCATTACAGGAGTAGCTGACATCGCATAATTAAAGCTTCCCTTCTCCCTTCCATCCGCTTAGGATGTGCGCTGGAAAAGACAAAGCGATGCGACTGTAGTGGGAAATACACCGGCAGGGACGCCAGCCGCCTCAAATGAGGAACCGAAACAAATGGAAATGAAAGGTGGCAAGAGCAAATATGTTGTGAGCAGTTCAGACGCAGAAGTGCCCGACAAGCTACCTCTGGGGAACCAGTATACACCGCCTAAACGGTGTCTGCACCGTAACTCGAGTATCAGTGCCCCCACAGGTTGATAGCTCGCTCAGAGATGAGTGGCATCGCTCAGGGTTTCCGAGCCACAGTGTGGAAGCAAGAAGTGAACAGCTTGTTGTGAATGGATCCCTGTCCAGGATAACAGCCAGGAAACAATACCACTGAGTCCACACAGGTGGGGGCTGGACCGCTGGAGGTACACTTGAATGGCCTTGAAGGTAGCTGGCTGGGCAAGGAGTGCTGCAGCCAACGCGAGGGTTCCATCAACTCGTTTTTATAAAATCGCAGTCAGAGGCGAGAAACCTACAGCAAGTTGGAATGCAGAGGTGTCTGTTGTTTTATTTAGTCATGGTGGTGGAGAACAGCCTCTCATTTCTGTGGCTGCTTCTGGCCAGATCCACGTAGTACTTTTCTACCTGGAGTGCTGGTAGCTCCTGGAGGAGCCTCCCACCCCCTCCAACACCAAGCACTTTGCCACCATTGTCACACACTTACTCAAAGGTCTAATGTGATTGCCCAACTTGGTGCCATCGCCCCTCTCTGTAGTCTTATTGAGAGTGTAAAAGAGAGGACTCCTACCCACAGCCTCCTCATTACGACCCACAGCGTGGTGCCCTTAAATAGCACCTTTTTTGTTTAGGTCTAATTGGCCAATATATAGTAGCTGCTGTCGGCTCCTCTGAGTACTCACACAGCACATTGGGCATGCACGCATGTAATTTATTATGTCAAACTCGTTTTCTTTTACATGGTATTGTTCCTGCCTTTCTTCTCTCAGAGAGTTATTATCCTGCGTGAATTTCCTTTGTAATTAAGTGGCTTGGTTGCTGTTCCCAGCTCTGGAAAAATGACAAAGGGAAAAAATGAAAAAATGAAAAAGCCGCCACCTCAAATTGGTTTACATTCAGTAGGGATGCCTGCCATTTGCGGAGACCAGCAGATGCCAGCCTAAATTGAAAAACGGAACAAGAAATACTGTATCATAACGTTAGCATCTCCCATGCCAGATGGGAGCCTTACAAGACATGGCAGGAGCCGCTAGCCAGCAGTGGTTAAAATTCAGTGTTGGAACAAGTACAGTTACGCTGCATGCACTGATAGTGTATTTTGATTATAGAACTTAATTGTATCATAGATCAATGATAGTTTAATTTATGAGGATTGATTTTGTTAATCCAAGCAGTTCAAAAGGCACTGTTAAAGCTTCAGTTCATTTAACTGTATCTGACTTAAGCTTTGCTCATGCTATCAGAAGATAAATGATTGTATATAAACTCATACCTTCATCCCCCTATTCATATAATTATCTCAGCATCTGTCACTAACTATGAGTTACATTTAAATGCAAAGTGTTAGTTGGGCAGGATACAACACTGGACTTTGAATACTTAAGATCTAGTAACAAAAGCGTCATACGATTATTTGCACATGCGCACTTACCGATCCTTCTGATGTTTTATTATTGCCATGTCCCTGAACTTCATAATACTTAATTGTTGCACTCATATTAAACAGCAACAGGACAGTCCCGAGTGCTGTGTCAGAAGAAAAAAAGGACGAGCCAGCCCTTTCACGATGGGGCTTATGTAGACCACCACCTACCAGCTAATGGTACACAAACTTGACACGCAGTACAAGAGAACTTAATAAGTTTCCAAGAGCCTCCTCACAGGACTTCTTCTTAAAGGTCCAGATCCCAAAGCCAGGGTTTACATTAAAACTTTCACATCTGCTCAAAACTGACATTTCCCACCAACCCGCCCCACGCATACTTCTGTCACTAATTTTTCAGGCAAAAGATCTGAGAGTTAGTAAATCGGGTAAACAAAATCCCAAACAAAAAACCAAGTTCATTATTTTTACACAAGTGCAGTGTATTTTCTGAGCCCTGAGAATTCTCACCCTAAACGTGAAAGCGATTTCTTGAAGCGAGTCAAATCACAGGGAGGGACTGGTTTTTCGGCTTTAAATAGACTGTTTTCAAGGAAAAGAATTCATGCGCTCACCTTAATTTCACACTGATTTTTGCTTCTTCCTCTGTCTCTTCCTTAATCTGATGAAATCCGTCAATACTCACTGCAAGCTGGTGCTGCCTGCGACAAGCCAGATCTACACAGGATGCACCTTGCTGCAACCTCTGCACTCCACAGGGAGTCTGAGTAGACTTTTCTCACCACAGCCAGGCAAACAATAAACACAGGTTGGCACATCTTTGTTTTAATCCTTAATCCCATGCTTATCCTGTACTGCTTGCAGTGGAGTTGGGAGAAGGAATAGAATCATAGAATAACTCCAGCTGGAAGGGACCCATGTATGGATCTCATGAAAAACCAAGAGGAGATGCAGTTTTCTACAGAGACCCAGTGAATCAGGAAGGCTTCGCAATGTGACAAGCATGAACTATTGCAGAGATACTGGAAAAGCAAATAAATCATCTGTCAACAAAGCATCATAACACAGGAGACTGCAAAATGGAAAGCTTCCTAATATCCATTCTGATTCAACAGCATCGTTCAAAAAACGAGAAACAGGATCACATCCACCACTATTAAATTTGTGTTGTAATGTTAAAGTTCCTCTTCCCTCCAGCCCCCTGCCATATCAGCTCCTCAAGCCAGCTTTGCTTCACCTGGTTTGAAATCAGTTGAACAGTGCCAACTCAGACCATCTGATGCTTTCTGGAGCTTTTGGAAAGAACGGCGGAAAAAATCCATTATTGTAGTTGACAATCACAGCATCGCCAAAACCACAAGTCACAAAATTAAGTCAGAACATGAAGAGAGAAAGGCACACAGGGAAAGACGAGCCCACAAATTGCGGATTGCATTATAACGGCGATAACCAATACAAGGGATAAAAAGCAAAATGAAAAAAATGATCCAAACCACATTCGTGTTCAATTCTGGCCCCTGCCTATTCCTTCCATATCTTCAATAATTAAAGTAGCCAAGTAAGTGTGGCTCCGGGGGCCTCTCAACCCACGCAACCAGAAGGCCACCCAGGCTTTCCCCAGCCATCAGCTCCTGCCCAGGCCACACAGACCTGCCCTGCAGGGACACTCCTGTCCCCTGAGAGCAGGACACACTCTCACTGCGTGTTCATGTTTCCTTTGCTGGTTCCAGGGGGTCTCCGACAGATTTCCATTTTACAGGACAGGTGGGAAGGGGCGATTGGACAACTCTGAACTCCCCAAAGGATGTCGCGTCTCCCCTTCAAACCGTCACGAAGAAGTGTTCTTGCTTCCTCATGAAGAATAGGTCTCCCCCACCCCTCCTAAGCAGAGGGATGCTCTTTGGCTGCAAGTGACAAATTGGAGGGGACAGAGGCGAGCAGAAGAGCTGGTCCTCTCCCTGAGCTTTCCCGTTTGAGCTGAGACATCTTTTCAGCCCAACCTTTGTGGGCCCCACAGTGTTTCATTTTTCCAAGCTTTACCTGTAGGGAAGACCATCTCTTTCCACTCCACCCCCAAGACTTAACTGTGTCTCTCCCTCTCCTGCTTCGGTTAATACCAGCTGTTACAGCATGTATCGATGGGCCAGGAACCGAGCAGTAGAAATTTGTAATAGGTTTGTACAGAACAGTACAAGGACAAATTGATCTGGCTTAAAAAAAAAGCAGGAATGTATGAAAACGTTCTCTGCTCACCATAAAAATCTTTCAGCTCTTCCCCTCGTGGTGTTACACCAGAAAACCTGATATAAATGCTTACTTTTGGTCAAAGGGGTGTGCTGGCTGGGTACAACGGTGCTGCCTGGCTAAAGAACAGCTGGAGTCACACAGGCAGAAAATCAGCAGTAGGACCAAAATGCTTTCTCTGTGTCTCTCCTGCTCTTTGTTTCATCTTTCTCACCAGCTGGACTCATCCCCCTTTCCTTGAAAAGACCTGAATCTGTTTTGAAGCATACCTTGAGCTGAACTTTAGCCCTCTGGAAATCATACAGGTCCCATAAATCACTGCCCGCAATAATTTTTGCCTTGTATTTCCTTCTTTTCTTAATCCAGCTTCTTTTTTTTTTTTTTTTTTTTTTTTTGTTTTTCCCGCTGTGTATTTTTCTCCTCTGTTTCAGTATCTTTTGTCAAATATTGCTTTTCCTTTGTCACTTGCTGCTTTCCAATTTTGGATGCTTTCCTCCAGCAGCATTCAGCCTTCCGTTCACAATACATCTTTCCCTTTATGTCCCTTTACTAGACATAACATTTCTCATTAAGAGCCAGTTTCAATTCTAAAGCAATTAAGGAATTAACACCAGTACAGAGGTCTGGCCAATAATGTCCAAACCACACATTGCTCATCATACAATCCAAGATGTGTGCAGCGTGATACCAACAATTACGCCTGCTGACAACACTCAGCAATTTGATTTTCCCTTAATGCCGGCTTCTCTCGCTCCAGTAACACACTTTCACCGTTATCAGGATGCATCTCACACCTAGGCTTTGACAGGGTGGGCTTTTTTGTTGTTGTACATTCCCAGTATAGTTCGCCCTTTTCTCCCTCTCCCACTTTCACTTTCTAGTGACCTTCCCAGGCTCGGATCCCGCCGTGCAGCCACCTGTTCGGAGGCAGAGTGCGGGAGCCTCTGGGGAACGGGCTGTCATAGTTATCTTAGCTCGGCGCTGAAGTTACAAGATGTGGGCAGGCGCCGTGCAGCTCCTCACAGCGCAAGCACAAACGCGTCAGGCTGGTAGCAGCGTTACAAACCTTCACGGGGCGCAGACCCTGTAGGAGAGAGAAATCGGCAATCTGAAACAGCCACATGGCTACTGCAGGAACACCAGTGAGCTCTTGACAGTGTCATTATAATCACCGGAACACTCAAAAATAATTGCTATCCTTAAGAATCAAGCTGCTTCTTTTAATCTTAATGGAGAAAACTGGTTTAGATGGTACCGGTGCAAAGGAAGGAGAGGCCAGACAAAGCAAGATGCTTTCCTTTTGTGTTCGTTGGGTTTGTCTTCTCTGGAATCGTTAACCTTTTTACATGTCTACACAATAAAATAATTCACAATTTAGCTGCTGTAAAGCCCAAGCATTCCATATGGTTGGAAAAAGGATCATGAGGATATACATACACAAGAAATACATTTAATCTGGAGGGTTTCAGATCTGCAGGGATATCTGGCAATCCGTGTAAAACTGGCAACACAGAAGTAAATTAGAGTTTCCAAAGCAAAATATCAGTTTTCTGAAAGATGATAGCAGGTCAACAACCTGGATAGGTTTGTGGAGGACTTGGGTTCACAGCTCCTAGGAGACTAGAGGGAAGCTTTGTGGCATCAAAAAATGCAGTTTAGATCTGCTAGGTACAAGGAGAATGAGTCTTGTAAAGCAACGGGGCCTGAAAATGAAGGGATTTTTTAAAAAGGTTGCAACTATTACTGTGAAAGCATTTTTGTATCCATGTATTTGAGCAGAGCCTCTTTGAATTTTAAAGTGTTTAGCTTCAAATGTTTTGGGGACTCCAGAGGCATACATAGTTCCAAGCTAACCATTTGAAACGCTGTGACAAATAGTCCCACTCCAACAAGAAAGTATTGGACATGAAAGTGATCCCAGGAGGAGAGGAAAACAGAGTAATTCAATGTATTTTAAATTACTTTTCACAATCAAACTGTGTAAAGCCATGTATGACGCCAGGTTAGGAGCTCAGGTCTCTGCCGTTAGCGGTAAGTGTAGCTTTACTGAAGGTAGTTTTTATGCTGAGAGACACAGAAGTTGCTGTTTGTCTTCAGCCCTGGGTGTTCGTGGCACCTTCGGGTTCCATGTGAAACCCACCAACTGGAATTTGTCCCAGTTCACACTGCTCTCAAGCTGGGTGTCCCCGAGCCCAGGCTGGTGAGATGGAAATTGCGATTGCAATCTCTGCGTCATGGAAAGACACACCTGCGTGTCCCCGCTGCCACGTGGGGAAGGGAAAGCTGCTCAGGTGCAGGCCCGAAAGGAAGCTACACCGAAAGGAGAATTTAATTTTTTAAGGCCCCCGTGAGTCAGCTTTCTGGGGGTATGTTCACAGACTGGACCCTAAAGAGCTGCAGGGGAACCCAGTCGTGTTTGTTAAATTCATAAGAAAAAAGTGGATCGGAGCTCACACAACACACACCCTTAAAAACAAGCGTGAAAATGTGCTGAGGTGGTAGAGAGAGATGTCATTCCCAAGGGAATTCCTTTTGCACTCCTGGATCATGGAAGTAATAGGATTTGAAAGCAAATTCCCAAGCATTTGATAAATAAACCAGTCAAGCACTGGCATACCGACGATGGTGGGAATCATGTTGAGCGCTGCCTGTTCCAAAGAAACGCAGGAGCGCGGCATGGGCGCAAGAACCGAGCCCTCAAGAGAGTGTGTCTGGAGCGAACTGACTGGAAAGAAAAGCAAGTTAGAAGTGTGAAACCGTGTGGGGTTCACTGCAGAAAGGTTGAAGCACTGCAGAAGCACTGGCCACTTCAGAGGCGAGCTGCTCCGATCAATTCCGCCCGCTTTGAGAGACAGGTCCAACAGCAGCAGCGCTGGCAGCATGCTGTTCTCAGCGCACACGAGCACGTGGCTGGTGCTGTAACTCTACAGAGGAGAGTCACCGTGCTGGGGAAGGATGAAAACCAAACCGAAAATTTCTCATTCAAGCTGTTAGCTGGAAAGCAGCTGCATAGCCAAGCTGTCGTTGCCAGCGCTTTTGAAAATAATTGTGGGAAGAAAAGTAGCGAATTGGATGGTGATGAAAGATTGCTCCAAGACAGTCCGTTTACCACCAGGCATCATTATTTTTGTCGATGGTTCAGAAGCAAGAACTATCATCCCGAAGTCAGTGATCCACCCCGACACTTGGCACAGGAGCAAGCTGCCAGCATTCAGTAATTTTGGGCACGGTCTTCACAGGTGGCAAACAGACGACATTGCTGTTCGTAATAACCGTGCCGGTGGCAGGCTCTGAGGCTCACGGTCATTTCTTAGAGTGGCCTCGAGGTGAAAAGGTACAAACACAACAGGAGACTTGCAAGAAAACTTGACATGAGCCGGCACCTGGCTCTTAACCTGTCAATGTTGTCAGGCATTCCTACTTCTCTGATACTTCAACTTTTTATACGCTTGCTGTAAGTGCTAATTTACTCCTGTCAGACGTGTTGCTCTTTTCGGCACCATTGCAGTAAAGTACCTGCCGTGCACGTGTTGCTCCACATAGCTCTGTTCCATCAGACAAGCAAAGCAACACACATACAGCTTGGTGTTTGTCCCTTGCTGAGAACCACGTAAGCCTGAGATTTTAAAAACTCTGCCGCACTAATACTGCCACTAGCGCTGCTCTCTGTATGCAGGAGGAAGAGTCTTCCTCCCTCCTACAAGGTCAATGCAGTAGCAGAAATGAAGGGCTACAAAACCAACTCTCCTTTTTTTGTTTCCCCAATATATATACTGAATAATTGTTGGACATTTTTTGCTACATGTTTTTAAGTCTATCTTTGAGATTTTAACTGCAAAAAATAATCTCATTATTTTCTTAAACAAATATTTTTGGAAAAGGTATTATTTGGTTTAAATTCAACCAAGTGGTTCTCATTTAGATAAGGATTCAGGTTTTTTCCTGATAAGTTGTTGCAAAACTGTATTCAGAATTGCATGCAGCTGACATCAGGTCGTTTGACATGAGACAGACACTTCACTCGATGAGTTTATTTTTATCGGTGCTCCTAAGCCAAGGGGACGTCTGCACAGCCACCTCAAGGCACAGGCTGGAGTTAGGCTTGTTGTAAATTATACCCCAGTTTTGATCTAATACTTGGAGATGGCACCATAAGAGCTGAGATTGCCCAAAACGCCCTGGATGTCCCCAGTTTAATCATGTTCTTCCCAGTAACAAAGCGAGCATCCCACTCAGATCCACTCAGATCCAGGTTTGCTGTTCCCATCCCTAGCTTTCCTAGCAAGTTTCAGGAGTCGCATCATTCTTGTTCTCTACCTCCCTTCTGCTTTCAGATGCACATGAAGGCTTTACTTGTGTTTAAATGCTACAATGAAATCTGATTTCACAGGTTTATGTGTCTTGCCATTCATTCTCTGTCTACATTAAATAGGAAGTTTCTCTGATAACACAGAAGAGATTTTTTCACCTGACTCTCAGCAGTGTTAGAAAGCTCTGCACGTCTGTCCTATACACAGGGCAACAATTTCACATCCCAGCTCTTGAGTAACTCTTCCTGCAGAGTTTTAAATCATTCTCTAGTTTCAACTGTCCTCTTCCGTTTTCATACATTTGAACCTGCTTCTAATCCTGTTACAAAAAATAGATCAAGGTCTACCTGCTGGCTACAACTTTCTGCTGGGCAGCATTGCTGGGTGATCAATAATCTGAAAGGATCTCCATGTATTTTTATAGCAGGTCGATTATATTTTTCTCTGCCAATACCGAGCCTTTGATGTGCACACATTGTCTCACCAACAGTCACTGGGAAAATAACCTCTGAGAGCATAATCTGCAGGCAGAGGTATGAAACAAGCTACCAAATGAGCGGTCAGATTGTATGTACAACTATAAAAATGAAAAGTGTAGCACGAAGTGGCACAAACTTCAAACCAGGGGACCACCAGATAGCTTCTCGGCCACGCACTTTCTCCTTTAACAATAAAGTCTGTGTTACCTGGTTGAAAAGTAATTTCTCTCACCAGCTTTCCTGTTACTGCCTGGAAAAAAAAATTATGATCCACACACAAACAACAACAATGAAATACTGTGTTTGTGTACAAATAGATCAAAAGAATATTCTACCCTTTCCTCCACACAAGCTTTTGGGAGTTTTGTAGTGTACTGTCACAGAACTAAAACAACAGTAATTGGGTTGTCCATAGGACTTAGCAAACTAAAAATACTTAGGGGAGGGGGAAGATCTAGGCTTATTTTATGGCTCAGAAGAAGTCTGGTGCAAGGATATTGCATCATAATTTCCAAAGTCAGTGCCGTCAGGTCATTCTCAAAACAGCAGGGAAGTAGAAAGAAAGACAGGGAAGGAGACAGGAGAGGCTGAGAGTCACCAAGAATGCACAGAGGTGCTGTGTGACCTGAGGAGCACATCCTGGGCACACATGGCATGGGGCTGCACAGGAGCAGCGGTTTGAGCTCTCAGCCTCCACTCAGGGTTCCAGTGGGGCTTTGTACTTGTGTGGCAACATCACACGCCCACCCAGGAAGCCTCATATCACGCCACAGAGGTGAAGTCCCACAAGAAAATCTACTTCTCACAGTGAAACATTGAAATTGGTTTCCTAGACAACAACTCCATATTCTACAATAATTCAAAATTAAGCCTTTCTATGCCATGGGGTGGATCACTCTAAAAGCTCACCTTTCATACAGCCCCTCGCAGCTGGGCATCCTATTTGTTGATTCACTATCACCCATGTCAGTTGAATATACTAAAATATCCTAGGTTTAAATTATTTTTCTCTTCACCTGTGTTTAGAAAGGTACATCACGCAAGCCAAAGGGTAAAAATTTATTTTGTGCTTTACTAGGTACAAACAAGGCCTGTGTTATTTCCCCACTTATGCATCTTTGCCTTTCCTTCGCAGTTATTTAAGCACCTGAAATTCTGTTGGGGAAAATGGTCATAGGTACCAGTTCAGTCAAAGTCCAAACCTAGGCGAACAAGGCAAGCTCACAGGCAGATTGATTTAGGTTCTTCTCTAGAAGCTAGGAGTTCCTCATAGCTCTCAGATATCTCTTTAGCTCACACAAAAAAATGTAAAAAAAAAACATGTAAAAGGTTGACCTTTAGTACTTTTGGGCTAAAGGTAATGTAAAATGTATATAATGCATTGCTGGTGGCAGCACACAGTTTCCTTTGCTGCCTTTTAACTTTTGATGAGCTCTCTCTCCTTTTCCGATAAGCATAGTTCCTCTTTTTTTTTTTTTTTTTTCCCCCCAGAATTAAGTGTATTACTATAGTGTGTACCTATCGACAAGCTGCAGTAATGTCCAGCTCTTGGGGCCAAGGCAACAGAGGGATCAACTTAGGCCCTAGAAACTGCTGACAAAAGCCATACTTGAGGTCTACTGTGTTCTTCTAGATTGTGTCTAAACATTGAGCCTGCAAATTGTCTCTTGCCTGTGTAAGCTGCTAACGGCACTTCCTCTGCTAGGAGTAAACAATTCTCTTGCACGAGTTTTTTCACTTCAGTAAGCAGCAATAAGTAGCCTAGCGATGGATGGCAGAACTTGCTGTTTTGTTCCTTTCCAAGGAAATTTGCAGTCAGAGTAGTCTTGATAGAGCTGAAGATCTCTGTCTAAACATGTCCATCATTTTAGTGATTTTATTTTAATTGCCACCATTCTGCACTTTGCCATTAGGTGAGAAGGAAGGATGCTCTAGCAGATGTTTAGGTCAAATATGCGATTTCATTTGAGACACACAAGCCTTCATCATGCTGAATCTGTGTGGATGCGAGGTATACTGGTTTCCAATAATGTGTTCAAAGAGCTTTCAAAAGGCTTTTGGTGTTTATAAAGAACTTCTGGGCACTTCAGATCATTTGCATGATATCTCCCAACTCCCGCAGACCCAAACAGCAAGCTTTCCGGGAGTACTTGCATGCTGTTTGCAAACAGCCACGGTCTGTTTTGTTTGCAACTTGCATTTCCTAAGATAAGAATCTTCAGCAGCAACCACCACAATCAATATTTTCAGAAACACTTCAGTTTGTTTACATGTCATATGTGAATGCAGAAGCCCGTTTTCAGCTCGCAGCCACCGCGGATTTCTGAGGGTGGGGAAGGAGGGCAAGGAAGTTCATTACGAGCCAGTGCGGTGGTTGTAATTTATCTGTAGTGACTTCAGCTAGAAAGCAGCTTGCAGATGAAGTTTTCTTACCCAACACCCTTGACTGGACTCCCATCAAAAGGCAGTGTCTCATTATATCTCACTCTCGCCCACTCTCCTGCCGCCACTGCCATTGTACAAAGCGGGAGAACGGCAGCGTTGCAAAGCGAAAATGGCTACAACCCTGCTGCATATTTTAAATACAAAGTGGCGATAAACACTTGTACTTCTTACGGAACCCTGCGAAAAACGTGATTCCACGGGGAAGATTTAGTAAGTACAAAACTTTGCTCAGCAATAACTAAAGAAGATTCCTGTCTTCTGGTTTTGGTAACGCTCTAGTATGAGAACAGGAGTATGGGGCTTGGGCTTTCTAGCAGTGAGCTGAGCATAAAAAAAAATAAATAAATGGGTTAAGCAAATGAAAACTGGATAAAAAAATGTAGGCCTTGCTAACTCTGTGATACATCTGATGGCCTGAAGGGGTTAACGAAATCCATGGAGGTGCTAGGCAATAGTTCCAGCACCCAAGCAGCAGCCACCAGTGAAAGACATGTGAAGCCATGTTATACATTTTTATTCTTTGGAAATGTCAAAAGTGGGTTGTTGTTTTTTTTTTTCTTATTTTGTTTTTGCACACTCCTGCTCACCTGCCCAAATTCAGCTGCGAGGAAGATTCCGTTTTGCAGCTGTCTCAATGCATTTGTTATCCCACTGTCAAAGGTACTTAATCTTCAGATACCCACGGCTTTCCGTGAGCTTTAGCTGCAGTGTTGCTTCTAATAGATGCTTTCAGTCAATGCCTGAATTCCAAAATAATAGCTTTTCTTCCCCACTTACTGCCGAAGTAGATGTTATTATCTTGGAGGAAAAAAAAAATATAATTGAACAAAAATATCCCAGATGTATGGACAGACAGCGATACCTGCAAGTCGGCATCAGGCAGGCATGTGTTAGCGGGGAAGTTTGGCATCAGCTGGAGCAAACCAGGGTCGTGCTGGCTATTCAGCTAGAAAAGGTATGTGAAGAAAACAAAATGCTGATCTGAACGCAAACACTAGGCATATGAGGCACTGGGGAATGCCTTCAGCGATAACTTGGTTGATAGGGGTGAGGAAATGATAATGCAAGCTCCAGAGAAAATTGGATGGGCTTGTCAAAGCCAAACCAGACAAAATGTTGCCATGGTTATTGAGTCACCCAAATAAAGAGAACACCGCTCACTCTGAAGTACAAAGGCTCAGGACGGCTTTGTGGTCCCTTACAAGGGCTGTGGGTAGAGATGAACGTTCAGATTTGCTGCCTGCTATCATTAGGGAATGCAAATCAGAGCGTGGAAATGAAAGCTGAGGGATGACAAGGTGCCTCGGGAACTACCTTTCCTGGTTGATGCCTAAAAAGTTATCCCGGGGGTTCAGCCTGATTGCTGTCTATTCTGCATATTGGCGAGGCTGACTGATTTTATTGATCCTCAGGGTTTTTTCAATATTGTTTGCTTCATTAGTCCAGGCAGCCAGGTACGTAGTCACAGGCCCATAAATAAGCCTCAGTGGCCAGTGCAGAGTCTGCATTTCAGTTTTTAACGGTAGACAAAGCCAAGTGTACTTAGTTTTATTACATCTCAGGAAAGATTTGAATGGATTATTGCACAGATTAAAAAAGGGGAGTGTACATTTATTATATTTTCAAGATACCATTTCTTCCACATTTTAAATAGTACAATAAGAATCAGCTTCAGTACTATATTCTGTTAGGGAAATTACCTTTCTATGCGCTACTCCTGCAGATGTGGTTTTAATCAGAATTCTTTCTGTACCCCAACAAATTTGGAGTTTTATGAGAAAAAAAAAAAAAAAAAAGGGGGAAAAAAAAGAGGAAAGAAAACCAGTACAAAGACATAGAAAGTATGTGGCTGCCAGGGGAAAATAGCACCTGTGAAGATGGGAACCCAGCTTGAAGAATTCAGTGACAAGGGCAGCGAGGGTGAAGAAAGGCACATTAAAACAGAGATGCAGTCTCTGGTGGGTCATTTGAATTTCATCTGCAGAGTAATTTTCATGCCATTTAGCCACAGCCACCGCAGGGATAAGGAGGACTAAATGCATTAAAATGACAAAATCATACAAGGAGGGATTTGGGCTTGTGGTCATTATATTTGATAAAATTAAATGATACGGTAGGCTAAGTTAGTGTTGC
>JAVJGJ010000001.1:75251737-75265069 GCA_035590215.1 Microhierax caerulescens
ACAGACTCTGCAGGCTTAAAGCTATGTCAGGATGCCCAGGGCAATTGATGCTGTAATTGCACTAGGGCCCTGACAGGGAATTCAGGTATAAACACCGTGTAGGGTGTTTATGGTGCAAAAGGGCACAAAGATTCACCCACAGCTCTTGGGCAAAAAGCAAGGAGCCTCAGCTGTGCTCACCAGTTTTTGAGTGGGGACAGACTGCCAAGACTCATCTGAGCTACTTGGACTCTGGCAACTCTGCTTCTTTGTAAAGCAGAGGTATCTAATACACCCAGTGTGATGATTTCAGGATCACTAAATTAAAACCAACAAAATAGTTTCATCTACTAATTTGTCTAAAGAGTAAGTATGAAAAATTGATGTACATGTCATCAAACTGACCTAGGATAACCATCAAACTTGTACAGTTAAAACACAAGATGGAAAACATTTAAATAGGTTAATTTCGCTGCAGGCTTGAATGATAAAGTGACAATGGAATCTTGCATTTCTGTTAGGAGCCAGAAATCGTGTGAAAATATAATCAGGAATAAGACACAGAGAAAATGAGAGTGAAAAGAAATTGCCTCTTTCACATGGACGCACTGTTGTAAATACGTAAATAATACATCTGCAGTATCAGTTTTTCAAGTTGATGGGAGGGTGGCGTAATCTGAATAAAGCAAAACCTCAACTAATGCAAGACACGCAACAAGAGAGCACATTCACCTTTGGAAAGCACAGCAGCCTCTAGATTCTCCAGCAAACAGACACAGCACTAGATGGCAACAGGAAAATGGGAACTGAACTAAGCTGCCCTCACGCTGAAACATGTTTCTGCAGTAGAACAGTGCATTGGAAGGTAGAAACAGACATAATCCATAACCAAGACTAACAAAGAGTTTATTTATGTTTTTTCTTTAAAGGCTGTCATCTCCCCTATGTTAGATACTTGAAGCTGTCTTAGACCATAACTATTATTCACCCTGGGTTGCCATTACAGCTGGTATCAGGTAAAGTGTTAGATTTTTTTGTCCCTCATAGACATATTACAGCCTCTAGCTGACTTAAACCTTTTCTTTTATTCATTCCACAGTATGGGAAGTCTCCAAACCCGTATTTCCTGCACTCACAATGCAAACACACATTGTTTCTCCTTGATTTCAATTAACTACCTAGGAAAGTATTACCTCAGGGGTCAGCTCCTGAGCACATTAAAGCCAATGAAAATCCTAATCTCAGAATGGGATCAAATATTGAACATACTGGAATCCAGGAGAATCGTCATTCATCTCTTTCTAGAATTTTATTCTAATATTTTTGAATTGAAAAAGATGATCTAAGATTGAATAAATGTTATAATTAATCAATTATGCCTTACGGTTTCTTCTAGAAACTTTAATGTAGTCAGCACATATCTCTGGATGGCCTCCTGGAACTTGAGAAAAAAAGCTTTCCTGGAGAAGTAAAATCTACTGAGGCAGAAGATGGATACTTGTTAATTAGGATAATGGTCTTATTTCTTTAACTTATGAAATGTAATGTATGACTTTGCTAGGCGTGAAACATTGAGTGCAAAAATTCATTACTGATGGAAAAGTCTGCATAAACATTGCTGTGCAGAAGCCTTGCTTAAAAATCAGGTTTTCAACATCTGCAAAAATCTGCACTTTCTGTAAGAGTAAGCATACATCCAATGTTATCAAGCTATTTGTTAAAATTCAGCATGAGATAAATAATAAATAGGAAGGACATTAATTCATTAATGTGCAGTAAAAGACAGAGCAGGTGGCAGCTTCCTGTGCTCCAGGCAGGTAGCACTTGTGACATTTTCCAAGTAGAAGACTTGGGAAGGATCAAAGGCATCATATCTCATTTTCCCTGAATTTTAATTGTGAACAAGGGTTTTGAATATCCATCCTGTGCAGTGGCAGGAGCAGGCAGAAAACAAAAATGACTGAGAAAGAATTGCCATTTTTATATCAAAATATTCAAATTGCTTTATAGTAAGCATCTGGAAAATCTTGGTGCATTTTTAAGTGTGATTGCCTGTTGTAATAGCTGTGTGTCCTCTCTAACTGAAAAGATAAGCAACAACTGAAATCCTTCAGTGGAGATTGCTTTTGGCAGAAGCCAAGCTATTAATGGGACTGGGTCTTTACAAAGGATCCTTTCCAGTGATTATTGAAAAGTGCTGTGCCTAGAACAGGAGGAGACGAAGGAGGGAGGCAGGGGAACAGGAGGGAAGACGTGGGGAGGGGGAGAGGGAACAGGAGATTGTCCATGGTCTTAGCACATAAGCAAGAGTGGTAGCTCTTCCTACCCCTATATGTGCTTACAATAGGGACCAAATATGGTTTCAGAAAGGTTCATAAGTTTAGGAATGCTTTACAGAAAAGAATTAGGACTAGGTCTTCAAAAGTATCTGGACATCTATCTGCCATTTAGGAATCAGTCTCACTTATTTTTATATGAATTAAGAGTCCTCTGAGGATTTCTAGTCACATAAACACTCTTCATTTTTCTGTATTTTGCCAAAAAAGATATTTCCTTAAAACATTAGCTTGTGCTACTGATTTTCACTCATCTGATTCCAAAAATCATAACATAGAGTTTGTATTTCTGTGAATTAGTCTATATGAATTAATTTCACGTGATGATGTTTAAGTCCAGAAGCGAGTCACATTCAAAATGTCTTTTTTAAGAATGGTAGTTTCTACTCAGCTGAGATGTTCTCCAGATGGACTTGAATCATAAACTTACATTGTTGACTGGGCCTCTGATTCTGAAAGAACACACTGTTGTAACTGTACTAATAATCTCAATGAAGTATTGAAAGAGCTGGCAAAAGCCTCATTACAATCTTCGGTGTATTCACTTGCTTCAGGTTTTTGATACTTTTCATCCCCACTGACACTGCAAAGTACTGATGCAACTCCAGATTTCCCTCCCAGTTTGCATGTTTTTTTAACTGAAATTGCTAATTGAGATGCAGGCACAAAATTCTTGCAGTTTAGATTTTGTCTAAATTGTCAGTTATGTTTTTACAGGTTATGTTCTCAGCTGGGTGTGTGTGCATGCACATGTATCTTACGCTGATCAGATGTTAATGAATCAAGGAAAATTAAATGGATCTTCTAGATGCCTTACTGAGAGTCTTCTCTTAAGAAAAATAAATTTTCTTGTAAGCAAAAGACTGGAGTAACTCCAGGTTCCTCTGAAACACTCTTTATGGCAGTCTTCAGACTTTTTATTCACCCTCACTCAAGTTCTGCCCTCTCAGTTTATCACAATGGTTACATATGGCTTTATTACAAAGGCCCTAATTTTTAGTACAGTAAAATGCATTACCTGGATATATAGCATTATCTGTGTTTCTCTGACTTCGGCTTGCCAGGCTCATGGTGACATTTCCTGCTCCTTTTTTCACTGGGGCTGGTTTCTTTATAATTGGTTTCACCTGCTTCTGAAGTTTGGTGATATTGTTCAGGGCGTTTGCCACTGATACGTCAACATGATGGGTTAGATTTGTCAGGATAGCTCCCGCTTTTATTTCAAGCACAGATTCAACAAGCTCTTCAAGACCTCTCTGCAGCAGGGGGATATCTGGCTGAGCAAGTTTAATTAGCACAGGTATACTCGCATTCACTTTTTGGATGCTGCTGTTAGCATCCTGACACAGCCCCCAGGCCTCATGGGCGGTCTTGTTCAGAAGTGGAATGCTGTTTGAGAAGTGGATTGACTTGGCTTCCAGGGCCTTGATCCTGGAACTCAGGGTCTGGAGCTGAAGTGAGACCACTTGTTCTTTCTCTGTCAAGGCAGCTTTGGTTTTCTTCAGTGAGACACAGTTGTTTGCCAAAAATTTGGAAATTTTTGACTCTACATTCAGAAGGCGAACCTCATGGTCCTTTGATCCCTCCACAGAGTCAAATAGTTTTTCTTCCAGGCGGCTGATATCTTGTCGTTGATTTTCCACTTTTGACAATGTATCATTTAACATATAGAAAACTCTTCTGAAACTGTGGAGGATACTTTTGTCAGGCTCCTCGTATGGAAGATCAGAAAGGGATGGTGCTACTTGTGAAGTGAATTCATACTTCTTGCCACTGAGCAGTGTCTGGAGGGATTCATTCAGCTGCTGGAACTGGGGAATGAAAGCCAGGAGGCTGTCCAGTTCCTCAGCTCTGCCACAGCAGACTTCAGTCTTATTACTTAGAGCATGTAGCATACCTTTCATTACATAGTTATCTTGAATAGAATCAATAGCACTGTTTATTATTATCATGGTCTTGTTTAATCCATCTTCTATTTCCATGGAGCATTCATTAACACGACTCTCAAACAGTTCCTGATAAGCCTGAGATTCATTTCTAAGTCCTTCTTGAGTTTTGGAAAGCTCCTTAATTGCAGAACTCATTCTGTTAATGACAGTAGTGAGGTTTTCAAGCTTCTCATTGATTTCTTCAGCTTGGATTTGTTGTTCATACCCTGAAGTCAGACTAAAAGGTACCCCTTGCTCAATCAAGGGTTGCAGGATCTCCATATCATAGCACAAATCATTAATTTGCTCATTCATTTTGTCCATCTTATTGTCCAATGGAAGGACCAGGTCAGAGAGACTTTTGTTCAGGACAAGCACATTCTCTTGGGTTGCTGCCAGCTGTGTTTGGAAGTCCTTCCTGCTTTCTGACAACATGTCATCACAGATCCCCAGAACAGAGTCTCTCTGAATTTCCAGTGCAACACTGAGATTGCTGATCTTGCTGTCTTGGACTCTTAAGTCATCAAAGATCTGCAGCACCATCATGCCTTGTTTCTTTACTTTCTCATGAAGTGTCAACATGTACTCTGTAATATTGTACTCTGTCACATTATCTGCTGAAGGGATGTGTTGACTTGAAGACTGTTCAGCTGATAGCAGCTGTTCATGAGCATCTTTCAGTTCAGTAAGAGTCCGATTTAAAGATTCATAATAAATTCCACTTCTTGACTGTTGATGCTCCAAGTTATCTTCCAGGGATTTCTGCTTTTCCTGTAAAACTTTCACAGGCTTGTCACAAGTGAGACTTATTTCCTCTTTCATCTGCACCATATGACTCTTTAGCTCCAGAATGTCAAGCTTTGTTGGCCCACTGTCTTTCTCCTGAGCAAATTTGTGTTGGGTTTCATTCAGATGCTTGACTAATTCTTTTGTATTTTCAAGATCATCTGACAAGCTAGACACAGTCTTGAAAATCTGAGCTATGCTTTCTTGCATTTCACCTTGAAATACTTTAAAGTGTTCTCTGACAATGTCTTTGACTACTTCATTAATACTTCTGGATTTGAGACCTTTGGAAAAAAGAGAAACATGGAAACAATCAAATCAATTGTGGTAGCTACATCTATTTTTTTTCGACAATATGAGCCAACACAGTGCTGTAGAGACATCAAACACACACATTCCTGCACCAATTCACCCATCCATAGAACAAAATTTAAAGCTGAGGAATGTAAAGGATGGCTAACAGTGTTTGAAGACTCATCCCTGTTTCTACTGAAATCAATGGGAGTTTTGCTATTATTTTGAAAGGTCAAACTCAGAGTCTGCATGTGGTATCAACTTGATCTCCTAGCTAAGCTGTTTGTGAGCACTGAAACAGTATATGCTTTTGTGGATAGTTCATAAGAATACGATTTGTCCTTTCTCCACTGGGAAAGTAAGGACAAAGCACCTGCTTTATCAACATGATGGTCAAGAAGTGAAAGCAGAGATTATTACCTTCCTATTGTATTATATGTGCTAAGCGACCATACAACACACTGTAACAAGAAAGAAGCTAAGTAAAAAGAATAGCCTTATTGAACATCTAAAGTTAGTAAAACTATAACTGCTGCAAACCCCAGACATTGTAAAGGTATAAACCTTTAGTTAGTCCTTGCATGCTACAACTCTTTAAATAGCTCCTAGGAACAGTGATCCTGAAAAGCACTAGGCAGAAGTGAATTTGTGGGAATTCTGCTCCTGTGAGTAATGAAAGCATCTCCCATATAGCCTTAGATGGGTTGAGACAGTCATAAAATAGAATTCATCAAGAATGCTGCATAACATATTTTGATTAATTACAGCAGTAGTTGTGCTCTAGTGTGAAATTAGGATTCTTTCCATTTGTTCTCCAAAGGCGGCCGGTATGTCCAGCTAAAACACTGAAGCATTCTTTGCATGTTTTTTCTAAACCCTATGAACACTTGCAGCCAGCTTGTCATATAATGGCCAATCCCTTCAGCCACTACAATGCCTTGACGGCCATCGGTTCTCTGATTAAAACTGTATTGATAAAGGCAGGAATTCTCGGTTGCCCTCCTCTATTTTCCTCTCAATTACTTCTACAACCTGGATTTTATTACTTCATCTCTAAACCACCAAGGCATGTTCTGAAAACTTATTTGGAAGTACATTCTCAGCAAGAGCAGCAAAAAGGCAGGAAATCAGATCCATGAAAACCAATGCAACTTTGGGCTCCAAGGGTGCAAAAGGATTCCAAATAAAAATCGTTTTATTCAGCAAGTGAGAAAGACACGTAGTATTTTTTTTTATTTAGGGGATCCATTTGAATTGTGCCTGTTTCCAGCTGGAAACAGAGATACAAAGTAGTTGATAATATTTGCCTTTCATGAACTATAAATGAGTCTCAGTCGTCATTATTTGTGGTAAAATGGACAGTAAACACCTCTGATGCTGAGCTGAGAATACACAAGTACATTCCTGGATGTAACTCAATTTCTCTGTTGCTCATTTTGAAGTAGAAAGGTCCAAACTACCTGTGAACATTAAAAATCTCTTGCACTTTTTATGAGATTATGAATTTTAACTCCCTGGCTGAAATCCAAAGTGTGTAATTACTTTGTGTCAACATATACTCCCTTTGCAGTTTCAATTATTTGAAGAATAATGTGCAAAATAAATGTATGTACACAGGAGACTGATTTAAGGCTATATATCCAGCTGTAAATGGCATCTTTGACTTGGAAGTGATTAACACTCCATCCCTGAGTTAATTTTCAAAGTGTACTTTTTATTAACGAAGAGGAAAGGAGCCTATAAAAAAAGCTTGATGTGGAGTGAAAGGAGGAAGAAATAATAGCAAGAAATATGCAGAGTTTATTAAATTAAAGGGGGACCACCAAATTGTTTTCTCTAAGAAGTAGGAACAATCTCCTAAGTACTGGAAACAATTTTAAAAAAATGCACAACAGATTTCACTAATCAAATTAGAGGAGCATATCAGTTACTCCAGTGAGCATTGGCCTGTACCAACAGATGACAGGTTTGTGGGGTCAAAGACTATTTGTAGATGAAACCAAGAAATAAGGACTTTGTGAACTGAACTGAACTATTTCTTCACAGAAACAGACCTCACTCCTAACAAGCCCTGATACAAAGCTGGACATCCATTAGCAATTCCGTGATAAGAAAAAAGGTGATTAACGGGTATAAGCGAAGGACCTGGCCATCGTGGGAAGAAAATGGAAAAGTAGGGGAAGAAGTCTGAACAGCATGAAACAATTACAGGCTCAGCTGTGCTTTGCAAGCACATTGCTTCAGGATAGAAGTGGTAGCGGGGAAAGTTGTGTTTTACTTCAGGTGGGCTTCTCAGAGCAATTTTTAGCATGTCTAATGTGCCAATACTGCACGTCTGTGCCAAGTTAGAGGACAGCATAGAAACTCCTTCCAGCTCCTGCTACTTTAGGATGCTCTTTGCCTGCTTGGAGCATGACTGACTGACATTGCCCGGGCAGAAACTGTATTTGCCCCATTACATATACAAGCCAACAGAAACACTAACCTTGTTCTCTCTCCCATCATTCCTGCTGTTTACCTATGTACATGCAAAGAATAACTTGTATTTGGAGTGCCCATAATTAGTCAAGGTAAGTAGTTAACAACAGCATTTCCATTAGAGCTACTTGATTAGGAGATGAATTGAGAACATAAATCAAAAAAGGGTCAGCACAGAAGATGTCATCTAAGCAGGTAAAAACAATAAAGGCTTGAAACACATTTGCAGAGCAGTGTGAAATAATGTGGGGGTTTGTACTGCACATTTTAATTAGGACCTAGACCCTTAAATATAGGTAGTGAATGGGGAAGCAGGAACACAGGATGCAGCAAAAGACCTCTTGGAAATGACAGCTATAATGAACAGAATATAAAAAGGAATGAAGAGAAAGCAGAATGGAAATTGGAAATATTCAAAGATAAATTAAATGTATGCCCAAGGGTCAAGAATGCCATCCAGCGATGTGTGGAAAGGTGAAAACAGGTCACTGATCGAGAGATGGGATAAACTTGATCCAGGGTACAAGAGAGCCACCTAGCATGTGGCATAAATATCTCAGGAGACAGGGGACTGAAAATGCAAGACATGGGACCATGCTTGGTAAATTTAAGGGAGCTACGAAGGCACTTAGTGTTTCATTTAGTTTTTTCCTAATGTAAGGAGCTTCAGTTCCTCCGTCCTATTTTTAGACAATAGAAAAGTCCTCTGGATTCTAGTGTGTATAATATAAACAGTTTGGGGAAAATTCCTGAAAAATTAGAAAAATATTGCAAATTAAGGAAATGAAAGCTTCAGCCCCAATCTGCTTGTTAAGGACCATTCGTAGATGGGCAATAAACAGATCTTACTGCAGGATTCACAAAGAATGGATGCATAATTCTGTCGGCGAGAGTTTGCCTGACCTCCTGATCCCTGGCCATATCTTTCTCATCTACCAAACAGGAGTACAGATGTTTATCAAATGTAGCCTAATATGATCAGAGGAAAATTATTCAGCAGATGTTTGCCATGTTATAACTGTAAGAGCCACAGAATTCCTCATGTCTCCCCTGCATACATGAATTACATAATAGAGAATATTACTTAGCCATAGTAGCAAAACAAATACTATGTCCTTTAGCAGCTGTCAGATAAGCTAAAAACAAAGATTAGAATATTTGCAGAAGCTCTAAGTAGAAGAAAATGCCTTGATATTGGCTTAAGTTACCACGTAGATGATGTAGTACCCAAGAACGTAAATTTTTTGCCCCTATAACAAATGTCAGAATAAACAAATCCCCGTATTATGAAATGAAACTAAAAGAGAGGTCTCCTTATAAATGTTGAGCAATAGAACAGTCTAAAAATGTTTTTAGCGTTATTTTTTTCTGGCACCTT
This sequence comes from Microhierax caerulescens, assembly GCA_035590215.1. Classification (NCBI taxonomy): domain Eukaryota; kingdom Metazoa; phylum Chordata; class Aves; order Falconiformes; family Falconidae; genus Microhierax; species Microhierax caerulescens. The sequence continues at coordinate 75,260,917 of JAVJGJ010000001.1, forward strand.
TAGCTGCATGAGTGATTACATTAATTTATTTTTCTTACCTTTTAGAAAAGACTGGAAGTCTTTGCCCTTATCTTCATTGATTTTGCCTTCCAGAGAAGAAAGCATCTTGCTCACATCACTCATTGCAACAGCAATGCTGTCAACATTTTTCTGCAGAAAAGTCAGTTTCATCTCCTGGCTGCTAATCTTCTCATTCATTTTTTGTGTAAGTGCTTGGTCAGAGAACAAAATGAGAAGAAAAAAAACCCAGCAGTGTTAAAACATGGGGGGGTTGGGGAGCCGGGGGGAATGAAATTATAATTGTCTTGAGATATATTAGCTGGAAGTGGGGTGGAAAGTTTCTGAATTTCTAGTCTTAAATGAATCATCTCGATTTTTGTCATATATCATCTATTAGTGACATTCAGCAGCACAGCAGTAGCTAATTACCAAAGCATCTGTATCCATTATAAAGTATTTATAATTCTACAGGAGTATTTTGAATGGTTAGTGTATTTTAATCAGCATAATACCATTCTTCCTCCCCCTAGCACCCTACGGGTTATGCAGTTAGCTCTCATTTAGTCTATTTTCTTTAACACAATCACAAAAATATTGAGTTTTACTTACCACTTATAACTTCATGAATTTGCAAGGCTTGTGTCTGAAGGAATACATCATCTTTTCAGTGTTGGGGTCAAAATAAAGACTCTTAAACACAGCAGCAAGGCAGAAAAACAGCTAATAGAGAAATGACTTTGGAATAATCATCAGCCTGTCATTAAGAAAAGATGTTCAACCTGTGAAGCTCATTTTAAAACCTGCCCAAATTGTTCCTGACACTTGTAGTCTCTTTAGGTATAAAAAAGCCTAGATGGATGCTTTTAAGACAGGTAGTGGCAAAGGCAGCCTCGGTCTTGCAAATTAAGACTCCACATGACTTCAGCTAGCCATCTGATTTTACAGCTGACAGAATGAGACTTAGTCTGGGACTTTCAGAAGATGCTGACAATATTAAATGTTCTAATTCCTGTAAGCAAAGCTACAAGATCTCTTCAGTTCTTTCAACAATCTGCCTAAATAGCCTACCTTAGACACACAATATATTATCCTATATGAACCAGGCCATACTGTGACTTAATAAACTGCTATGCAAGAGATTCTTTAGCAGTACATACAAATATTTATTAGTGTAAATTTACAGTATTGCTATTGATCTTATGTCACTTTTCATTGTGGCATCAGTGTCTATTCCCATGGCAGTAAACAGTTATAATCAGAAATCATGTACAAGTACAGGGGCCTAAAGACTACCAAAAAAAGAAAAAAGCAAGTTATATGTAAAAGGGCATATTCTTCTCACTAGACTCTTACTGTTTTAGAATTCTAGTATGTAAAAAATAAACATATCATACCTATTTTGACAGCATTTGGGAAAAAACCAGAAAATTCACTAAATACACCCAGTCAGGGCAGATGAATTGAGCCAACGCCCATGAGAATACTCTCCTGTAGAGGCACATTGGTTGCAAAGTTCATAATTGGTAGAGTCTGGTGAATAAGGCTATAGCTGTTTTAGCTTAGGATGTTAGCATCTCCAGCTGCTCACTTTGCCCATGGTGTCTACTTACACAGACACAAAATTGTTTATAACGCAGCCACCTAGTTTAGAGTCTGGCAATTCTCCCCAACGGCACTGTGGAGACAAGCTTTTGATGGATTTTCTTCATCTGAATACTCTTCTCCATAATACTACTCTGTGACAGACAGACAGGTCTGGATACTTCTGCTCCTGCTTCAATTGTTACTCTGAGAAAGTGATTTGCATTCATTACTGGCTCATGCATAGCCACCCAAACTGATAACTAGCCTGCAGGGTGCAATGGTTTCTTCAGTTTGGTTTCTGTCAGTTCCTACTGAAGGAGGAAGATAAGCTGCATAGATGAACTTGCAAGCAAGGTCTGTAAGTGGCATGGCTGCATAGTGAGAGCTGGAAACAGAACCTGGCTTGGAGTCTCGGTAGCTGCTGTTGGAACAGACCAGGGCAGTTAGTCCTGGCCCCAGGTCATGTTTGCAGGGTTGACAGCCAGAACAGGTATCTGTCTCCTAAAGTGACTCCATTCGATTTAAAAAGAACTGAAAAGCAATTAACATGGAGCTCTGAGATTCCAATTTCAGAGTTATTTTTCAGAGCAGAATTCCTACTAAGACGAGTGGCATGTTTTAATGCTCTATTGATCAAGCTCACTTTTTCATATGGGTCCTGTCTTCTTTACTAGACATCCTCATCCCTCCAGACGCAGGAAGCTCAGTTGCTCGCACAATATCAGCAAGGGGCAACAGCCTTCTCCTAACTCCCATTTGAAAATACCTTTCTATATCTCCATACCAGATTCAGTCTTTCTGTCTCCCACCTATGCTTTCTAATTTTTCTATTTGTCTATTACGATTTAAAGTAAAACACATATACAGACATAAGCCCATATATGTGTGCTCTCTCCATAAAAACCTGTGTCAGTCTCACTTCTGACATCCTGTTCTCCCAGCATGCATGAATATCCCAGCACCAGAACGGTATATTAACACACAGAGACCTGAAAACATAATTTGCCTTATTATTTGGCTCCATAAAGTGTTTTCAGATATACACCAACCCTGTGAGCGACAATAACACCGTAGTGTTATAATCATCAGCTGATGATTATACAAAAAGTCAGCATAGAGATCTGTAATCAAAGCATCGACAGATTCCAAAGGAAAGGGACGTAGTAAGAAAGGTAAGAAACATGCCTCGTCTCCACTGTCTTTTACATCTTGTCCATCCTCTGGGTCCTCACTATGTAAACTCAGGCTCATTTGACAATATGTAGAGAATGTTGCCAAATAACTTACGTATAATTTGCTACCAAAACTTTACCTGATAAATGCAATGTCACTCAATGCTGGGGAGTATATCACAAGCAGAGAATAATTTTTTCAATCATTTTTTTCCTTATTCAAGCATGTTTCATGAACTTATTTTGTTGTTATTTAAACACAATATGCTGATTGTTAGCAGTTCTTTGAGTACACAGTGTTTCTAAATAATTCTGCACTATCAAATCTCTTTATACCCTCAAAGACATATACACCTTCAGGTGGTACAGACTGGAATATAGTATAGTCTGTCAACTATTTGAATACCTCTACATCATGGATACCTTTTCATGTTTCTTTAGAGTGAACAATTAATATTTGAATTCAAGGACAATTATTGTTTCTGCTCCCACTTGAGTGAACGTGCAAACAGGCCTGGCATGAATAAAATTCCATTCCCATGAATACTTATGCAGACAACTATGAAATTAATTTTCTGGAACATTTGTGCTGGTAAACTTTAAATCATACAGATGGTAATGGAAAATAAATACAAAGGGAAGTGAGCACCCCCAATAATTCTAGAGACTACAAGATGGAGAAGCTTTTCATGCAGCAGTCACCTAAGGTGACTTCTCAGTGTAGATCACTACTTGAATAAAAGCATTATTGTTACCCACTACCTCTTACAATGCTGAGGTCTGTACAAGGCTTCTTGCAAGAAAACACTGACACTATGTTCCAAAACCTTATGGCCTAGATATGTTGAAGTAAACATAGTAGAGAGCAAATGAGTAGCATAATAAGAAACAGTCTCAAACATCTGTGGTATAAAGCCATAAATTGTCCCTGTGTTGCTTACCTATTTGATCATCCTAGATAGAGTAGCTTAAAACACACTTAAGCTGCCCTTGCTAAAGTCTGAAGCATCATTGTACTGATTCTGAATAAAGCACTAATTTTTATAAGAAAGTATGTAACAACAATCACATATTCAGATAACACAGTTAACATCACTACATTTCTTTTGTAACCAGTGCTGGTCAATATTACTCCTGGGTTTGCTTTTGGGGTTTTTGGGGGTTTTTTTGCCTGTGTTTGTGGGTTTCTTTCTTTTTTTCTGATAATTTATTTATTTTAATAACTAATATAATAGTTTAAATATTTCTATGCTGAATGACTTTCCTGGGTTTAGTTTAGTCACAAGACACTCTGTAAATGCTAAGCTACTGGTACCTTTAAAGTCAGTTTCTTCTACCTGTCTTTATCAGAGAAGCATACTGCCGAACCATGACTGCTAGAAACTATAATGGTTCAT
>JAVJGJ010000001.1:75294055-75316278 GCA_035590215.1 Microhierax caerulescens
ACACTCCTGTTTGTTGTTTATTCCCTCTTTTTCTATGTACTAATCATTGAAACCAGTCTACTTGTGATAATGGGTTCACATGTGGATTGGTGTCATCATGAAAGGGTGACATTGAAGTTAAAAGAAACCACTAAAGAGGGACTCAGGGGAAGTGAAGCTAATTAGACAAGTTAAAAAGGGATAATTCATCGCACCCTTTGTCTTAGAAATACATTTCAAAGTTTCATTTCCATTTCAAAGTTGCAGACTGTAACTTGCAGAATTATCAAGATGCATGTAGCTGGAGAATAACAATCCAGTTCTTTCTCATTCATGGTTAAACAATATTCTTAATGGCATGTGAATTCCATGTCATCATCATTTTTTAAAAAAAAGACAGCATTTCAGAATGATCCCTCCCAGTTACTTTGAAAATGTTTTCCTTCTTTGCTTTTTTATTTTTTTTTAGAAAGTTTAAAAAATATGCACATACATATAAAAATTAAAAAATCTCTGCCTTTGAAAAACTTGGCAGTTGCAGTTCTGCACAGGATTGTGCAGCAGTTAGGTTAGTTGTCTCTGTGTTACAGAATATGGAAGGACCATGAGCAATCAAAATGCCTTCCAGTTCTCTTCACAGGGTGAGCTGGTGAGCCCTGTGGCAATCCGTATAATTGAGGTTTTGTTTTAATTCCCTCTAATCAGACCTGAAAACTTTCTCAATAGTATTGCTATGAGTAGATAACTTTTGATCAGCTCTGTCAAGCAAAGTTGCTTATGAATACAAGGAAACTAGTGAAATATTACTTCTCTACTTCAAAGCAAAGGAAAATACTTCAAAACTATTTCAGCAATTATAGCTCTGAAAACAATGTAAATTGTAATGAGCAGTAGTTTATAATCTGTCAAGTGAATGCTCCAGTAATCATACATTTAATTGGAATGTGCCAAAAAATCTTATTTCCAAAACACAAATAATGCTAATTTTATGCTGTCATCTTAAGCTAAACATTATATGGTTAAGGAAAGTACTAGATGGCAGGAAATGATTGAGTTAATATTCCATGCTCCACGTTAACCACCTATTGCATGTGTATCAGGATGCGGGTGTTTTTTCAAATCATGGTTAGAGTACTGTGCAGCTACTTCTAATATAAATGCTCATCTTCTCACGTGATTGACTAATGTTTATGGCAACAAAGCATCTTCGTATTGTTTATAGCATAAAAAGCCCAATAAGCAATGTAAAGTGAGAGAAACTTCTGACACATAATACCTGAACCTGCAGTTGAACTAGCTTTACAATTTAAAAGGTACTTGGGAAGACGGATATTTTGAAAGCTGAGGAAGAGAACAGGTATGCCAATGATTGCTGACTGAATTGGAATACATACTCTAGCCAAAAGATTACTGTATTTGTTTATCCATAAAGGTCTACAGGACAATTACAAGGAAGCATCTAAAGCAGAAAAGAATTAAAATAATAGTTGAAATACTATGGAGATTGCTTATTCATGTAACTTAAGTCTTATTATTATTATTACTACAGGGTACAAAAGGAAAATAAGACTTCTCCCCTTGCAAGTCTACAGAATAAAATAATTTCTCAAGAAAGAAAGCACTCAGAAATACAGTAAATTGAGTAACTTAATATAGAATATAATTTAATACCTGTAACCTACATAAACTAATTTACTAGTGTTTTACATTAAATGATACTATTAATACATAATATAATTAAAATATTGTAGTATGAGGAGCAGACATGACCCTTGTGTTTAAAGACCTGATTCCGCAAATAGATGAGCAGCTGCAAATCTCGCTGATTTAAGGCTGTAGCCTTAAAACACAATGGATTTGAGTGTGTCTGATGCTTGCAATTCTAAGTAAGGTGGTCTGGAAAAAATCCTCAAAGGGAAGCGAATCCGATAGAAGAAAGATGTGAAATTTCTGTAGCAGACAGTTATTCAGAAATTTGGAGAGGATCTAGATGGAAATGCAGACTCTGATTTGGCAGGTAGAACTATTTCCTTAGTGAGGCTGCAGCAGTTAACAATGTGGGCCTTTGATATACAGAATTTTCTTGAAAACATGAATAATCTTTCAGTTTGATGTTCAGAGGTTTTTAATACCATTTTTGATGCTCTGTAGACGTATTGATGTAAACACAGCTATTATTTAATATAGTAGTAGACTAGCATACTCAACAAATAATCAAGTAAGAATTTCTTACTACTTTTCATTAACGGTACTGAGAAAGAAATAATTGGGAATAATTTTGTCTGTAAAACACTTAAATTGATACCATCTTATAACTACCTGGTCTCAAAATGCAACAGTAACAGATTTTCCTATATGGTATGGGGGTTGCTGTCCTCTCCTCTTTGCAATTCAGAGAAGCACTTACTCAGTTTTCTTTAGATAGACAGGTATATTACAAAATGTCGCATTAAGAAGGAGAGTTCATACAACAACTTGAATCTCTGGAGTCTTATAACTTCAGCTGAAGATTTTTATTATAAAGTGCAAGTTTGTGACAGAGTAAGGTTCAAAGATTGCTTGTGATAATACACTGACTGCAGAGCAAGCTTCAAGCAGTATAGCCAATGGCAGCTAGCATGAGTCAGTCATAAAGTTCTTACCCAACAGGCGTCCCTATGGGGGAGAAGACAGGTTCAGCCTGTCAACTGATCACAGAAGTTATGGTGGAGTCTTCCCCAACTTCTCCCCTCGTTTGTCCACTTTCTCTACTTCATAGTAGGTTGCATGTTCATTTATCATACGCAGGATTGGCAACAAATTTCTCGCTTCTAATGCAAATTCGTACACATCCTCAGATAGCACCACTGAAGTTTTTTATTAGCTACACATACTTCTCAAGAGGGGGGGTGCCATTTTCTAGGAGGGCTATTTGAGTTGGAGGTCACGATCTCGCACTACAATGATCTTTGTTGTATTTTCAACAAACTTTCTGTTGATGTCAAGAGGTTGCAATGCCTTACCAGCCTGTCTGCTCTCATAGCCAGGACTTTCCTCACTTGAAGGCTTCTGAGTAACTTAAATAACGATGTTCTTTTCACTACCTGTTCTTTGTTTCCCATCCTTCCCAAGGCTGACTCCCTTGGTTAGGAGCCCTTTAGTTCAGAACAATTTTAGAGAATGGGTCAGCTTGACCTAACTTTATGCACAGATTTGTGTAGAGTTAAACACTAAATTAGAGTTCGTTAATTTGGGAGTTTGGACAACGATTCCCCTCCTCCTGGGCTTGTGTCAGCAGAGGACGAGTCCATTTTCTTTACATTGAGGTGGAGCTTGAGTGACTCCAGTCACACACGTTGATGTTACTCATTGGCCTCACGTGCCCAGTGAGGTGTAGTAGCACCTCGGAGCAGGTAACTCTGGGAGGGAGGTGTGCACTGGTGTTACAATGAGATTATTTCCTCTGGGGAAAGCAATTTTGCCACAGCGGCTGGCTCGGCAGCGGACATCTTCTCATAGATTCTTCACGTGACACCTGCTGTGCAGCTTATCAGCTGTGTGGTGCCACCAGGGAGCACGGCGGAGCCTGGCCGTGGGGTCTGCGCTCGCGTTGCTCCTGGCCGCAGGTGCTGAGCTGGCAGGGTGTGCTGTTAGGGCGCTGCGGTAAAGTAGATTCTGTGTGTGCCAACTACCCTGACAGCGATAGCTGTATTATACCCTACAAAAAGCTTTCTGCAATACTATGCTTCCATTAGGTCCCAGTTTTCTCTAATTGCCCCCCACCCCCCAAAACAATTTTCCCACACTCTGTTACTGAAATCCCTGCATGTTGGGCTGCCCTCATGGCCTTTTGTTGTAAAATCTAGAAGTCAACCTTGGAGCAGAGGCTGAATCTCAAGTTCCTAGTCTATACTAAGTGCCCATCCTGGAGTCTAGACTCATGCTTCCTGTTGTACATGTATTCTTTCACCCGGTGAGTCTTACCTTTTACATATATTGGCACATTCAGCAGGGCAGATGGAGAGCTTCTCCATCTCCATGAGAGCACAGGATGGTAAAAGCAGTTTCCTGGGAGGTGAAAATGGTGTTTGAAGATGCAACTGCACTCCTGGGGGGCATTTAAATGACCAGGCGACGTTACATAAAAGAGCTATACCCTTCTGCTCATGTAAGAGTTTTCCCTGTTTGGTACTGTGGAAGAAAGAACAGTATTTATTTTCAGGGTCACAGCTGTGGCTCTCCAGATAAGGCAAGTACTTTACTGAAGTCTGGGCAAGCCGACCAAAGGCTGGGATTTTAGAAACACTTTTATATTTAACATCTGCTAATGGCACACACTCAACACTGTGGCTTCAGACAAATCCCTGCTCTTCTCACTGAATAACTTGAACCATCTTTGGGGGCTTTCAATTCTCCCCAAGCACTGTAAAGGGAGTATCAAGTTTGCTCTCTTCTGCAGTTATCAGACTGCACAACCACTTTGGCAGAGCTCCTGTTGATTCTCCAGATTATTCAGTAATTTCTATAAACTCACTTTGGCTACACAGCCATGGTCTGTCTCACAGCTCTCTATCATCCTCACTCTTCAAGGTTTATCAGTAGTAACACTATCCCCAGTCTTAGTCAGAGTAGTCCAAGTCCACAGGGGTTAGGCACCCAGAACTATCCAGATCAAAGTCTGCACAGCTAGATCATCTTCTCTACCTACACTTGCAGCTGTGACAACAGCTGTAAAATGCATCTCAGACCATGGGCTATATGACTGCTTAGCACGTAGTGTCACAAGTGATACGGTAAAAAAATTAGAGTTTCTGTGTCAGAAGGTTGTTACTGAATAATGTTTCATTTCACTGGCATGCCTACTGCTGAGTGAATTTGGTTTTCACTTGCCCCAGATAAAACACATTTGTATTTGAGGTAATTTCTCACATTGCTTGCAATGCCTCTTGGTGCCAGCTGAGCTGGTCCAGTGAAAAAGCCACTTTGCTTTCTTCTCTCATATACAGATGGGATAGGGCAGCAATGAAGACATGAAAATAGGCACATCAGGATCAGGAAGAAGAAATCACTTCTACAGTCAGTCTGCAATGATGCAGAAAATTCTCATCAAATCATATGATGAGTTCTAATATCCCTCTATATCAGAAGAAAATGTCTTGTTCTTGTCATAATGTTTTTCCTGTAAGCTCCAAAGCCATATTGAAGGCTTCTGAGGAGTTCTGAATTCCCATATTTATATTTTTAAGTTAACAGCTCATATCCAATGTATATGGCTGGCTAGCATGAATTAAAAGCACATGATATAATAGATGCCATCATGCTCAAAGCTGCTACATTTTACTGGCTATAATTATTGTGTACTTACACAAGAATATTTCTCCCTAAAAGCCAATCCAGGAAGTCCAAGTTTTACATCTAAAATAAGATCCAATGAATCAATAAGATTTCTTTAGGTTTGTTTTGATTGCATAATACAGACCACTGTGTCCTTCTCAAAAAATAACTCCTTTGAATCTTACTTTGCTTGTAATAGTAGTAACACAAATAATTGTGTAGAAAGGACATAGCAGAGGGATTTTCTGATTAAAGATCAGTATGTGAAGTTTGCATGGTTACAGTATGAATTCTTAGTGGTTTTGATGACTCAACTGGAATCTGGATCCAGCTAAGGCAGAAAGTTGTATTGCAGCAGCAGCAGCACTTTTGATAGAACTAAGCAAACAAAATACCCTACAGTATTTGAGTGTAACTTTGCTGAAGTATCAGGTAATAGTTGTGCTTTTGAAGTGCACTCCAGTATATTTTGCTTTGTCTGTGGACAAGTTTTTAGCCTTCAGAGACATCTATGTATCAAAACCATCTGTTATGTGGGAACTGTGGCAGCCAATGAAGGAAACTGGTCTGTGCTTTGTTCTTATTTCAGCTTATCTTAAGGGCAAAGTTGACATCAGGTAAGCGAGAACTGGCAATGGTTTGGGTTACTTTTAAAAAAAAACCCACACCTGTGAGCTGTTCCTAGCATTTCCTTTCTAGAAATGATTGATTTATGCAAATATACCAAAGAAGACTAGGATTTTCCTAGAACAAAAGAAATAACTCATTGGTGCACAGCAATAACCTTGGCCATTTCCTTCCCTGTACTGCCTCCCAAGTGTAATGAAGGCACTGACCTTTGGTGAGCACTGTAGCCTCTTTTGGCAGCCTCTAGGAGATAGTGCTAAAAGACAGTTTAGCCTAGGGAATGCTCCCACTATTCTGGAGACCAATCCATTCCCCAGCGCCAAGAAATCGGCAAAAGACATAGGAAAGCAACAGGTACTTGTATCGCTTTTAAATCCCACACTGAGAAAAGCTTGGATAGCCCCAGGAGTCAAGGTTTTACCTTCAGGAGAATGTGGCAAGCTGGGGACTAAGTAATCATTTCTGAAGGACAGAAACTTCCTGGATACACTTTTCATCCATTTGATAGTGTGAAATTCCCACGCGTATCTGCTACTGACAAAGCTTCGTTAGCAACACCCTGTGAAAAACAAACCGGTGCTGCTAGAGATAAGCACTGAAAAGCCCCCATGCTAGCTCATTCCCACGTATTTTGATCAATAGTATTCTGTGGAAAGGAGAAGGAAGCCAGGTCTGTGGCAAAAGACCAGAACAGTAAAAATTTCCTCTGTTGGGAGCACACCTTCCTATCTGCGCTGGGCTGCTTTCTCACAGCTGAAGGTGGCTCCACATGGAGTGATCAGCCCTCCCGAACATCAGAGCTGCAAGTGACTGGAAGGGCAGCGTTCACCTGAACTCTGGAAGCAGTCAGACCCTTGGCATTCTTATTATGGGCAGGTCATCAAGTGCTGCTAATTCCTCTGGAGCGTGAATCATCTCTGTTTTGCCGAGCCTAGTGCTAACAGACTGCATTCAGCATGTGTGTCTCTTTCCTTTGGCAAAAAATGGTTGCTTGGTTTGGCTGGGGTTTTGTACACATCAGTAGGAAGAAGGGAGGTTGGGATGCTTCCACGACAGTGTTGGTAGCAAAAAGAAGAGAACAATGAAGGGAAGGAGAGGCAACTGAAGAGGAACAGGGTGTCAAAAGGAAAGGAAACTGGTAAGAGACAAAGAACAGAGAGATGACAAATACAGAAGCGGTGACAGTTCTAGAAAGGGAACCCTGTGCTAAAATTTGGATTTGCAACTTCAGTTAAGCTTTCTTAGAGCTTGGAGGTGCTTTTAATGTCAAGCTTTTCCTAATAAGGATGAAACAAAAAACTTCCAAAAGTAGAACACCAGAATAAGGCCTGCACGGCTTCATCTCCAGGAGTTCTCCAAAAAAGTCCCTCTCCTTCCTTATACTGTGTGCCTGTGCCAGGATGTAAAGAAACTGGAAAACAGGCAATCAAAATACGCATCAGGGCTACTGCTGGCCTCACAAAAATGAGGTGAGAGTCCAGAGTGAGGTGAGAGCCCTTTCTACACTTGCTTTCTCTTTTCCATTTCATTCCTTATATTTCCTGAATATAGTAAATTATACCTAGAACATTTCAAAAGTAGCAGCTAGAAACGACCCATAATTCTCACACTAATAAAACTGGTGGGTCTATCAAGCTACTTAAGGACTAGCTATGGTTTGCTATGTCTGAATGCTGGAAAAATCAGACTGAAGTGATAGTTGATACTCATCTCATCGCTGTGTTTCTGGTAACTGCTGTTTCCATGGCAAATATACAGACTTTGCTTCCTACAAATACACTCTTTTATAACTTTTCTTCTAGAAATGTATTTCATGGGAAAATAGGTTTTGTTCCCATCCTGAGTGGCTCAGTCTGGAGTGAGTGTCACAGCTTCTTTAAGGGACAGTGAGAAACCATTTGCTTTCTTTTTTTTTAAGCAGAAGGAACATCATGCAAGACACACAAAGAGCAAGTCTTAATGGATACACTCAAGATAGAAATCTGCTATAAAAAGTCTGCACGTGATTTCCTAAGGCCACAGGAGTTCTGCTCATGTTGTTTTGTTTTTCTGCATTTTGCTCATCTGAAGAATCCATGCTTTGATTTCATTTTCATAATTTTCTGCACAGAATTGCTGGTTCCATTTTCCAGTACTGAGGCCTCGGTGTTGCAACTGGTGGTGTGCAGATAGCTATGAAGTTCTTCCATTATGCATCAATTATGGTCTGGTGCCAAACTCTGCCTGGGGTATTTGAAAAGGCTTAGTGGGACAGAAACCTAAAAGGGAAGATAATAATACAGCTGTAGACATTTTAGTATGTTTACCAATAATTCCATCTCCTAATTTTTGCTGCTGTTCTTGGAATTTGTCCAGATTTATGAGCTACATGACTAGAGCTTGTTGCTGTTCATAGGGTGGATGTATGAATTACACAGGAATAAATGTGTCAGTCTCTAGGGTTTGTAGGGATCTTTGGTTTGATAATGATGTTTTAGTTCAGTAGGGGAAGAAACTTGATTTGCGTGGTGTTTCCCAACTGGCATCTCTGTGGCTTGAAGTGTATTGGGTCAGGATATGATAGTGTCTTGATTTCATTCAGATGTGGCTTGGGCTAAGTTGAGTCCCAGATCTGAACCAGTTAGTTGCTCATTGCAAGGGGATCTGTAAAAGTAGCTTTCTCTGGAGTGGAGCGGTTCTCTTGCAGAGAGGTGTTCTGTCTAGCTGGATCTGTAAGCACCTGTAAGCAGTTTTTTGCATGAATTGTCTTGGTAGAAATGCTAAGGATACAGAACACCTATACAAGAGATTAATTTGATTTGCAATGACTGGCTGGAACCATTTTACAACATTGGTTTTAATTTAATCTGCTCAGTTTCTATTACAGAGTTTGCTTTATCATGTTGTTCTCCCTTTCCCTGTAATTATAAAGATACTTGGGGATCTATGTTCCTTAAGATTCAGCATTTGGAGGTAGGGCAAATTACTTCCGGATGTGTCCAGTGACATTGTGTTTTAATTTTCCAGTCAGAAAATGGTGTGTGGCCATGGGGAAAGCCATGGAATTGTCAGAAAAGATATTCCAAAGCAGTTGACATTTACTCTTCATTGTAGACTTTGACAGAAAAGTTTCAAAAATATTCTCTCCACCCAAACTTCAAACCTCACATTCTGCTACTGTGTGGATTGCTACTATATGGTCCTATGCTTTGTTTTCCTGGAAGCCTTGATAACATGTGAAACTTGTCTAAATTGAAGGGTTCTAAAAGTCTTCTGATCTTGCAACAGATGGATGTTGTTCCAAGCTCTAGGAGTGAGCCCTCTGCTATTTACAGAGAAGCTTTCCCCATCATATTGAAAATAGATTTGAGAGACTTTTCTTTGGCCCATGTGATCAATTCTATTCCTGGAAAATTGGTTAGCAGTCTTGACAGGCACTGGGAGAAAAACAAAAGGAATGCACCAGGACCTCTGTGTGTAATCTCCAATTTGAGCAATTGTAGATATTTTGTAGTGACTAATTTTTCCCTTGGAATCAAAAAACAAAGGAGGGTTGACTAATGGCCTATGCAATAGTTGCCACAGCTGGGAGTTTAGAGTTGGACTGGAGCCTGAAGGAGCCTAATTTAGAAAATAATGAGCTTTGGGAGTGAGCACTGAATCTAAATATATGTATGTATGCTCATGTATAGTAGCCATGACACAGTAAGTGCCACACGAGTGCTTGGATTTGAAAGGTCTCGCTTTCTTAGATGTATCGGTAAGAGGAAAACTGAGGTCAAGAGAGGGTCAGAGGAGGTAGTAGCAGGTATTAATGGCCACCAGCAACTGATTTTAAAAGGAAGAGCTGGAAAACCTTGCACTAAGTGTACAAGCATGATTTCTTCCCACCCTGGCTTCTTTGTTTTGTTCATAATTCAGATTGAATCCCCAGGAGCATTTCAGTAAATCTACAGAAGAGGTTTATTCATTTAAAAAAAAAAAAAATAGAGCCTCATTTCACCAAAATGTTCATAGGTTTGTTGCAGTTAGAAAATCCCCAAATTAATAAAGTGTTTTTCTTTGCCAGGCCAGTCACCAGTGATGAAAAGATGAAAGGGAAATAAAGGGAAGGGAAACAAATTGAATAACTAAGGAAAAGCTTTCAAAATACAAATCCCTCACAGAACAAAACAAAATAATGAATGTAAAATTGCTCCACTTTGTAAGCTAAGGATTTTAAATGTCAAAGCTTTCTGTGAAACCCTTTCCCTCTCCTCTGTCAGCTCTGCTACAGAGCTAGAATGGCGATGCGTTGAACTTGATACGTTTTAACGTGTGTAGCTGAAAGGTGGGACCCACTACCCACTTTTTTAGCAACTGAGGAATGTAAGAATGCAGCATGACACCTAGCCCATTGCTCCCACAGGAGCTACAACTATATGGGCCTATCTAATCTATTTTCTGAGTGCCTTTAAATGCTTATGAAAAGATCAGGCAGCCTCCCTGAGCCTTGCCAGGAGGGCACTGAGATTTGCTCAAGCCTTCTACATAATATTCAGACACCAAAAAAGAACAAGGAAAAACATTTTCCAAGCATCAAACAATGGCACTGTTCTAGCTTGGTGCAGGAGCAGCAAAGCAGCCCTGGGAACACAACCTCTTGGAGCGCCCAAGGAGAACCCATCTGGGGCTGGATCCCTGGAAGAATTTGGAGCAAGCAAGGCCCGACCTTCCCTTCAAGGTGAAACCTTCATCTACCATTTCCCTTTCTAGAGGGAACAGGAAACTTCTATTATGGAAAGCCCTGGGGTTTCTTCGGAGGTCATGTTGGTGGGCCATGAGCACCAGGATCTCTCAGAGAACTAGAAACAAGAGCAGCCACCCACATACCCAGCTGCTTTTGGGCCTGGGGGAGGGGGCTGGCCTGGACTTGAACTATTGTATCACAGTGAACGTACCAGGCCCTGTAACTTTTCTGCATGATGTTAAAACTCTTCCAATCTAATTTCAACAGAGAGAAAAATTCTGTCCTGCTCTTTCCACATCCTACTGCATGTGCAAGTGTCTTTCCCTGGGGAATGCCGGAGCTCTGAGACCTTTAGGGACTGATTATCTCCTCTAGCTCTGATTTTTTCCATTCAGGGAAAGTGGGGTGAGCTAAATGCTTCTCTTCCTTTCTCTATTAGTACAAAAAAAAGCATTTCTGGAAGGTCTGGATTTGTTTTGGTTTTCTTGAAGCTTTGTTTTGACTTGTCTCATTGTAACAAGTTAACTTGTAACATTGTAACAGAACTCAATTAGCTAATGACCAGGCAAATATTACTGGACTTGTTCTAGTGTTTTCTTAGCTTTGTACAATTGTGTAACATAACACTTCCTGTTACATGCACTTAACACGTAGCAATGGCGAATATTGTGTGCAGAATGGATTACCTATGACCCTCAAATAAAATGCAGCGTAGTGGACCACAGGTATGGGATCAAAACAGGAGTGTTAAAGCACAGGCAAAGGACATCAGCAGACCCATGGCTATGAACAGCTCGGTACTGGCAATTATTACAAGCAGGTTATAAATAGGTTATCAAGGGAAAGCAACCTTGGCAGCTGGGTAAAACCAGTTCTAGCGGTAAGGGAACAGAGAATTAGTATAGAACATATGCTAAACACACAAATGTGACTGTAACATGGTATCATAGACCTAGGAAGAAAGAGCAGAGTGTAGATGCTGTTACCAAACATAAAAATTAATTGAACCACAGGTCCTGGGTTGAGAAGAAAGAATCAACATCCCACTCCTCCCAGAGGGGAGATGCTGACTGTGCTGTCACTCCCTGCCCACAGCCTGAAGCTGTCAAACTGCACACCCAAAGGGGCAGTGCCATGGTGAGCACAATACCAGAGAAAGGGATAGGTTCTAGGAAGTTTGTGTATATATAATTTTTAACTGTATTTCATTTGAAATGTGTAAGTGCCATTGCAATTGGACTAAAAATATTTCATTAAATGGCTCAGAGTTTAAACTAAAAATAAGTTACTGGTTTTGCATATCAGGCATGTCCCCCTTTTTGCTCATGGATTTGGAGTATAATGACAAAGAATTCAGGCAATGTAGTCTTTAATATGGATGCAACAAACTGGTAACACAGTGCAGAGCAGAGTCTGTACTGTGAGTAGCAGACTGGAGGTAGCAGGGGGAAAAAAATATCAGTGTGTGTTGCAGTCCAGCACAAGCCTTGCCAGTAACCGGGGCCATTAACCAGGAGTGTTTCCAACTGCTGGAGCAGGCGTTCAGTGAAATAATTTCTTGCAAAAGGACTCACTGTCAGTGATGTGCATTGCTGGTGAAAATCCAAAGAAAATGCAGAGGCTTCCTGGGAAGCCCCATGGTTCTATAAAATGGGTTGTGTGGTCTGCTGGGAGATAGAGGCTTGACAAATTTACAAGGCACAATGAAATGAAACGATGATGACTTATTCCTGGATTTTCAAACTGCTTGAACTGAGCAGCACATTTTACTGTCACGTGGCATGTCGAGGGCTAAGATGCTTGCTTACGACCGTGTGTGGGCTATGCTTACCCTCTGCAATGAGCCCCATTTCAATTTCTACATGTTCCGTGATGGTTTGCCACTGCTAGCTACATTTGCTGAGTTTCAGTCAGTTCTAACTGATGAATTTGTGAGACAGAGGGACGGAAAAGATAGCTGTACTTTGGGATGGTAGCTGTTGCTGTGCAACAACATACACATATCTAAAGCAGCAGGCTACAGCCTTCCTAAAGCCACTCAGGTAGGCATCGAAAGGTATATAAAAGAATATGTGAACACCTGAGTGAAGGTGCATCATGATGGTGGGTAACCCACAGCGGCAGGCAGGTAATAAACTTAGTTAATACACAGAACCTGTGTATAAACCCTTTAGTGTGCCCCAGCATTCAGCCTCACTGGTGTCCAGATCAGATCAGGTGTGGGGTGGCAGTGTGTGACAGTTCCCCTAGCCTGAGTGCTGGATCTCCTTCTTAGGGCCACTGGAAAACAGGTGGAGAGGTGGCTGAGGACCCCTAATTTGACCAGATTCAGTGTTTTTTCCCCATTTCGTATGGTGAACTTTATGTTGGTAAAAGAGGAATGAACCATCATCTCTTCACTCAAAGAGAAGAAGTAGGAGGAGCATCACAAGTAGAAGCCACTCCAGTCTAGTAGAATTTTTCCAAGGGATTTTTGAACTCTTACCCTTCATAACATATGGAAAGCCATGAAAAATAAAGTGTGGTTGTTCTTGCATGACTGGATGAAGAATAGGGGTATTGTAGACATGGACATGAGGGAAGCATTCATTAAATATATTTTTCTATAAAATAAATTACAGTGACTGGTGGCAGGCTCGTGTTACCATTATGTTCATTACTCATTTAATTTCATCAGGTAGAATTGCTCTGTTCAAAACTGCTTGTGTTTCTAAAACATCCAGATCATGGCAGCTCCCTCTCCTCTAACCCTAGTCTGCTTAACCTGGGCTGTGGTCAGCCTCCTACATGTAGGACACTTAGTTTTAGCAGTGATAATGTTAGTGTGATAATATGCCTTCAGATTGCTCTGGCTCAAATTATGAATTCAGCATAAAGAAAATCTTACTCCCTCTCAATATGTAATTTCTTCTTTTGCTTTTATCGTACAGAAACTATTTTAATACTTTCACAGAGACTTGCACCCTTTTTTCCCCCTAAAATTATCAAGTCTATACATTGTATCAGTATATTATGATGTCTTAACTTTAAGGTCCATACTTCTCTCTTTGAATTTCAGCTGACTTTGCTGGCATCAAGGTTGGTTGTGAGATAAGATATGGTTTCAGACACGTATAAAAGGGAGATGATAAAAATCAGACTTTACTAACATGTTTCTTGTGATTACTTAAGTTGGTCAGCAGGTCTTATCCCCTTTTCTCTGTATTGCAATCATTAGGCTCCATGGGGAGCAGTCATTTCTGATGGGACAATACTTGTTATGAAGATCACAAAGTTATGAACACATCCCATAGGCGACTTTTAGACAATAAATGTATTTATTTGCAGAAATCATTTGCAGAGAAAACAAACAACATGCAGCTGCGCTTATCTATTTCTCAGGTCCTGAGGGTGAGAAATGGCCTTACCTGCCCTGACAGCCTCACCTGACCCCACTGAGCACCTGTGCCTGGCCCTAACCCCAGCCCCTGATGGAGTGACCCAGGCCACCCTTGTCCCCTTGCATTGTTCTGGTTGCCTCTGGGCTGGCAGGAGCCCTTTGCTGCCACCAGCCCTATCCTGCCGGTCAGCAAGGTCCCTGTCCGTGATGGAGCCATCCTGCACCCTGTCCCACCCCTGCCACATGGAGCAGCCCCCATCCCTGCTCCGCTCCTCCCTCATGGTGAGCTCAGGCAAGGCTTTGGGGTTTAAATAGGACTCCCAGGCCCTTGCAGAGAGGGCATGGGGTGGGGACCCCAACTAAGGTTACTTAGAGCACTTAAAGCTATTGGTGCCCTTAGAGCCATGATGCTACTCTCATTAGCCATGCAAACATTCGTACAGCCGCTTTATGCTACCCTGAGACCCCAAATGTTTGTTCATTTAAATATCACACCCTGTTCAGAATGAGCTTTGTTGCAGAGAGGCAGCTGTTTCACGTGCGCCCTTGTACATCTGGAGATATTACAAAGCTCAGACGTTGAACTGAAACCCCACACTGAAGATGGTGACTGTCTGAGGAAGCACAAAAAAAATTACATGTTTTAGCACACAGCATTGACCGAAGCGCTAATGGCACAGTCTGTCTAAACTTTAATGCAGGGTTTGAGACCTTTTCCATCTGCTATTGTGATTACAGATTTTGGAGGCAGCCTATACATGACAGAGGGAGAAAACTGGGAAAGATAGAGCTACTTGAGAGAGCAGGGCTTCCTGAGAGAGCAACGCATTAAACATTCATGGTAGAAACAGCAGATAAGTGTTAAGCAATAGAACACTGGGATCCTGTTGCAGTATTCCTTTGTAATTGTACAGCGAAAGACATTTCTTGCAATAAACGCTGATCTGTATAATTCCACAAAGACAGACTTATTCCTTCTAGCTGAGATCTGCTAGATCAAATGTGTTTTTCTCAACAACATGTCTGCATAGGCAGATGTAGAGAGACCTCAGTCTGCTGGAGAGTGAGATCAGTCTGGGAGGCTGTTCAGTAAAATTCAGCCCTGCTAAGAGGCTCCAGATCTAAGCAAGCATGGAAACAAAAGGGCCCTCTCTAGCCAAGGGTGTTGCAGGCTTAGCTAGGGGAAAAGTTGGCTTGTCTATGTTGATGCAGCCTGTATAAAACTGTTAGTGAGTCTCATTTACAGAGTAGATCGAGATTTCAGCTTGCTGGCTTCTTGCATTTCAGTCTTGCCAGGCTTTGCCATAGTGTCATGGTTTAACCTCAGCAGGCAGCTCAACACCGCGCAGCCGCTCGCTCACCGCTCCCCCCGTCGGATGGGGGAATCGGAAGTGTAAAACTGCAAAAAGTCATGGGTTCAGATAAAGACAGTTTGATGGGTAAAGCAAAAGCTGCACACACAAGCAAGGCACAATAAGGGGTTCATTCACTAGTTCCCACGGCAGGCAGGTGTTGAGCAGGAAAGCAGTAGGAAAGCAGGGCTCCATCGCGCGTAACAGTTACTCAGGAAGACAAATGCCATAACTGAGAATGTTCCCCCTTCCTCCTTCTTTCTTCCAGATTTGATTGCTGAGTAGAACATCATATGGTATGGAATATCCCTTTGGTCAGTTGGGGTCAGCTGTCCCAGCTGTGTCCCCCTGCAACTTCTTGTGCCCCCCCCAGCCTGCTCGTTGGTGGGGCAGTCTGAGGAGCAGAAAATACCTTGACGCTGTGCAAGCGCTGCTCAGCAATAACAAAACCATCCCTGTGTTATCAACACTGTTTTGGTCACAAAGCCAAAACACAGCACCACACAAGTTACTGTGAAGAAATTTAACTCTGTCCCAGACAATCCAGTACACTTAATTACGGCTGAATTCTCTTTCAGTCTGGTTTGCAACCTTTTAGGCTTCCTTCCAAACCTGTGAACTGTTGTTAACATTAGAAGCTCAACTCTACATCTGTTTACCAGGCTCTAGGCTCAGAGATGCTCTCACTGCCTCTTCTATTCCCCATTATACTCTGTGAGTTACAACCTCCTCTCTCTCTCTTTAATGTACAAGACTCACATAAAGGAACGTTAAGAGTATGTCATTATGTTGTGGTTGAAGAAGTGGTTCAGTAACTTGAGCAGATGCATCAACTGTTTTCTCCAAAGGATTAACATGTCTCTGTATTTGACCTTTTGCTATGTTCTTTCCAGTTTTTAGATACTGAACTCTCTAGTCAACCAAAATGCGTTGAGTTCAGTAAGAATTAGGCTTAGATACAAATTTCTGCTGGTTCCTTCCTCTGTTACCTTAACAACCAGTATGTATACCTCACAAATAACGTTTTTGCCTCCTCTATGTACATTTCTATTCTGAATACTCACTGAAGAATGATACTGGAAATCAAATATTACAAAAAATTTGTAAGTGCTTCTTTTCCCACAGTAATTCAAAATGTCAGATACCAAGCTGCCCTCCTGACAAATTGTTTTCTTGAATCTTCCTCCATCAAAAACGGAAAACTTTGTTCAAGCTATTCAACACCAAAGACAAGATTAAAAAAGGATGATATCAAT
The DNA here is from genome assembly GCA_035590215.1 of Microhierax caerulescens. Lineage (NCBI taxonomy): Eukaryota > Metazoa > Chordata > Aves > Falconiformes > Falconidae > Microhierax > Microhierax caerulescens. The sequence continues at coordinate 75,310,670 of JAVJGJ010000001.1, forward strand.
GGGAGGTTCCCCATTTTCTCCAACAAGTTTTGGATAAGGATAGGCAGGTGTGTTCCAAAAATAATTTCCTTGAGAATCAACCAGTAACCAAAGCAGAATTAATAACTAATCCTCAGTTTCTTCCTGGATAAAAAATTCTGCCGTCTTCTACATCAACATCTTCAGGAATGGTAGTTTTCAGTGGAGGACTGTAGACTTTTTAGATTTTAAAAAACCCAAACTCTTCAAAATTCAGTTAAAGCTGTAAGATTTTCAATGATTAGATGTGTAAAAGTGCCACCACCTATATGCTATCATGTAGTCCACAATATCATTCAATACGGTAAGGTTTAAAAATTGTTACATTCCAAGAAGTTTTGTCTGATAATCTGCCTGTATGAAATAATTTCTCTATGGGCACACTAGTGGTTCAGACTCCTCAATTCAACAGTCCACATCAGGTTGTTCTTAAATTTAAAGTAAGCACAGGAGCAATCCAGACTTCATATATGATTAATGCTCAGCGTGTTGACAAGCTGACATTACTGACCATATTCTATACATTTTCTATAGATGGCTGTCTCTGAGACTGTTAAACTGTTTAGAATACTATGTTTACTTTAAACCCTAACATGAATGCACTTTGAGGATACAACGAATTCATATTGAGCTTTTCATCCTTCAGTATGGTCTGCAGATTTTCAGTGGTAATAAACCTTTTCTGACACATCAAAAGCCCAAAGTCATCACATTAAAATGTCTTGCAATGACATTATACGTTTAAAAGTAATGTTTCAAACATGTCAAGACCTCAGTCAAGGAAAGGACTTAACCTTTCCTGAAGTGTATGTTTGAATACACTCTATCAAGTCATAAAATAATGGATTAATAATCTATTTGAAATATGTCAGCAAGGTTTAAAGTGGTGGTGGTGGTGGGGAACCAAACTAAAAATTCCCAAAACCCAAACATGGTCTACTACATTTCTTTTGAAATGGTCACTATTTAATTTTATTTTGTCAGCAGGATAAATTACTCTCCTTAAAATTCCAAGGAATTTTCACTTGGCAAGTGCTTAATGACAGCTAGGCGCTGCTAGAAAACCCTTGGCTAAATTTGTAATGCCTCCTGTAAAATAGGTGACTGCACTTGCGGTCCTTGCAGTCTTAGATTTGCTCATGGGCCAGAGTTTCTAGTTTCACCTCCAGAGCTGATCACATTCACCTCAGTCCTCACACCAGATGAGAAAAAAAGGAGAAATAAAGCAATATCTATAATCATTTATGACCTCTGCTTCCAGCGCATTTCTACCCCAACTTCTTTTCCTCTTACCCCACTGTTCTTAGCAGTTTCTTCAGGTCTGTACCTGCGAAACAGTATATCCAGATTTTTGTCTTCAGTATCATTTCCATAAATATATAATGGGATTAGATTTGTGCCAGGCAACGTTCTTGAAGATTGCATGCACTTGTACCCCTTGCTGCTTATTGAGCAGAACTTTTTAAATGTTTCTGAGAATCTTGCAATAAGAAAATAGATTTACAAAAAATAAAAATAAAAATCCTCAATGTCTTCTCATTTTGCTGAATACAACAACTAATACAACACTAGGAGTACCGGAATTCCTGTATCACCGTGGAGAATCTCAGCTTACTGGTTTTAGATTAATTGGGATGTGTTCTATACAATGTTTCAAGCTAGCAATACCAATCATCTTTAAAACTAACCCCTATCTCCTCTCTTAAGAGTGGTGAACTTGGCTTAGATATAGAAGAAGAAGTAGGATTGTTGCAGAATTGCAATACAAAAGTTGTGAGTTTTTAAAATATTGGAAATTCATCATTAAAGGTGTACTGAATTTATCATACAATGTAAGAACATTATCTTCTACAATCCAAATCACATTTTTAGTAACAAAATAGACCTCAAAGAGACATTTTCTACTGACATAAAATAAGCCTTTGCTCATTCTGTAGTTGTCTATGATGAGTCCATTGCTTCATTGCTGGACAACAACGTTCAAAAACAGTTTAGGCCATATTGCAATCTATTTTTCCTTTATTCGTGATTGTATTAGGGGGAGATTCACCTCAGTACATCTATGTTACTACTTCAGATCAGATCAGGAGAGCTCTTTTGAAGCAGACCTTCCACTCTGACTTACTGGTTTCCATCACAGTCCAGTCTCAGAGCATGCAAACTTTTCCTTTTGGAGAAAAATAAATTGTAAGCTGTGCTCATTCCACTTGTGGATAGACTATGCATGGAACCAAATTAGAGCATCTAGAACACTGTTCCAAAAGTGTTCTGGAGTCTCTAGATGTTCCACTCTAAAACGTCTTTGTTCCAAATACGTATCTTGATGCTGCGTCCTAGCACCAATCCATTCTACAGATCTTTCCCTACAGTACCAAACTGCTTTTAAGTGTAGGCAGGGCCCAAGAAGACTGAATCAAGAAGACCTTCTGGAAGGTAGAAAGAGATTGCAAACTCTTCTGTGGAGCTACTTAGTGTTGAGGGAGAGAAGGTCCCCCCAGGTCAGCCAGCCTGTGGCAGTGCACTGAGGGGCAGAGAGCAGCCAGCTGGCCTCCGGTGGGGCTGGAGAACATCCCAGGGACCAAAAGAGAATGCGGAGGGCTTGCTTGCTTGCTGCAATTCAGAAAGACAATGAGTTAATCTGAAAGCAAATCTGGAAGCAAGAGCTTCCAAATCAGGGAGAAAGTTGGTTATAAACTATTTTTATTTTCTGCTGGGCTAATTGGTTGGGCTAGTCTAATTGGGCTTCACTAGTAAATTGTGTTTATTTGCCTAGATTTTACTCAGCTCATACCTGTATTTTTTTAATTTGGTCTTCTTTAGGGAAAGGGATAAGACAGATCCACCTCAACATCAGGTGGATGACTCAGCATCTCGTACCAGGCTGCATGAAGTTAGTTCTGTGGCCCCTGTGAGGAATCAGTCTTCCACAGAGCTGGACTAAGTGGTAGCCCCAGTCAGACAGGTCAAGTCAAATGGAGATCACTGATGTCAAAAGCAGGCAAGGATGGTTTTTGGTAACTACACGCTAGATGTGTCAAAACTGCAAAATTATAGTGTTGAGAAAGTGCTGGATGGGAGCAATATAGCTGACTTGTGGAAAATATTAAAGACACTGGTAATGCTGTTCTCAGACTGAGGTCACTTAATGAAGTGTCAAAGTCTCATTTTTTCATCGATGCTGTTAGTACTTCATTGCGCAGATGACCCCCACACAGTGAATTCTGTATTATTCACACAAGACAAAGGAGCAGTGACTGAAACACATTGTTTTAAAATCACTAAATGAAAATATAATACCCACCATTTCTTTAAGGTGCTCAGCACACTGATTTTAAGTGAAGAACATTAAAAGTTAATTTAGGAAGCCGAATGCTCATTTTAAAAGTATCTCATCAGACACATTTCAAACTGAATGACAACTTGCTGATGATGGGGAGTACCTTCCTTCAGCAGAGCATTCGAGCTAGTCATAGAATAATGAAAGCTGCATTTGGCTCATAAACAGCAAAAGGAAATTCTTTTCAATTCTGATTTATGCCCTTTCAAGTAGTTCTGAAAGATTTTAATATTTGGAGAAAGTTTCATAATTACCTAGTAACACAGTTATGAGGATGTTGGCAGAAGATGGTACTGATGAGTATATGCCACAGGTGCAAATAATTTACTGGTTGGTTGGACATTAGAAGTAAATAATAATTATTAACAACTGATTGAAACATTGAAAACACATTAGCCTTTATAAACAGTTTATATTCAAAAGCTTCATGTAGATTGTACCCAAAACACGCAGTTACCTGTGAGAGGGCCCTGATTAGGGACAATAGCAATTAGCTTCTGCTGCTTCTAACCAGAACAACACTGTGCCTAATGGCATGGAAAGGAAGAAGACACTGAACGGGTTTGTGTGTGGTGTACAAAAGGATGCATCAAGTTCAATGCATCTTGACAAAGACATTTTTGAGCAACCGCATGACCAGGGATCTTTAAATTGTACAGCGAATCAGATCAGTCTCTTTCAAAGAAGCCTGAAGTTGCAGCAACAAAGGCAGCATCTAACATGGTGTGTTAGTCATAGGTCGAACACGTGCAGACCTTGGCTGCGAACAGCAGAGAAGATTACAGTGAATGCTGAAGAGAAACAATCCACTCTGTATTCTAAGTTCACTGCTAAAAAGCTACAAGGATGCTAAACTGTCATTTCACAGGGCAGTTGGTACCTGGGAAGGCAGTGATCTGTGACGACTGGTTACTGTGAATGGTTCACCTGTTTCATTCTCACTGCTCCTTCTCATATCCTTCATCTGTGCTTTATTTCCCTGTTTGTGTCTTGTCATGAAACCAAGATAATAAGCCCTTTTGAGCAAAGAATATTGTCTGATCCTGGCTGTAAAACGTCAAGCACAATGGGGCATTCATCAGCAGTTATGAGTGCTAATAAGAATGAATTTGAAATGTATTGAAAGGGAAAACAATTTTAACTTTGATAAGATTAGGACCATGCAAAGCAGATAAACTGAGATGCTAATTCTGTGCAAGTTCCGGATCTGTGTTTCAAAACACAAAAGGAAATCTGTATTTTGGCCCAGGGGAAAATGCAGATGCCCAGTATGAAAGCAGACCATTTCTTTTAGGATCTTTTTTTCTGGAGATATAGGGAACTGACTACTTGTTTTACAAAAGGAGATTTGGTTGTTTCAGGCAAGATCATTTGGATTTTTTACACTCTATTGGGTTTGCATGACAAGGGGGGTGGGGCAGGGCTACAGCTGTGGCTTCTGTAAGAAGCTGCTAGAAGCTTCCCTTATATCTGATGGAGCCAACGTCAGCCCTCCACAAGGGCCCTGCTGATGGCCAAGACTGAGCCCATCAGCGATGGTGGTAGCACCTCTGGGATAACATGTTTAAGAACAGGGGGAAAAAAATCTACACAACAAATTTCAGTGGAAAGGAGGAGTGAGAATATATGAGAGCCACAGCCCTGCAGACACCAAGGTCAGTGAGGAAGGAGGGGCAGGAGGTGCTCCAGGTGCTGGAGCAGTGATTCCCCTGCAGCCCATGGTGAAGACCACGGTGAGGCAGGCTGTGTCCCTGCAGCCCATGGAGGTCCACAGTGGAGCAGTTATTCACCCTGCAGCCTGTGGAGGACCTTATACCAGAGCAGGTGGATGCCCAAAGGAGGCTGTGACCCCATGGGAAGGCTGTGATGAAGCAGGGTCCTGGCAGGACCTGCGGCCCCATGGAAAGAGAAGAGCCCACAAGGGAGCAGGTTTGCTGGCAGGACTTGAGACCCCATGGGGGACCCACACTGGAGCAGGCTGCTCCTGAAGGACTGCACCCTGTAGGAGGGACCCACGCTGGAGCAGGGAGTGTGAGGAGGAAAGAGCCACAGAGACAACCTGTGGTTAACTGACTGTAACCCCCATTCCCTGTCCCCTCTGCCGGTCATGGGGAGGAGATAGAGAATGTGGGAGTGAAGTTGAGCCCAGGAGGAAGGGAAAGGTGGAGGAAAGGTGTTTTTAAGTTTTGGGTTCAGTTCTCATTATCCTAGTCTGATTTGAATGTTAATAAATTAATATCCCGAAGCCAAGTCT